>JAQIUQ010006068.1:0-116303 GCA_030378365.1 Hybognathus amarus | reverse complement strand
ACACACACATGCAGGAGGCTCTGCTTCACAGTGCTCATTTATGTGGAAAATAAAACACATCCATATATACCTATAACTAGACGAATTTTCCTGCTTGTATTCTCATTGATAATTATTATGAAAATGCAATAACATATAATACATTGTAATATGTTATATATTCAAATTAAGTATATTATTTTTAATAAAAATTATCAGATTTTTTTATAAATTATTTTTCAGATTTACATTATTTACTCATTTATTTATTAGTTTGTTTGCTCATTTATTTATTTATTATTTGTTTGTTTTTTCTCTTTTTATTTATTTATTTTTAATTTACTAATTTATTTAATTATTTAGATTATTTGTTATTCATTTATTTACTCATTTATTTATTTGCTTATTTATGTTACTTATTCATTTAATATTAACTTATTTACTCATTCATATATATATATATATATAGATTAGGGTATATATATATATTAAATCTGTAAATATATATATATATATATATATATATATATTCACAAAAACTAATATCTATATTAATTCTCTATCTGTATATAGATATATATAGATATTAGGGTTTGTAAATATATAGATGTATTAGGTTTGTAAATAAATAAATAAATATAGATATAGATATAGATAGATAGATATAGATATAGATAGGGTTTGTAAATATATACTGTATATTTACACATACACACACAAACACACATATAAATATAGATATTAGGGTTTGTATATATATATATACTGTATATTTACACAGACACACACACATATATATATATATGTATATATATATATATATATATATATATATATATATTTACAAACTCTAATATCTAGCTCAAGTAAATATATATTGTTTTAAGGATGTTTAAGGAAGTGTTTATTTTCTGGAGAAAGCCATCCATTAATATCAGTGTTATTTTAGTATTATTTATATTCTATTATAAGTATTGTATTGAATTAGCTTTTACTTTTTATACTTTCCTATTTAATTTTAATTTTAGTTTAAGTTTTATTAAATCGATTATGTGCTTTTGCCATTTTAATTACCTTTTTAAAAATACATCAATCTTTATTTCAGTTTTAATTTACCTTAAACTTATTTTATTTCAGTTAGTTGACGAGCCAATATTTCTAATTTCCGTTGAAGTTTTCCATCTAATTATTTCTGTTCTGATATGTTTCTAACAGAACCAGTCAGTTGACAGTAACACTGATTCATAGATGTATCAGATACAGAAAGCGTGTGTTTGGTGTGAAGCTGTTGTTGGCCGTGTCTCCGACACAGACCCGATGCAGAACGTGGTGCAGGTTCTGGAGAAGCAGTATCTGGAGGAGAAGCGTCTGGCTCTGGAGGAGCAGCGGCTGATGTACGAGCGGGAGCTTCAGTCCCTGCGGCAGCGGCTCTCGCCGGAGAAGGTGTCTCGCAACACCAGCGCTGCAGCAGCGACCGCCTGCCCTTCCCCACACACTCCACACACTCCACACACAGCAAAGAGCGGCTGTGGACGGAGGAGAGGTGAGACTCGTCCTTTAAAGCTACAATCTCTCGTTTTTTTCACACGAGGGTTCGCATTTACGAAACAATAACAAAGAAGAAGCTTGATGAACGAAGAGTGGAACGATGCGAGATGATGTTTTCACCATCCGGAGATTAAAGGAGTAGGTTACTGTAAAAAAAACTTTGCTGATAATTTACTCACTCCCATGTCATCCAAGATGTCCATGTCCTCTCTTTCTTCAGTCGTTAAGAAATTAAAGGTTTTTGATGAAAACATTCCAGGATTTTCTCCATATAATGGACTTCAATGGGAACTCAACGGTTCAAGGTCCAAATGAGAGTTTCAGTGCAGCTTCAAACGGGCTTTAAACGACACCAGACGATGAATAAGGGTCTCTATCAAGCGAAACGATTGATCATTTTTCAGAAACAAAATAACAAAGTTTAAGTTTTATAAGCACAAATGCTCGCCTTGCTGTGTTCTGTGATGCGTGTTCGTGACTCCTGTTCAAACTCGTTCATCAGAATGAAAAAATCTTTTTTCAGGTCATTTGGTTCATTCAACGAACGAAATGACTCAAAAAAGCAAAGAGTTTGCTTGATAAGACCCTTATTCAACGTCTGGTGTCGTTTAAAGCCCTTTGAAGCTGCACTGAAACTGTCTTTTGGACCTTGAACCGTTTGGTTCCCATTGAAGTCCATTATATGGAGAAAATCCTGGAATGTTTTCACTCAAAAACCTTATATTCTTTTCGACTGAAGAAAGACGTGGACATCCTGGATGACATGGGGGTGAGTAAATTTTTAGCAAAAGTTTTTTTTAAAAGTGAACTAATCATTTAATGGTATTCATGAATCATATAAATTATTTATCAGTTACTCAATTTGTTTTTGTATTACCTGTACATTTGATCACACTATTATGTGTCATCATATTGAATTAGCTACAAGGGACGTGAAATGTAATGCTATATTAGCATGTGACTATTTGTCAAATGATTTGGCGGGTTAATGCTGCACAGTTTTACATGTTTAAAACAATCGCATTTGAACTAACGCACAGTATACATATTTTCGTAAACCTAAACCCAGTAAAAACACATATAGACTACTGTATTTAATTTAATTTGCCATAGACATGGTCATTAGACTTGATAAAAAGCATTACTGAAGTACAAACAAAGTGCAATATAAATGCAGCGAGATATTGTATCGTAGATATATATATATATATATATATATATATATATATATATATATATATATACATAGACCATTTCACAAGATGTAAACAACACTGGTCCAGAAGCACTTCCTGTTTCAGTTTTTTAACACTACATAAAAGCTGGGATAAAATACAACCAACAGAACATTTAAAACTGAATCAAAAATATTATAAGCGGCCACTAAATATTATCTCTACGTCATTGATATGAAACAATGACAAGGGACGAAGCAATTATTTAAAACTGTAATTTTTCTGGACTTACAAATCCTTGGAAATTTTTGGAATAATGTAATTACACAATTGCATGAAAGATATCACACCAGTGGAAGTGTTTTTTGAAAACTTTATTACAAAAATCTTACATATTGTACCTTTAAATCCTGACTGGATGTACCATTCAAAATATGCATATCAGGTGTTGCATAATCCTGCTGTCTACCTTCTTGAAACAGCATTTGTGTTGGAGATTGTGCCTATGAAGCCTTAAAATGCTCCCTAAATAGGCAGCTCACTAGGTTTTGGAGTGGTTTCATGTTGTTTACAACCTGTAATTTCACATTCTATCTCGCCCAAACATACACACACATTCTCACACAGAGAAGTGAATCCGTGTAACACTCACATTTAACATTCCCTGGACATTTTTGCTCCATTCACCCAGCCATGCTCTCCAGTGGTCCGCTCAGTGTGTCGTGGTGTCAGTGTGAATGTGCCTCTGTGTTCTTCAGAGACGAGCTCTTCCGCCAGAGTCTGTCTCGGCTGCGCGAGCAGGTGGTGAGAGCCAACGCGCTGGTGCGAGAGGCCAACTTCCTGTCCGAGGAGATGCTCAAACTCACCGACTATCAGGTCACGCTGCAGATACCAGCCGCCAACCTCAGCGCCAACCGCAAGGTGAGAGTACACACATTTACATTCCTTCATTCGGCCGACGCTTTTATCCAAACCAGCGGACAAGACCACACAATACAGACAGTGACTCACTCTGTATTGACACAATGTTTTCTTACCCATTTATTTATTTACTAATTTTATACACTCGTTTGTTAGCTTATTTATTTTACTTGTTCATTCGTTCATTCATTAATTTACTTGTTTATTTACTTTATTTGTTTATTCTTTTATTTACTTGTTTAATTCTTTCTCATTTATTTTTTTTTATTCTTTAATTTATTCTTTTATTTAATCCTTTATTTACAGATTTACATTGTTTATTCATTTGTTTATTTTGCTTATTTGTTTACTTTATTAATTAGTTTGTTTACTCATGAATTTATTTATTAATTGTTTTCCTTCCGATTATTATTTTTTTTTTTTTTTTTTTTTTTTTTTTTTTTTAGGCGACTATTCGGGCACTTTTGGGGCCCTTAACATGCTCGAAACTCTTGAAACTTTGCACACGGGTCAGAACCCGCGGCCATCAGAGCCGGGCTGAAGCTGGTACCCGGGCGTGGCAGGGCGGCTCGTCAGCGCCCCTGGAATGGGGTCCGAACACCTGGTCCATAACTCAAACACACTTGCATGTAATAATATGAACTCGGTACACATGTCGATAGCAGAATTTCATCTATACCTCGCGTTCTGCTTTTTACCCCAGCCCAACAGGAAGTCGGCTATTGAGGTTTTTTTGTAAAACACACGCAATGAACTTTTAAATACTCCTCCTGAGAGCTCCTGATCCAAATTCGACGAAACTCGGTCAGCTAGAAGTCAAGACATTGAGGATGAAAGTTTGTGTGGGGATTTTTGATATCTCGAACGGTTTGGCCGTGGCGAGGAAACGAAACTATGGCGAGAAACGTGAAACAGGAAGTGTGTCATAACTTCAGCATACATTAACTGATCTGGATGAAACTTCAGCAGTGCGTTCGCTGTAAGAGGACGATCACATGGATGTGACTATTGTGAGTCAAAGTTATAGCGCCACCAACTGGCAGCAGGAAGTGTGTCACTTTCAAAATGCTTTGAAATCACCCTCTTATTTTTACCCGATTTGCTTCAAACTTCATCTGTATAATGTACATACACGGCAGATGAAGACCTATGAATGGATTCTTGATATCTTTGAAACTGTTGCCGTGGCGACGCATTAAACTTTACCATTCTTTTAGGATGCATTCTTTTAGGGATTCGAACATTTGTCCATAAATCAAACACACGTGCATGGATTAATATGAAACTCGGTACACTCATAGATCACATCAGGCCAAACAACTTTCGTGCTCTAAGTTTTACGACAGTTCAAACGGAAGTCGGGAATTATGTTTTTTTTTTTAAATAATTGTCCTAGAAAAACATCAAATTACAACCCATGCTGTTACCAATCACCACCAAACTCGGTGTGCATGAAGTCAAGACATTGAGGATGCTATATTCCGGACGGATTTCTGATATCTCGAACGGTTTGGCCGTGGCGGATTTTTTTGACTAAAAAAGGACACATAAAGTGTGTTATAACTTGGTTAGTTTTACTGACAGTTACAAAACTTGCCGTGTATATTGTTCTATTCAAGCCAAACAACTTTCTAATTAACAATAATAAGCTCAAACCCACAGAAAGTCAGATATTGTAGTTTGAATATGATCATGCTCTTTCTGAGCCTAGGCCTGTCACACAGTCTGTGTGTGTGTGTGATTGAGTCTTTTGACACACAGTCTCTGTGTGTGTGTGTAGGGGGAGGGGGCTTAATAATTTCACTGTGTGTCTGGCCTGCTAAAGTAAATACATTTCTTAAGCCTGGTATTTTTTAAATAAGTTTTTGTTTTTATTTTTTTATAAGTAAAGACATATAACCTGTTTAATTGTAGTGCATTGACAATAGTTTTATATAATTAGTGTATTAATTAAATTAACTTGGTCCATAAATCAAAAAGGAAGTGTGTTAAAACTTCTGCATACATTAACTGATCTTGATGAAACTTCAGCAGTGTGTTCGTTGTAAGAGGCCGATCACATGGATGTGACTATTGTGAGTCAAATATATAGCGCCACCAACTGGCAGCAGAAAGTGTTTCACTTGCAAAATGCTTTGAAATCACACTCTTACTTTTACCCGATTTGCTTCAAACTTCATCTGTATAATGTAAACACACGCCAGATGAAGAGCTGTGAAAGCATTATTCAATATCTAAGATAATGTTGCCATAGCAATGCATCAAACTTTAACATTCCTTTTTTTTGATGATTTTGAGTCTCTTAGCGGCTTTTGGGGCCCTTAATGGGTTTGAAAACTCTTGAAACTTTGCACACAGGTCAGATCCCACAGCCATCAGAGCCGGGAGATGGTACCCGGGTGTGGCAAGGGGGCTAGACAGCGCCCCCTGGAACGGGGTCCAAAAACTTGGTCCATAAATCAAACACGCTTGCATGTAATAATATGAAACTCAGTACACATGTTGATCTCATCGTTTCATATATTCATATATTCTCCTCAAGCCGGACAACTTTCTAATTTACACTCATGAGCTAGGACCCACAGAAAGTCAGATATTTTGGTTTGAAAATGTTGAGTGTCTCTCTGAGCCTACACTTCTGTATGGCAAGCCCTTTTAACATTTAAAAGCTAAGTTTGACTATTCGTAATTAACATTGTAGATATCAACAACGTCTTTCTAGTCGTAATTACATTTTGGATAGTTTGTATTATCATTTAAGATATCTGTAACGTAATTGTGACTAGTCGAAACGACAGATAGAGTATGGCAAGCCGTTTTAACATTTAATCATTTTAACCTACTAGTCTCTATTTTCATGCTACTAGTACTTATTTTTTAGATACTAGTATCTATTCCATTAAGTACTAGTACTTATTCATTAGCTACTAGTGCTTATTCTTTAGATACTAGTGCCTTTTCTTTAGATACTAGTGTTTATTCTTTAGGTACTAGTACCTTTTTAAAGATACTAGTACTTATTCATTAGACACTAGTCCTTATTTATTAGATACTAGTACTTATTCATTAGATGCTAGTCCTTATTCATTACATACCAATGCTTATTAATTAGTTACTAGTACTTATTCATTAGATGCTAGTACCTATTAAATAGATACTAGTACTTATTCATTAGACACTAGTACTTATTTCAATGGTGACTAGTAACTATTCTTTTGTTACTAGTCACATTTTTTCCAGTGACTTCTATGGTGATCTGTCATTCAGATATCAACTATTCAGTTCTGACTAGTATGTTAGTATGTATTCAATTGTGGAATACATACTAGTATGTATTCCAAAAGCAGGGGTTACGTTTTTGCACGTCGTGCAGAATAACCCTAAAGGCACCAAGGTGGCGGTGCCACCGGCTTTATATATATATACATATATATATATATATATATATATATATATATTTATTTGTTTATTTTTTTCTCTTTTTTATTTATTAAATTTTTTAATGTACTAATTTGTTTTATTATTTACATTATTTTTTATTCATTTATTTATTTGCTTATTTATGTTAATTATTCATTTAATATTTACTCATTCATTCATTCATTCATTCACTCATTCATTCACTTATTTATTTATTATTTGTTGACTTTTATTTAATTTTTTTATTCATTTATTTTCTTTTCTCATATATTTACGTTTGTTTAATTTTTTTATATTTACATAGAATTTTTAAGATTTTTTTTTTTTTTTTGATTTACATTATTTATTCATTTATTTATTTTGCTTATTTGTTTACTTTATTAATTCGTTTGTTTGCTCATTTATTTATTTATTATTTGTTTGTTTTTCTCTTTTTATTTATTCATTTTTTAAATTTACTAATTTATTTAATTATTTACATTATTTTTTATTCATTTATTTATTTGCTCATTCATGTTACTTATTCATTTAATATTTACTTATTTACTCATTCATTCATTTACTTATTTATTTATTTATTTATTTATTATTGGTTGACTTTTATTTCATTTTTTTATCATTTATTTACTTTTCTCATATATTTACATGTTTGTTTATTAATTTACTCATTGATTTATTTATGTTTTTCATTAATCCATTTAATAGTCTCTGTATCATTAAATGCCTCTGTAATATTAAATTGATGTCCTGCAATGATTTTAACCCCAGCGTGGCGCTATAGTCAGTGAACCAGCGATCCAGGTGCGACGTAAAGGGAAGGGAACACAGGTTTGGACCATCGAGAAATTAGAGAACAAACTAGTGGACATGAGAGACCACTACAGGGACTGGAGGGAAGGCACACAGGAAGTGGTAAGAAATTGAAGTCTCATCCAATGGATCAAATGTGACAGTAAAAATTGTAATGTAACAAAAGATTATGCTTAAAATAAATGCTTTCCTTTTTTTGAACTTTCTATTCATCAAAATTTTCCACAAAAATATAAAGCAGCACAACCCATATTGATAACAATCATTAATGTTTTTGCAGCAAGTCAGGATACTAGAATGATTTCTGCAGGATTATGTGACACTGAAGAGTAATGATGCTGAAAATTCACCTTTGATCACAAAAATAAATTACAATTTAAAATATATTTAAAATAGAAAACATTCTTTTAAATTGTAATAATATTTCACAATATTGCTGTTTTTTGCTCAAATAAATGCAGCCTTGGTTGGTGAGCATAAAAGATCAACGTCTCTGTAAAATCTCTTTATTTTCTGTATTTTCAGCAGGTTAACCAGCAGCACAGTAAGGCAGGAGATCCGTTCTATGAAGCTCAAGAGAATCACAACCTCATCGGCGTCAGCGAACGTCTTCCTGGAGTGTCTGTTTCATGACGTCAAGCTGCAGTATGCTGTTCCCATCATCAGCCAGCAGGGAGAGGTGAGCAGGATCAGTGCATGTTCACCTGCTGACCCGCTGTTAGACGGCGTCTCTCATACACCTGCTGCTGCTGCTTTGGCAGGTCGCGCGGCCGTCTGCATGTGGAGCTGGTCCGTGTCAGCGGAGTCGTGCCGGAGCGTCTGGCGGGAGGAGACGCATTCCTCCGAGAACTCCAGCGAGAGCAGCGGATACGAGGTCATGGACAATAACGGAGAGATCGTCCACATGGCCAGAAAACTCACCTGCAGGGTAAAGGGCTCACTATTTCATTTATTTTTTTTCTATTCTCTTTTCATGGTAATGCAACATGAAATACCACAAGAACAATTTTACAAATCCAACAAACACAACAAAAGTACATTCCATGACAAAAAGAACAGGAGTAGGATGAAGCAAAAAATATTTTTAACTCCTACCACATTCTTACAAAAACAGTATATTCTTACAAAAAAAATATATTTTTACAATTATATTTAAAATAATTATTTTTTTATATGAATCCATTTTAATTTTAGTTGGATTTTTAATTATTTAGTTATATATATATATATATATATAATAACTATTATATATATATATATAATATTATATATATATATATATATATATATATATATATATATAATAGGGCTGTCAAGCTTAATCAAAATCAAAGATTAATTGCATCCAAAATAAAAGTTTGTGTTTACATAATATAAGTGGGTGCACTGTGTATAATTATTTTATATATATATATATATATATATACACACACATGCATGTACATTTAAGAAAAAAATATTATTTATATATAAAATATTTATATTTATATATAATATAAATTATATATAAATCTATATACAGTATATACATATATATACAAATATATTAAATATATACAAGCATGTGTGTGTATTTATATATATATATATATATAATTATACACACTACACACACATATATTATGTAAACACAAACTTTTATTTTGGATGCGATTAATCGTTTGACAGCCCTAATATATATATATATATATAAATTTATTTTTATTTAATTTTTTTGAAATATGTCTGTATAGTTATTACTTTTAATTTCAATTTGTTATTTTAGTTAAACTGAATGAAAATGAGAAATGTTGCCTTGGTAACTAGCTGAGACAAAAAAAATGCTTATTTTTCTAAATAAGCATTACTAAAAGCCAGATGATTTTGTCTTTAAAAAATTTGCTGTGTAGTGACCTTTAATTTGGAGTAGAAACAGGTGGAGTGACTTTATCGTGTCATACATGTGTCACTTTGCTCACAGCTGATTGGTCCAAGTTCGGTTTACAACCTCTTATCTGGAACATGACCTGCCCTGGACCAGGTTAGCTGTGGGCGTATGTTAATATGGCGATGAACACTGCTAAAAGCCAAACCAATTTCATGGTGTCTAAACCCCAGGGTTGGTGCAAACTAAACTGAAACATAGCTGGCTAGCCACCTAAACCGGCTTCACGCTATAGCCCCCTGGTTTAGTGTTGTCATAAACACTCACTAGTGTTCTCCTTGTGTCAGGTGCGGATCCGAGAGGCGTCGGGTTTGCCTCTCAACCTGTCCAACTTCGTCTTCTGTCAGTACAGCTTCTGGGAACAATCAGAGCCGACTGTAGCTCCGCCCATGATCAGCCCGGACACGCCCACCCCGCGCACCCCCGACGCCGAGTTCACCGTGCGCTTCCAGCACTGCAGGGTAAACACACATTTACTTAAGAGCCACTGCTGTTTTAGTATCATTGAGATGCTATCATAGTTTTTATTCATATTTTGAATGTTTTTTATTTTCCATTTTCACTTGTTTTAGTTAGTTTTTGTAATTTAGTTGTGTGGTTTTGCCGTTTTATTTAAAAAAAATCTATTAATTAATTTTTAGGTTTAGTTATTTCAGTAAATTAAATTAAACTAAATATAAATTAGAAGTTTTACTGTGGTAACTAGATTTTAAAATGTTTTCTTATATTTTATTTCAGTTAATGTTAATTTTGTTATTATTATTTTTTTTGTTATACAACAAAAATGTTTTTTATGGTTTTAGTTTAGTTAATTATAATAAAATACCCATCAATATGAAACTTGTATATGGGGAAACCGGATGTATTTTAGCTTTTTATTTTAGATTTAATAATTTTATTTGTATTATATTTTTTGTATTATTATTACTAGTGTTCCTAGTGATGAAACAAGATCGAGTGAAGGTGAAATGCAAAAAAAATTGTTTTTTATTTTTATTTTAGGGCTGTCAAATGATTAATCGTGATTAATCGCATTCAAAATAAAAGTTTGGGTTTATATAATATATGTGGGTGCACTGTGTATAATTATTTTGTATATATAAATACACACATGCATATATATATATTTAAAAAAATGTATTTATATATAAAATATTTATACTTGCATATCATATAAATTATATATAAATCTATACAGTATATACATTAAAATATTTCTTACATATATGCATATGTGTGTATTTATATATAAAATAATTATACACAGTGCACCCACATATATTATGTAAACACAAACTTTTATTTTGGATGCGATTAATCAAGATTAATAGTTTGACAGCCCTAGTTTATTTATTTATAATATTTATTTGTATGTATTATTATTGTTTTATTTATTGTTATTACTAGTGCTCCTAGAGATGTGATAACACCTCTAACACCAAGTTAGTTTTTTATGTTGAGTGTCTGTAAATGTAATAAGAGTGTCTGTTTTGACATGGACCAGTTCCCATCTGTGGCATCAAATGTTGCACAATCAAGCTGTATAAATGCAGTGGTTTCTGCTTATGTTGGCAGGATTTTGTGGTGCATGTGACGGAGGAGTTTCTGGAGTTCATCTCAGACGGAGCTCTGGCCATCGAGGTTTGGGGTCACCGCTACGCAGGTAACGGCCGCTCCGTCTGGGAGCTCGATACACTGCAGGACAAGAGCACGTACGCTCAGAGACAGGTGCATTTACTTACAGATACACTCGCACTTTGCATGTCTCCATGCATGTAGACTAGTGTTGTCAAATTTACTTCGGTACCAAGACGATGCTTAAATTTTAAAGTTGGCATGAAATGGATGTTGCAATAGTATTTTCGGTCCCACTTTATATTAAGTGGCTTTAAGTACAATGTATTTACATAAAAAATATGTACAATGTACTTGTGTTCATGTTGTATTGTAAAACAACTTTGCTGCTATTGAGCTGTGATACGGGTAAGGTAAGGGTCAGGTTTGTTGGTGTGAGTTAAAGGAGTAGTTCACTTTTCAAAAAACTTTTGCTGATAATTTACTCACCCCCATGTCATCCAAGATGTCCATGTCTTTCTTTCTTCAGTTCGAAAAGAAATTAAGGTTTTTGATGAAAACATTCCAGGATTTTCTCCATAATGGACTTCAATGGGGACCAACGGTTCAAGGTCCAAATGAGAGTTTCAGTGCAGCTTCAAAGGGCTTTAAGACGACACCAGACGATGAATAAGGGTCTTATCTAGCGAAGTGACTCTCCTGTTCATCGAAATAAATAAATATTTTTTTTCTAGTCATGACTCGAACAGTCATTATTCATCGTCTGGTGTCGTTTAAAGCCCTTTGAAGCTGCACTGAAACTCTCATTTGGACCTTGAACCTTTTGGTTCCCATTGAAGTCCATTATATGGAGAAAATCCTGGAATGTTTTCATCAAAAACCTTAATTTCATTTCAACTGAATTTCTAAATACTGTAGATCTTCTTTTAGTAACTTTTTACAATAAGTTTTAATTTGTTAACATGAGTTTGCTACATTAGTTAACATGAACTAACTTAATACTCCTAAAGCCATTCATTAATATTAAGTTCATTTTAATTTCAATATTTACCAAAAATGGTACAGAGGACAATGAAATTTGACTGGCATTGGGAACGACTACTGAACGTTTGGTCTCGTGCTAGTCTTTTATACATGTAGACATGTGTTCAGCTGTGTGTGTGTGTGTTTGACAGGTGGAGTGAAGTGTCTCGTAGGATAGAGCTGTATGTCTCCATACAGGAGTTGAATGAGCAGGGCGAGTATTTCGTCTGTAGAGCTGCATCCCAACAAAGACGTCAGCACTGGAGGAGTGTTTCAGCTGCGGCAGGTGCGACACTGGCCCTTCAGTCTCATTCACAATATCTGAGCTGACAAAGGCTACATTCATTTTCATTTCAAAATACTCTCCATTTACACTAGCGTTTCTCGTCCACACACACAGGGTCACTCCCGGAGGCTTCAGGTGTGTGTCCAGCCGGGTCCAGCATTCGGGGACTTTGCCGTTGATGGTGGAAGCCGTTCTGTCCGTCTCTATCGGCTGTGTTTCCGCTCGCTCCACAAAACTACAGAGACCTCTGGACAGCTATCAGGTGATTACAACGGACACAACACACTGTTAGAGCAGAATCTGGAGCAAACCAAAAACTTGTTCATTACTTTTTAGCTAAAACTGAACTATATACACCACCGGTCAAAAGTTTAGGGTCGGTAAGATTTTTTATGTTTTTAAAAGAAGTCTATTCTGCTCACCAAGGCTGCAATTTTTTGATAAAAAATACACAAAAAACAGTAATATTGTGAAATATTATGACAATTTAAAATGACTTTTTTATGTTAATATATATTAAAATGTAATTTATTCCTCTGAAAAAAAGCTGAATTTTCAGCATCATTACTCCAGTCTTCAGTGTCACATGATCCTTCACAAATCACTCTAATATGATGATTTTATGCTCCAAAAACATGTATGATTATTATCCATGTTGAAAACAGTTTTTTACATTTTTATTTCAGGATTCTTTGATGAATAGAAAGTTCAAAAGAACAGCATTTATTTAATTATAATCTTTTCTAACATTATAAATGTCTTTACTGTAACTTTTGATCAATGTAACTCATCCTTGATGAATAGAAGTATTGATTTCTTATTTATTTCCCCCTAAAAATAAAATACAAATTCTTTACTGACCCCAAACTTTCATCATATTAGAGTGATTTGTGAAGGATCATGTGACACTGAAGACTGGAGTAATGATGCTGAAAATTCAGCTTTTTTCAGAGGAATAAATTACATTTTAATATATATTAACATTTAAAAGTCATTTTAAATTGTCATAATATTTCACAATATAACTGTGTTTTTTGTGTATTTTTTATCAAAAAAATTGCAGCCTTGGTGAGCAGAAGAGACTTCTTTAAAAAACATAAAAAATCTTACCGATCTTAAACTTTTGACCGGTAGTGTAAATATATTTAAGAAAATAAAAATGACAAAAACAAAATTACTGAAACTTAATTAGTCAAAATATGAACTAAAACTATAAAACATCATAATAGGGTCACTTTAACATCTGTGTGAACGGCGTTTAGAGTCATGTGGGAGTCAGTTCAGCAGAGTGTGTGACAGACTGTATTCTCTCCTGGCAGAAGGAGGAAGACGACGATATGGATAGTTATCAGGTATTCTGACTTCCTGCTGTCTGTCCCACACGCATGATGACAGTGAGCTGCTGAACATGTGCTTTCAGACAGGAGACAGTACGTGGGTCGCCTGGATGAAATTATAATCATCGCCCGTGTCTGAAAGCCTAATATCATAATCTCGCTGAGTTCAATGTGAGAAAAAAGGAGCTGTGAGATCCTAAACCTTTAAGTGTGGAGATTCCTGCACTAACATCTCGGCTGTCTGTCACATGATCACTGCATGGCTGCATGATTCCTGCATGTTGAAGGCCATTTGAACCGTACTGAGATGGAGCTGCTTCTCGACCGCTTCATCTGTGTGGGTTTGAATGTAAAAACGGCACACTGGATTTAATCAGCCTTTATTAATTCATGCCATTTATTTGTTTATTTTATTTTGCAAAGATCATATTGAAATTTGTGCACCTGACACCGTGTCTACACTGGACGTGACAGACGAATGTCTGATTCATTGACACCTCAGAATCAGCTGTGATCTTGAATCTTAATGTCAGTAAAATAAAAGTAAATAAATAAGATTTGACTCAAATCCACTTGCATAGTACATTATGTATGTATTGCAATGCATACATGCGGTTAAAACAACCAGAAACATTTAAAGCTGACCTTGATCAAATGCTCAGATGTTACTGAAATATAATATTGAGCTGTATGCACTGCAGGCCAAAGAGGGGTTTTTGGAGAAAGCAAATGCTAATTTTAATAGTAACATGTAACAGATAAAATCAAATCATTTATCAAAAATAAATGTACACGAATTATATTTGTAATTTTAGGCTGTGAAAATCTTTCAACAGAAGCAACATCCTTATCTAATTTAGACTTATCCGAGCCGACGTCATTTTTTAAAATTCTGTACATATAACGTTGCAAAAACTAGACCGTCGGCTTGGTGTGTCACAGCCCTTATCATAGATATAAAGTTGATTATATTAAAGGGATTGTTCACTTTGAAATTAATTTAGCTTATCTTAAGGGCATCCAAGATGTAGGTGTCTTTGTTTCCACAGTATTTTCAATTTTGATATTTTTAGGTCAAACCGTTCTTGTCTGTCAGTCATATAATGGAGGTCTATGGTCACCACCTCAAAGAGCATGCACAGAGAAGTCCAATTAAACATGATTTAATGACTCATAAATGTAAGTACACATTGATGGCCTAAGACACGAAACGAGCGGTTTGTGTGAGAAAACGAACTCTATTTATATCGTTTTACCTCTTGTAACCACAGCCACAGAGATGTTTTTTGTAAGTTTTACCTTTCACTAAACCTATTTACACAGAGATTTCGGAAGTTTTACCATTGCGACTCCCTCTATATACTTAAATATGTTTAGATCTTCACAGTGAAAGGTAAAACTTCTCTTAAAAATCTCTGTATAAACAATGAGTGACATACATGTGCGAGAGATCACTTCTGGCGCATGCGCAGACCCAAGCGCCCGCGCACCCAGATCAGTTGGACACTGGCTGTGGTTCCACGAGGTAAAAACGATATAAATACTGTTCGTTTTCTCACACAAACCGGCTCGTTTAGTGTCTTAGGCCGTCAATGTGTACTTACATTTACGAGTCATTAAATCATGTTTAATTTGGACTTCTCTGTGCATGCTCTTTGAGGTGGTGACCATAGACCTCCATTATAGACGGTTTGACCTAAAAATATCAAAATTGAAACTACTGTGGAAACAAAGACACCTACATCTTGGATGCCCTTGAGGTAAGATAAAACATACCAAAATGTATTTCAAAGAGAACTATCCCTTTAGAGTTATTTCATTTTGGCATGTTACGACATGCCGTCCGTTACTGTAGACACGGTGTGAGATGGATGTGCTGTATTGTATCTCTACAGTGAATCCGATCAGTGGGAATGTAATTCAAATGGGATTTTCAGATTATTTTCCAATCACTTTAAATTGTGAATTGAAATGAGCCTAATGGTGTTAATCGCCCAGTGATGGCAAATGAAATAGTGGTCTTTATCTAAGGTCTCACTGTTCTTCTGCTGTATGTGAACAGGAGGAGGACCTGAACTGTGTGCGGGAACGCTGGTCTGATGCCCTCATCAAGCGCAGGGAATATCTGGAAGAGCAGATCAAGAAGATCTTCAACAAGTCAGGTTGGATTTTAAAGCATGTGTCATTCTGGATTTTCTGATTACAGTTATTTACATACAGTTTGATTACAGTTATGAAGCTGTTTCTGCTGATAAATGTCAAATCAAGGCTCATATAATTGATGTCTTCTTTACAAATTAGATACCACCTTTCAAACAGTTTGATAAAATGTTCCTGTTTTCTTAATGGAAACCTTACTTACACACCGCTCTAGCATTGTCATGAATTGATATATTTTTTAGGGCTGTCAAACGATTAATCACGATTAATTGCATCAAAATAAAAGTTTGTGTTTACATAATATATGTGGGTGCACTGTGTAGAATTATTTTGTATGTATATAAATACACACACATGCATGAATATTTAAGAAAAAAATATTATTTATATATAAAATATTTATATTTATATATAATATAAATTATATATAAATCTATATACATGAAAATATTTGTTAAGTATATACAAGCATGTGTGTGTATTTATATATATAAAATAATTACACACAGTGCACCCACATATATTATGTAAACACAAACTATTATTTTGGATGTGATTAATCGCTGATTAATCGGTTGACAGCCCTAATATTTTCATGATTACATTTTTATAAATGAACAGGCCTGGTAAGAAAATGAATATATTTTAAGAAGATTGTTGTGAATATTATGCTAATATTAGCTATTAAAAAGGAGTAGTTCACCCAAAAATTTAAATTCTGTCACCATTTACTCACTCTCAAGTCGTTCCAAACCTGTATGAGTTTCTTTCTTCTGAGGAACACAAAATAAGATATCATGAAGAATACAGGTAATCAAACTGTTGATTGACCCCATTGACTGTGGAAAAATACTATGGAAGTCTATGGGGGTCCATCAACTGTTTGATTACCGGCATTCTTCACAATATCTTATTTTGGGTTCAGCAGAATTAGACAGTGAATAACAGTTTGGTAATGCTGTCTTCTCTATCTTATAAACCTTGGTGTTATTTTTGATGCTCATTTGACCCTGGATGCACCATATTTGGAGTCTCTCAAAATCTGCATTCTACACTCTAGGACAAAAAAGTTCTATTTAGAACTCTAGGATTCTTGACTCAATTTTAAAGACAAAAAGGTTCTATATAAGGATAAATGTCTCATATGATTGCATAATACTTTCATGTTTAACATGTTATTTCAATTTTTTCTCTAGTGATAAAGTATGTTTACGAGCTGCTTACTTTAACATTTAATTAAAAACAAAAATTATAAAACAAAATTAATTAAAACTAAATCCATAAAATTATTCCATGATAAGAACCCCTAAAATGTTTCCCTAACCCCTAAAAGTGCCTGACGGAACCTGTTAAGCTTCTATATAGAACCTTTTATATAGAATCCTTCTATATAGAATCCTCAGCCATTTTTCCAGAATCGTAAATATTAAATAAAAACATTATTATTATTATTAATAGTAGTATGTAATGGACTGCCTTGCATCATGGTGCTGGTTTCAATGCTTGTGCATGTGATTTTCAGAGAAGTCTGAGGAGGATGTGGAAAGAAGAGGCCAGACTGGTGGAGCAGTGGGTGGGTCTGACGGAGGAGAGGAACGCCAGTGCTGGTTCCGGCTCCTGGCAGTGGAATCCCAGGAGCCCCGGCGCACTGGTGAAAACTTAACCACTGCACTGACACATTTAAAAATAGACATTTTCCTCAGTCAGACTTTTAACTAGCAAGATTACATGTCTATTAGCTATTATTAAGGCAAGACACTACATACAAAACCAGTGTCTTTTAATGCACTGGTCAGTTATGAGCTATTTTGTCTCTTCTTTCAGACTGGTGAATACACAGAATACACCTTTGAGTATTTATTTTTATTACACCTTATCTATTTGTATCTGTAGATTTCAATTAGAATACGTATCTTTAAACGTGGTGAGAAATCTCTACTTCAGCAGCTTCACATTCACTTTATAGTTTTATTTATATCTATATTCTGAAGGTTTCTTCATATATCATTCATCTGATTTATATCATATTTTATTCTTAAAACATAGGGATTTTTTCAGTGTTTTCTGATTTATAAAGAAAAAGAAAAGAAACAGGAATTGTGATCCTGGCTTCATCCAGTGTTTAGTTTTCTGTTCTGGAAATTTATGAAAATTAGTGCATATTTAATTAGATACCTAATTTGCATATTTAAACATAACATTTCAGAAAACTGTAGACTGTATTTCAGACATTCTCATCATTAGATTCACTTTACTGTAATAGTCATTATTTTTATTTTAAAAAAATATATATTTTACATTAACATAAAATATAATAATATGCAAAATTTATTGAACTTAAGTAATTTTCTATCACCATTTCTTCTAATTTTGAACCTACACATTACAAGAAATAGAATAACATGGGTTATTAAACAGTATCTCACAGTGTTATTATTTAAAGTCAAAGACATGCAGTTCACAACCTTTGTAATGGGCTTGTAGTGATTCTAAGTTAACATTAACAGTACTTAAATGACAAGCAAGGATGAAAACCTGCTATTGAATAAGAGTTTTCAGGAAAAGTAAGACTTGATATTAAACTTGTTGTTGTTGTTGCTCAAGGGTTCCTCCTACTGGCATGGAAGCTCATATTCCTGTGCTGTTCCTGGATCTGAACGGTGAGATATATTGATCTTCAGGGTTTAAAAGCTCAATGTTTTGATGATTTGCATGCCCCTGCTAGATTAATAATCTAGTTTCTGTGTTTCGCAGCTGATAACCTGACGGTGAATGATCAGCTGACGTGCCCTCACGTGGCCGGCGTGAACTCAATTCTTCCCAAAGAGCACGGGAGCGCGTTCTTCTACCTTTCCCATCATCAGACACAGCGATGATGAGGTGACACAAATTATGGGAAATAACATAATAATGACTCGAGTCTATATATTCTGATTTCTCATACGTACACATGATTACTCTCAGGTGTCGGCTGTGTGTTCCTGGGATTCATCAATCCACGATTCCATCCACCTGAACCGGATCACGGTGCCGACGAACGGATCACCTCTATCGTGAAAGCCACGGTGCAGCTCAGTCATCCGGCCTCCATGGAGCTGGTCCTCCGCAGAGAATCGCAGTCAACATCTACAACAAACAGGATCTGAAAACTTGTGTTACGGTACGTGTGATTGATCTTTATTATATTAAATATTAAAAACATCTTCCTGGTCCAATTGTGCATTGATTCTACATTTACACATACATGTGCAATTCAGTTCCCAAGGAATAAAAAACATTTATCTTTGGCATTTGTTTTGTTGCACTCAAAAATGTTACATTACTGAAGGAAAATGGGTTAGAAACCAGTTTTATATTGACTTTAAATAGTACTGCTGTTTAAAATACCGCTTTATGCATCAAATTCAATATCTTGTAATGTGTAGGTTTCAAATTATTTATGATTTATTTTGATTTATATGACAAATTTTTTTTTATTATAATTGAATGTACTTCTTTCATTTAAGCAAATTAAAACTATTCCATATATCAATGTTAATCAAAATAAATTATCCAATAAGAGTAAGGAAATATTTTAAAATTTAAACTCAAAAGGAAAAATCGGTGAATGCATTACAGTCACTGTCAATTGTCTTTGAAAATAATTTAATTGTAAAAAAAAAAACACCAAAAAATCCACATATGGCCTGAAAACACACACACCCCATATGTGTGTGTGTGTGTGTGTATATATATATATATATATATATATATACAAATATATATATGTGTGTGTGTGTGTATACATATATAGCTATTTTAAGTGTATTGAGCTGTAAGGACATGTATGATTAGCATATAAATGCAAATAATATAAATGTATGACTTTATATGTCTTGTAGAGTTTCACTCAGAGTCTGAAGAGACGGATGTCTTTGAAGAACGTTCTCTACTCATGTGGAGTGACGTATGAGATTGTGTCTAACATACCAAAGGTACAAATTTGCATTGTTTTCTCTCACTATTCTACTTTCTGAATGCACCGAGCACACGCATACACACACATGTGTTTGTGAACAGGCGTCCGAAGAGCCGGAGGAGCGCGAGACTCTGGCCCTGATGGCAGCGCGAGGAGAGAGCGAGGAGACTCTCGATGGAGAGACGTACATTGAGAAATACACCCGAGGAGTGCTGGAGGTGGACAATATTCTGTGTCTGGAGAGACTCCGGCAGGTACGGCAGTTGATTTCGTCTTGCTATCTGCTGTTTTCATGCATCTGGAGATGTTTAGTGTGTGTTTATGTGTTCGTTCAGGCCGTGACGGTGAAGGAAGCTCTCTCTGTTAAAGGCAGACACATACGACGCAGTCTCAGCACGCCAAACGTCCAGCACGTAAGACCTGATCTACTCATGGATAAAGACAAAACACTGTTCATTGTGTAACAGGACTTAAACAAATCTGTAATGTATATTTGTTTAGACCTCTTGTTGTAAATCAGATGGGACAGGATGTGAGGATGAAGACATGAAGGTTAGTGAACACTTACTAAGTTCACAGACCGTGTGTTGTTTTCAGTGTCTTTATCTGAGCTTCGAGACCTTCCCACAGGCTCAGTGTGACGGTCACGTGGACATCACTGAATCAAACCTGCACGAAGCTTCACTCAACAGTCCTCTCTCGAAGGAAACGCCTGTTAAAAACAAAGAGAATCATGGTAAATGTATGTGTAATGGTGAACTTTTCCTTCACCTGGGATGATTTGAAAGACAAAAATGTTTTTAATCAAGCATTCTAGTTTTAAAAAACCTTCAAAATACATAAAAAAATATAAAAATGTTGAATATTATTACTAAATAATTTAATATTATAAATTAAATCAATATATTTATTTTTTTAATCAATATATTTAATTCAATATATTTAATATTATAAATTAAATCAATATATATATATATATATATATATATATATATATATAAATTGTAATCAATATATATATACTAGAAGTGCTGTCAAATTGATTAAACGTGATTGATCGCCTCTAAAATAAACGTTTGTGTTCATATAATATGTACTGTGTTGTGGTTATATATGCTGTGTGTGTGTACATGTGTATTTAAATATATAGTAAATGTATGTATTTATATGTACACGCATATTATATAAACACACACTTTTATGCAATTTGACAGCACTAATATAAATAAAACATTGTAATTTTTTAAGACTTATAAAAATATATTTTTTTTTACAATTGAGCACAAATTGGGATATTATTATTAAAGGAGTAGTTCACTTTTAAAAAAACTTTTGCTGATAATTTACTCACCCTCATGTCATCCAAGATGTCCACGTCTTTCTTTCTTCAGTCGAAAAGAAATTAAGGTTTTTGATGAAAACATTCCAGGATTTTCTCCATATAATGGACTTCAATGGGGTCCAAACGGTTCAAGGTTCTAAAAGACAGTTTTAGTGCAAACTGCAAACTGTTCAAAGGGCTTTAAACGATTTAAGACGATGAATAAGGGCCTTATCAAACGAAACGATCGCTCATTTAAAAAAAAATAACAAAGTTTAAGTTTTATAAGCTCAAATGCTCGCCTTGCTCTGTTCTGTGATGTGGCAAACGTCTCTCCTATTCGAACTCGTTCATAGAAATGAACGAATCTTTTCCAGAGTCAACTCGTCTGGTGAATGAACCAAATGACATGAAAAAAGATTTTTTTTTTTAAATGAGCGATCTGACCTTGAACCGTTTGGACCCCATTGAAGTCCATTATATGGAGAAAATGCTGGAATGTTTTCATCAAAAACCTTAATTTCTTTCGACTGAAGAAAGAAAGACATGGACATCTTGGATGAAATGGGGGTGAGTAAATTATCAGGAAAAGTTTTTTTTTAAAGTAACCAACTCCTTTGATAACAATTTTATAATAAATTAATAATATTAATAAAATATATTGTGTTTTTTTATTACATTTTAAATTCTCCATGGTAGGCTTGTCATCCTGTTACACCTCGTTTCATGCACACTTTCTCCTCAGGGTCGGTGCCGCAGAGTTCGACGTTCTTTAACTCGAGTCCGTTTAAAGTTCTGTCGCCTCAACCGCCCAAGTTCCTCAAATCTCCATGCCAGTGAAGGAGGAGAACAAAGTCAAGCGCTCTCTGGAGTCACGGCCACTTCTGGGACAGGAGGTGACACACACACATTCACACGATACTTTACTCTCATTATGTGTCTCATTCTCACTCCTATTGTGCTTCCACCTTCCACATTCTCTTTTCATTATATTTTATGACCTGACTGATTCCAGGCTCTGATGCTTTTTTAAAGAGTTTCTAATGGCCTTAAAACAGTTCCATTTACTCATGACCACATCAGTGTGTCTATGCAAAATGAATATAAATCTGATCTTCAAGTCCCACGCTATATGCCAATTGACCTATAGCTAAGCCACGCCCCCTCCACTCACTCGGACAAACAGTCAACATTCGGGCACAGGTGCTATGGCAGCTGTCATAGTAGGAGTCATTTCACAGGAGGCAATTGGTGATTTTTGGAGACAGAAAGATTATATATCATCTCAAAGTCACCTTAAAGGCCTTAACTATGCATTGGAGGGTTATATTAATAATTTTATTGTTGAGAAGGCTGATGAAAAGCTTCAGTTCCAGGCAAGAATGTACAGATCACAGTGTAAACGCTCCAATGCATAGTTAAGCCTGTCCCCGAATGATGACTGTGTGTCCGAGTGAGTGGAGGGGGCGTGGCTTAGCCATAGGTCAATTGATCAGATTTATACTTGTTTTGGGGAACCCAATTATTTGGCGCAATTAAGTGTAAATGGGACATTCATGAAGCTTCAGCCAGGATCCAAAATTAAGTTACAAATGTGAGTAAAAGAGTTATTCACTAATTGGCTGAATATGTCATTACTGTCTGCTAAAGAAGAATTAACCCCCCAAATGAAAATACGAGGAACACAAATATAATATTTGAATAAAAATAATGCTAAATATATATTTTTATTCAGTGAGGAATATTTATTGCTTGTGAATCTCTTAATTCATCCTCTATGAGGTGGTGTGGAAGTTAATTTTTGAACCCTGTACCCAGCATGCCTCAGTCCCTCAAGCTTGTTCATTTATTCAACTTCAGATTTATTCAGACTGACCTGTACATGATACTGAACCTATTAACCAGCAGTATGAGTTTAAAGCAATAGTTCACATAGAAATGTAAATTCAATTTGCCTTTATGTACTTGTCCTCATGTCGTTCCAATCCAGTATTATTTACTTTCGCATATGAAACACAAAAATAAATGCTGCTCTTTCATGCAAGGAAAGTGTATAGTGACTTATACTAGTGTTATTTTAATATTATTCTTATACTATTATAGTTATATATTAGCTATTATATTATTAATTTGCTTTTGTTTTTATATTTTCAGTTGTCGGTTTAATTTTTAGACATTTTGTAATGTGCTTTTGTCATTTTTATATATTTTTTTATAATTTTAAACTATAGAATTATTTTTATAATTTTTTTTATAATTTTTGTTATTACATTTTTTTCATAAAAACACGTTTTACACTTAAGTTTAGAATATTCTAGCTGAGTCCCCAGCATGAGTTTTTTAAGCCGACTGTTATAATTAGAAAATGTAACATTATTTCCATGGCAACGCCTCACTTTCTATTCAAAACACTCACATACTTGTAAACTATATTAAAAATATCAGGTATTATGATCGTCAAATAAATGTAAGTGAATGTGTTTTGTCATTTAAGCACATTTATAATGATCATGTTAGTTGATCTATAACGCAACATAAAACACGTCATCAAGTTATATTTGAAAGGATTGTTATTGCCGCTTACATAGACAAACAATAATCATGATTTATACTGACAAAAAGTCATCTGTGACTCGTGTGATATTTAAGTCCCAATCCACTAGCAATGTGTGGAAAAGAGCAGCTCTTACATAATACAAAACATCTGATTTTGTGTTCATTGAAAAAGAAAAAAAGGAATGTCATGAGCTTTCGTGTGAACTATTCCTTTACTACTGATTCAATGGCTGATGACCTCATCCAGTGCATGTGCACTCGCTTGCCTCACATGTGATTAGGTGTCTAACTCAACAGCCTGTGTGAGTGTTCGCTGCATGGCCTGTGTGAAGTGTGCTATTGTCACCTGATTGCAGAGCATGCGTTGGTTTGTGGAGAGCAGCGTGTTGGGCCTCACCGGCCCCTGGTCCAGACCCAGGGCTCAGAGCGAGGGCCACAGCAGCAGTGACATCATCTGCAGCAGGGCCAATCACAGACAGCCCAGACTCAGCACTGATCTCACTCACACACTGCCACACGCTGCTGTAAGTGAACACACGCATAACCAGTCTGATGCATGTCACTTCCTGGACTTGTGTGCACATGCATACTAAATAATACTACTAGCCAGGGCCCCCATCTTCAGCCCGCACATTATATAACAGACAATAACAAATGTCCAAGACAATGAAAAGCAAAACTCTTTTGTTTGTATTTTGGTGCGTTATATTTTTGAAATTTCAAAAAGTAATTTGTTAATATGCTAAGCATAATTTAATTTAAAATATATAATTATTACTAATATATAATGTATATTTAAATTAATGTTTATATATATATATATATATATATATATAAACTTCAAACTTATTTTTGCATAATTATTGCACTTATTGACAGAATCCCACAATGTAGAACCTTAATATTTCCTTAAATAATTGATTTTCTTACTTAGTATTCTTGTCTCATTGTAAACATCTTAACATTCTTATATCAAGATACACTTAAGAAAAATTACTTTGGATATTAAATCTTATGTTCGGAAAATGTATCAATATTAACCCTAAAACCGTATTCTGGACAAATGTGGGCAAAATAGTTTTATTTTTAAAAAAAACTTCCCTTGATCTGCTACTTTTCCTAAGTTTTCCTCCTGAACACACACCATTTTTTTTTACTTAATTCCACAATGTTAAGTGGGTGAAAAAACAACAACTTAATCTTGTATTTGGATCAAAAATGGGCACCCATAGAAATGAACGAGAAAAGCGTAATTTAGAGCATTCTAAAATAAGCCAAAATAAGACACCAGGTGACAGCAAAGTCACTTCATCTTTAGGTTTTAGCTCTAAGAACTTATTGGAATGATATTCTAATGTAGTTAAAAAAAAATAAAAAATAAAACATAAAAATGAGCATAATTTACATAGAAAATATGGTACTTTTTGAAGTAAATAAATTAAAAAATACCACCAAAATAAAATAAAAACACCATAAATGGATGGACAAAACTTTATCGAAGACAGTGATATAACATTTATAATAAATAGAAATTAGGATCACACCTGAGTCCTCTGTGCCCACATTTGTCCACAATTACAGGATTAAGGGCTATAAAGTGAATACGGATTGAGGGCTATGTGAATTTCAGCTTAAAACAAGAACAGATATCTGCCAACGGGTAGAGAAAAAAAACTTAATTCAAAGGAGAAACAAAATATTTGTTCTTACCTTATTGGCAGACATTTTTCTTAAACTCACATAATTTAGATTTTTCAGAAAATATGTAATTTAGCTTCTCAAGTAAATGTATCTTGATTTAAAAATGCTATGATATTTGTACTGGAAAAAAAGACTGAGTAAGAACATAATTTTTGGCATGTATATTACCCTGAACATGAACACATGTATAACACAACTTGAAACTGAGAGAGCCGGGCCTG
The DNA here is from genome assembly GCA_030378365.1 of Hybognathus amarus. Lineage (NCBI taxonomy): Eukaryota > Metazoa > Chordata > Actinopteri > Cypriniformes > Leuciscidae > Hybognathus > Hybognathus amarus. Next base: position 90,388 of record JAQIUQ010006068.1, on the reverse strand, counting down.
TCTTGCACTCTCAAACTTCCTGAGGTCTCAGAACCAAATTCATTAAAACATTACATACGTCCAGGAAGGTTGGATGGATTTCTGCATTGCATCCCTTTAAAACTGTGTCTGTTTGAGTGAAGCTCATGATGCTGCCTCCTCATTGTCATCATTATCATCTCAGCATTATTTGCATCTCATTGAGTGTGTGCATGAATCCCTCAGCTTGTGTTTAACTCACTGACTGCAGCACTTCACACATCACATTGCTAGTTACAAATAAGTCTACACCAGAAGTGACAAAACAAGATCAGTCCTTTTATACGTCAACTTGTCTACACTACATGTATGTGGGTGTGTTGTTGGATGAACGACTTTGATTTTTTTAAGTAGACATTATGTGATTAAAGTCACCAGCTTTATTTTTATCAGTTGCTTTGTTTTGGATCATTATATTTCTCTCAGATTTCTGCTCATTCTAAATCAGATACAGATAAACTAGAACAGTAAAGATTATATTATATGAATGCATTAGTGAGTGAGTGATTGATGTGAATTGCACCTGGTAGCGTCTACTACTAAAAGTGAAGCTTTGGATTTTAGTCGATAAGAAATATTTGTTAAAACGTTTCAGTTTCTAAGCTATTTTATTAACAAATCACAGAACAGTGTTGGCAATACATTTCTGCACTACTGAATGTTTACGTGCTCGCGATCTGCATGTGTGCGAATGACTGTAGGTGTGTGCGTTACAACGTACGCGTACAATAAGCTATTTAAAACATGCATTCACCCAAATAAATTTTTAGCATCCATATGGTATAATCAAACATATCTTGTGGAGCGCTCTCAGAGTATGCATTTATTTATAATTTTAACCTTTGGAAACGAAGCGTAAAGGTGGACTTATTGTCCTGTTGCGCCCTCTGTAGGCCATGATCAGCGACTAGTCTACACCATAGATATCCATAATAAAGGCTAGCTGTCTCGTCCGCGCTGCTGGCCAATGTAGGTCGACGTCTGCGACTGGCGGCCATCTTGTCAAAGGCAGCTTGCTCACTCGTAACAATGTGTTTTTATGGTTCATGTACTTTTTCAATAACCATAACTTGCTAAATTTTCTACCGATTTTCAAACGGTTTGGTTTTTTATAAACATCAGAGATGTAGTTATGATAAATATGAAAAATAAGTGTATAAATAAATAATCATCCAGAATTATAGCCACGCTGACGCCGCGCTTCACACTGGCAGTTGAAATCAGCTACCGTGATACGCAATACGTTCCCAACGGACGTCGTGCTACACAGTGAAAGCGTCGGACCCGGGTAGAATAAAAATGGCGGAGAGATTAGAAAGGTTGATTCTGTCAGTTCTGTATGATCTCTCTGAGGAGGGTTATAGAGATATTAATAGAAAGGCTGCTGCAGTGAGGAAAGTTGCTGAGGACGTTGACATGTCAGGTCGACTAAAAAATGTGATATGGTGGTCAATAGTTCAATGTCTGCCTACAATTTAATTGTATTAACTGCCCTAATAACGTTAGAAAGTCATGAAAATAAAAACATGACATGACAACTTATTGTTATAAAATCATTATTTGTTTTATTAAACGTTAAGAATTCAGGTTTGTTTATCAGTACCATAGCAACGCTCAACTTCCGCTGGAATTGTCGGATAGGAACCGTCCGTAGCTTTTCGCAAGAGTTCAATTTTTGAATGCATTCGAATGACCAACGGACACAATTTTCTTGGCACCGCACTCAGTTCGGAACACGTTTCGGACCCATTCGCATGCGGTCTGCGAATCTCCATAGGAAATGAATGAGTTCTGGTTGTTTCGGAGTCGTATCTGGAGAGGATTTCAACTGCCAGTTGAAGGTGGCGTAATACCGTTTGTAACAAACCAAAACCGTTTTTAAAGGGATACTCCACTTTTTTGGAATTTTTGGGAAATAAAACTCCCCCAGAGTTAAACTGTTGAGTTTTACCAGTTTTTAAAATCCATTCAGCTGATTTTCTGATATTTAAAAGAATATCAGTAACCAGACAGTTTCTGGTCTCATTGACTTCCATAGTAGGAAAAAAATATATACTATGGAAGTCAATGAGACCAGAAACAGTTTGGTTACTGATATTCTTCTAAATATTAAAAAAAATCAGCTGAATACATTGAAAACAGTTAAAGCCCAACTGTTTAACTCTGGGGGAGTAGTAAAATGAGCCTATTTCCAAAAAAAGTGGAGTATCCCTTTGAATCTGTCGAGATTTCAGCGAGGTAAGAGTATTTGTGTTTGTGCTGATCACTCATCTCACATCAGGAACCACAGAGCCCACCAGAAAGCTTGCCTGTGACAAGATGGCTGCCGGTGTTGACATCTAGCCTTTAGTATGGATATCTATGGTCTACACATCCACTGTTGTAGACACAAAGTTGCTAATGTGCTTCAGGGTTTCATCACAAGGGGGCAGTAGCGTCTAACTGCTTTGCTATTTGGTTTCATGTCTGTTCATTGACTGATTTGTCAGGATTCAGAGGAGGATGATCCCAACATGGATTCAGCCTTCACCCGTTCTAGTATTCCAGGCCTTGGGTCTCGGGAGCTCCAAAACTTCAAGCCTTACATCCCAGAGAAGTTAAGCGGAACTTTTGAGGTGTACAGACGCCAGTCTTGAGACCCAGGGGGAGACTGTATGCGTGCAGGGGGAGTTGGCGTCTGGGATCGAGGGTGTGAGACACGGGTTGCGGATAAGAAGAAGTCGTCCCGGTAGTCCCACGGCCAGCAGCTGCACAAGTGGCTATTTCTCCCATAGTGCCTCAAATGCCACACTGTCCGACGTGCTCTTCAGCGGCAGTGATAGTTGCGACCAGCTCAACAACAGAGAAGCCGCAGACCCTCCAGGAGCACGGAAGAGGGTTGCATCCTTCCAGAAGTGCCTTGGGAAACGAACCGTTCCCTCACTATCATCCTATCCAGCCCAGACCGTTCCCACTCAGCACTGTTCCCGTCTCTGCACCAACCAGGACCGCTCCCCTTCGCCTCCCCGCAAATGTATCCTGAACGTCAGCCAAGAATTCACAGACTTTAAGGGTGCAGATGAAGGTTTTAGGGGAAGATGACCTCTGTAACTTTAGTTTGAAGGCAGAATCAATTCCCCAGCCAAAACGCAAGACCTGGATCATCCATCCCAGTGCCATCTCCACAATGGAAAAGAGTCTCTCAGTGTTCCTGTACCTCACGCCAACCCAGAGCTGGAAGAATCTCGAGGACTTAAGTTCTTCGGAGGATGCACAGAGCTCTCGAGTGGACTGCGAGTGAGCGAGACACAGCCCGTTGCTCAGTTGCCGGACTGGATGGCCCCCGGTGAGCAAGTGGGTGGGCAAACGCAGTGGGATGGTGCATTATGTTGGAGGGGTAGAGTTTGCCAAAGGAATCTGGGTTGGAGTGGAGTTGGACCTTGCTGTAGGTAAGTGAAATTACTCTCAGAGCAGGGGCATAGGAGCCATTGCGTAGGAGCCATACGTGGGGGGGACATGTCATGGTAAAAGTCCCTGCTGGCGAGATGCATTCCTTTATCAGAGTTCGGGAACTTCAGGTGGACTTGTGCGCTGAACATGCTGATTGGTTCTTACCACTTGTTATTTCTGCCCGATGGCGGACCAATTGCTTCAGTCCGTGTGTGTTTAGACCGCTTGCTTACTGCGTAGTAAGCAAGCGGTCTAGGGCAAAGAAAAGTTCCTATGAAGAAAGTTCCTGGGACAAATAGTTCCTGGTAATTGCGGTGGAAACGTGGCTTAAAGTTTTGCCCCCCCCCACTATTTCCCAATGTAAGATTTTGTTTTGCATTGCCCGCCTATCTTTGCCAATTTCGGTCTCCCAATGAATCCATTCTGCAACTTTTAAATACATAATTAAATTTGTAAAAGTTCCGGGTAAAAATTCCCTCTCCCCAGAAAGTCCCTCCTGGCGTGGTAGTACCTTTTCAGAGTTCGGGAACTTTCAGGGTGGGACTTGTGCGCTGAACATGCTGATGGGTTCTTACTTAGAGCTTGTCAGTTAAACGACGTTATTAACGGCGTTCAACGCAAACCCATTTTAACGGCGTTATTTTTTTTCTAGCGCGATTAACGGTCTTTTTGTCCTAGCAAACTTTGTAGTTTTTTTCACATACTTTTGCAACAGGGACGGCGGCATGCGTCCTGATCCATTCAGCGTCTCGCGCTCGTCACTCCACTCAAAGCCGGCTGGCAAGCCCAACGAGTGTGTGCGGCGTGCCTGTTGTTTTGTTCCCGGTCTAGCTAGATCCGCTTGCGCTTTGGTCGAAGAAGCAACGGAACGTCCTCGCACGGCGCAAGCAATTGAAATGAATGGGTTCAGAGCGCAGCACGAGGGACGTTTTGTGCCGCACACACTCGTTTCAGCTTACGAGCCGGCCAAATGGTGACGTTACCGTTTGAGTGGATGACGAGCGCAAGACGCCAAAATGATGCCAATGAGTTTCTGAATGTAAAGTTTACTTTAAAAAGTTGCCAAATTGTCCCATTGACAAGACCAAAGCGATCTGTATGTTTTGTCATTATGAACTGAGCTATCATCATCGCAGCACGTCACAGCCTGAAACACCACTTGATGATGGCCAAACAAACACACACACAAACACAGATGATGCAAATTCTCACCCCCTCGTCAATATCAGGACCTCGTCAGTATTTTTCTTTCACCCTTTTATTGATGGACAGTGTTGCATATGTGAGAGATTATTTAGGCTATATATGTTAGAGTGAAATTGAACACTATTGTTCTTTCTGCCCGATGGTGCGCGTTCGTCCCATCCATCTCAGGTCAATGTCTGCAGATAACAAATATCTACATTTATATCTAGCATTACAAGCTTTCTGAATACTCTTTCGGGTGCTCGTCTCTTTTCTGCCGTTTTGTTAATTATCTCGGTGGTAAACCAATCGGCACACAAAAGCAGCACAGCTTGAATCTCCTCCATACAAAACTCAAAACAAACGCGCAGACTGGGAGGAGCAGTCGCACACAGTTCAACGTCACTGAATCTTCCCGCCCCACTTCAGTCCCGACCGGGTACTGTCAGTATGCGGTGTGAGCGCGGGTCCAAGCGGTCTGGGGCAAAGAAAGAGTTCCTATGAAGAAAGTTCCTGGGACAAATAGTTCCTGGTAATTGCGCGTGAGAACGTGGCTTAAGTTTTGCCCCCCACTATTTCCCCAATCTAAGATTTTGTTTTGCATTGCCGCTATCTTTGCCAATTTCGGTACTCCCAATGAATCCATTCTGCAAACTTTTATGTACATAATTCAATTTTTTAAAGACGCCCATATTCTTCAGCTGCTTATGTCGTCAGTCAACCATGATTGCACACCGCTCGCACATTCGCATCTAGGTGACACATATAAGTGTACGACCATCAATATGTTCCTGGGAGATCCGTAGTCTGCACGGGATGTGGAAGCGCTGGGAAGAGTTCCGAGAAATGTACAAAAAGTGCCCCTGGCCTTGAATGACAAGGTAAGGAAAATAAGACTGAACTAAAATTAAACAACCAAGACTTGGTTTGTAGCCCGGACCCCTAGCATTTACTATCTACCCCCAGGTTCAGAATTGCTCCTACGCCCCTGCTTCTCAAGTCAAGATCCATGTAACCTTGAATTGAAATTCAACTCGAAATCCTTTTAACCTTAGACCTTTCTCATCCTTCCAAAGGCAAGCACAATGGTACGGTACCAGGGAAGGGTGTATTTCCGGTGTGCCACAGGTCATGGCGTCTTCGTGAAGCCATCCTGTTTGACTCAAGGGCCTCCGGTCCATGAGACACCGAACCTCGATCTGTGCTCCAGTAGGGGCAGGACATTGACTCAATAGTTGGTAGACGCTCTCTTGAGACACCAGCACCAGCAACCGCCTGGACAAACCGCGTGCTAACAGAATCCATCCTTCATCAGAGATTTATTGATTCCTCTTATTCCATGGCAATAAACACTACCTGTGTGTGTCGCGGAAGTCATAGGCGTATCATCTTTGAATGTCGAGAGTTGCACAGTTGCACAAAAACGTTTTATATATCATGTTAGCTTTGATATAGCTTACAAATACTAATTTCCATCTTCATTAATTCTTCACCACTTCTTTATATGACTAAGTGTATTAATCAAACAATGCCTAACAAAAAAATATACTTTGAGTGAGTTTGAGATTTGGATGTCTGTTCTAGGTAAGAATGTACTACTGTTTATGAACATTTTTGCTTTGTGTTATTATATCAGGTATTACCAAAGACATAGCCTTTCAAATCTGCTGTGCAAACTTACTTTGGCAACGTGTTTTATGCTTGTATTTGTTCGACCGATTTATGCTAATATGCTAAGTGCCATTTTTCTGGTAAGAAGACCACATGCCCATTCGGATATTTTTAATTAGAGTTTAATGGTATTTTGAACGGACGCCAAGCCTGTTGCTCGTATCTCTGCACGTAATTGGCTTGTTGAGTACTGTAACTGTTGAGAGGACTGCCAATATTTCAATTAACAAAGCTGTCCAAACGCTTGCACTGGAAGTAACTTATCCTGGATGCACATTAAGTTACGTAATGCACGATTTTTTACGCATTCTCAGATACTGATTTGACGCTTCTCAGGAGGTTGACAGAAGTGACTAACTTTTGTTGTCACCTGATGCGGAGAGCACCTTGTTTTCTTTATCAGACCCTTGCCGGTATTATTGCAAAATGGCAATAATCTGATCCGCTTTTTATCGGCTATAGACCAGAAATGCCCTAAAGTACTGACACAAGCCCCACATGACGGGACTTTTTAGATAATCGACTAGGTTTACCCGCCTAATACTGAAGCTTTCGAGCATTTAAATCCATGTGTGTTTGACTGTCGAGAAAGATTTTATTAGTTTGTGATACTAAAGCCAATATTAATGTTTTTTTATAGGTATAAATGGGAGAGCGGGGAATGGGACACAGCCTGAATAATGCTTGTATGTTTAGTGCCATGACCAGTACTGTTATTATTGCTCTGTTTTACCTAAAGAACTGTGGATATCATAAGAAGTGAATACTATTGCTGTCATTGGAGACGGTTAAATGAAAACCCAAGACCTTACTTAAAAAGAAAACAAAGCTGCTCTCCTTGACAAGGAGCTGTACATAAAATGTATGAACATAGTATTTACAATATTATAAAATGTACAGAATTGTATTTATATTGTATCTCTGCAGATGCTGGTACAAAAATGTTGTAGATTACAGAACGTTTACAAATGCTTGTTTTTTGTGTGTTCTTCCTTTACATGATGTATTATTGGTTGTTGTTTTTTTTATTTGAAAGGTTTTAAACTTTAAACTGTTCATTTAAATACATTTTATAGCAAAATATAGCAACCAATTTTTATCTGCCTTTGTTGCTGTATTTTGTTACATGTAAAAAATCTAAAATCTCATCCCTGACAATTATTCACTTATTATCTTGTATTTTATACACGTTTAAACTTCAGCATGTAAAAAATGTAGTTTGAGAAAAAGAAAAAAAAATACAGTAATTTTGCAAAATTTGAATTTAGAATTCAGGTTTAGACCCTTGCAATGCAATCACAATTTTTAAAAGACTATATATATATATATATATATGAATGAATGAATAATTTGTTGAAGTAGCCTACAGTAAAGGTGTGCATTTCAGCAAGAGTGTTGTTGACTAACTCTGTTTCTGAGTCTTACAGAACTAGGTTGACCTGACATTATCATGTTAAGTCCCTGGGTCACTGAGGTCACTGTGTCAGATTGAAGGAGGGAACATCTGCAATAGAATCTCTGAATACTGTAAAGGACTTTTATGCTTTTATGCATTTGCCAGATGCTCTTATCTAAAGGAGCTCACGCTATATTTGGGGAATTAAACCCATGGCCTACATCCTAATAACTAGCACTGAGTACAGTGAACAAAAATAGCATACATGCTGAAAATGTGTTTGTTGGTTGGAAAACCGTTCCTTCAAATCATTATTATAGACTAGAGGGACAAAGCATCACATCATTGCTGCAGTTAAAATAAGGTCATTTGGACTGGCAACAGTCAGGCACTATAAATATTCTGAAATTGAAACTACAAAATCCTTAGTCACATGAGAGTGAGTTAGCAATAAATGTGGTCACCTCAGTCAGGGAACAGGAGAGGCGTGGTTAATGTTAAAAGTAGGCAGGGCGGAATTCTTAATGGGCGGAGTCTGTCCGCGTGTGAGTGAGAGCCACCAAAACCGTATGGCATGTAGTTAAGTTCCCTCTCCTGACAGACGCATTTGTTTGCTGTGGTTTATCTACCTCGTATCAAATAATTTGCGCTGTCTCATACCTCTGTTACTGATACCTTCCAAGAATACGAGTTGTTATTTATTTAACCAGTCGTAGTGAAACTTTTGCACTGTTTGTTTGATTCGCTGAACTGCGCGCGCCCCGTCGTGAGGATGCACAGCTCTCAGAAGGACACCACATACACCAAGATCTTCGTCGGAGGTCTTCCGTCTCACACCACCGACTCCAGCCTCAGAAAATACTTTGAAGTGTTTGGAGAAATCGAGGAAGCTGTTGTCATTACTGACAGACAAACTGGAAAATCCAGAGGCTATGGTTTTGTAAGTTGTCTGTCTTTCTATCAGTCTAGATTGACTTGCAGTCAAGTGTTTGGTGTAATTCATTACTATGTATGTTAATTACTGAAATTTAATGACTTTTCCTTCTTGGATTAACGTCACCTATTAATGTTTCTGTAATTTATTGACAGTTAAGATACTTCTGATTAAACAGCTTTAGAAACTGTATAGACAATAGCGGATTTAATATCAAAATGTAATGAAAAAATGTATGTTTTTAATGTAACAATCTATCTTTAAATACTCCAGAACAATTTATGTTATTTATTTGAAGAGCAATTTCATGTCTGTCCTTGTATTGTTCAACTGATCAAGGTTGATATGGGATTTAGAAAGTGAAATAGTAATGCATAACTTTTTAGAGAGTACAGTAATCTAATTACACTGTTGAAGATGTAATTAGTAGCTAGTAATTCATTACTTTTTTAATATAGAGTAACTTGCCAGATATTCCTTGCCATCACTTCCCCATATTAAACACTAAACACATCCCATACACATTGAACATCATTGAAAACACGCATGTATCTGTGTTCTTCTTTTCATGTGTGTGTGTGAAGGTGACAATGGCTGATCGAGCTTCTGCAGAAAGAGCCTGTAAGGACCCAAACCCCATCATAGACGGTAGGAAAGCCAACGTTAACCTGGCGTACCTGGGGGCCAAACCACGGATCAGTGCAGCCAGGTAAGGGACCGGGTCACGCGCGCTGTTGGCAGACTAATGCAGAGTATCAGAAACCATGCATTAAAGACAAGCTGCATGGCACAGAGCATCACACTGTGGTTTCTAAATAAGAAAAATCCTTTGTGCAATCTGAGGTTACATAGTGAATTCAGTATTTGTCACTGAATTATTTGTCAAATGCGATAAAGAAAAATACAAAATATTACTAGATACATATGAAAACAATTTTGTAATCAAATTAATATGAATGTTCCTTGTAGAATAAAGCCTATCTTAGTCATTTTATGCAGTTTTCTTGTATAACATAAATATAAAATTAGTGCAATATGGTTGTCTTTCTCTATAGGATTTTCATTTGGTGTCCCTCAGATACACCCCACATTTATCCAACGGCCATATGGGTAAGTGTGACAAGACTATGGATGACTATATTTTTTTTGTGTAGTTTGATTAGTTTTAGGCCTTCTCTACATTCTCTTGTGTTAAAATATGATATTGGAAAAGCAGCATTTTGTCATTTTAGACAAATTTGTACCTTAGACTTTCTTTAAAGGTGATGTGTGTGATTTAAAAAATGTTTGTATTCTTTTAAGTGATTTCTTGTATCACACCTTAAAGGGTTAGTTCACCCAAAAATGAAAATGTCACCCCCATGTCGATTCCATACATACATTTTCAATGGAGGGACAGGAAACTCTCGGACTGAAATCTAAAATACCTTAAGTTCTTAATTTTTGAGTGAACTAACCCTTTAAGAGTCACTCTATGTAAATAGTTCATAGAATGATCAGTTTTCTTTTGAGGGTCACGAGTCACGACACACCCAGCTTAAAGGGGTCGTTATCTTAGACCTTTGTGCGTTTGACCAATATTCTGAAAGCTCATGGAAGTCATTATGAACATCAGGAGGTTATTCTTCCAGTAACGTTAATAGAACATTTGTTCAGAGTTACCTGGTCTCAAAACATTAGTACAAAACTGTTATAAATTCTGTACATTGTTCATGGAGAATTCTTGTTCAGAAATCTTTTAGTTGGAATTTCATGTATACATTTTCCGTCTGCTTGATTCAAAAAGTAACGTTTATGTTTGAAAGATTCTAAAATAGAATGTTCCCTTAAAATTAGTACAACCAAGAAAAAAAAAAACTTGGTTGTGTTTTTTTTTTTTTGTCACAATGTCTGTGAGACATTGTCACAATGTCTTGGTTGAACATTGTGAAAGTTCTGGGAACATTCATGACTTATAAAGGACCCGATAAAGGACTTTGAAGCCGAATTACAAATATTTGTCGGATTTAAAATCCAAATATTCCAGATATATATATATATATATATATATATATATATATATATATATTTTTTTTAATATATATTTCAAAAACATGCAACAAAACATTAATAGATTTCCCTAACATTAGTTTTTTGTAGTTATTTATGAGTTTTAACTAAAATAATATAATAATGCATTTTAAAAAGAAACTTGTTTCTTTTATTGTCACAGACTGATGATAGTGGCAACACTCGTGACATGGTTCAAGCGTGTTTCATCCGTTTTTATTATATTTTTGAAATAGCCATTCATAACTGCCGGATACCGATAGTTTGGAAAATGTCGGCTGATAATATCGGCCTGCCGATATATCGGTCTGGCTCTAATTCTTAGAATATATTTGTGTTGGCTAGGTAGCAACAATGACCCAAATAGCATTATTTATAGACATCTGGGAAATATTTTTGCAATTCCATTCGGTGACACTCGAACATTACACACGTCACCTTTAAAGATAAATGTGTAATGATCAACAATATCATATTCCTACATGTGCAATATTCTGTAAAGTATAATTATGTTGATTTCTGTGTTCTCCTTGTGTCATAGAGATAGTGAGGATGAGCATTCCCCATTACTGTATCCTCCCCCTTTCCCGCCAGGTTATGAGGTGTGTGTGTGCTTTTTTATCTTTGTGGTTGTTGTGTGGTTTTATATGCACTGTTGTCAACTCCTGAAAAGTCTACGACTGTCACTTCCTCTTTCCAGCGTGACTCAATGTAATGTGTCTCTCTCTGATCTGACAGGCTCTCTTTCGGTTAACATAACCTAAGAGGTGAACAGAGCTGAACAAAGTCAGAATTCATAAGCTCTACCAGTAGACTCAAACACGTACACTCTCAAATGGTGATTTGGCTTGCATGGACGTTGTTGTTTTTTGGAAGAGTAGCTTTTGTGTGCTGTTCGGACCTGTCTGAAGTGGTTTTCATAGCTAAACTCGTGTGCTTTTAATAGAAATGAGTGTATAGGAGGACTTGGGATTCGGGAGAACGGTCGTTTCTTTGTTCTTGGGGTGCTGGGAACGTCTTTTTCCGTTTTCTTGATGATTGTGCACAGCTTGTTCTTACTGATTTTGATTCACTTGAACAGACGTTTCAGTGTTTGGTTGTTGAAGGGGTCAAAGTTTGTCTTTCTTGACTGGCTCACCCTCAAAACAACTCATGGCTTGCATGTTGCAGTGTATCTCATGTGCCTCCGTTCTTTTATTTTACTAATGAATTGTTTGTCTTTTACCCTCACTATCTTAGATTCACTTTTTCCTCTCTTTGTGGAAAAATATATTTCGTATTCTTTTTATATTGACTATTAACAATTAGCGCCAATTCTGTTTCTTTCAAATAGTGGTTAACTGGACATTCAATTGATTTTAATAGAGTTCAAATAAGCATAGAATACACAACAAAAACAATATTATCAATGATTTCTAGTGTTGCAAGTATATAGTAGTGGTTAAAAGTGATGTCCGGCCTAGGAAAGTCGACATCTTCACACTTTCTTTAAATACTATTAAATATATTGTAATCATACTGTGTAGTTGTGCTTGGAGTCAATCATTTTTATTCGTGATAATCGCAATGAAATTGTGCCGACATGATTTTAGGAACAGGCTGCCATAAAAGAAATGCAAAAACAAGAGGAAACCAACAGAATATTAATAACTGATCATGTTTTAGTCAATGTTTGCTTTTTCTTGTGAGCTTTTTGTACCTTAATTAAGTTTTTGTCCTTCCCTCATATTTAAGATCTTCATATTTTGATGAGTTTTAATCGAACTTGTAGGGTTATTAAAAACAAATCTCCCCTTTGGACATCACTTTTGGCCACTACTTTATTTGTATTTGACATTTCTTTCACTCCTTTGCTTGTCGTTATGCGCTGTGGAATTGTCTTATCTGCAATGGATGTATGCGATACTGCCTTAAAAATTAAATTAGCGTGGTAATATCAAACATCAGTCCTTAAAGGGATAGTTCACTTTGAAATACATTTTTGATATGTATTATCTTACCTCAAGGGCATCCAAGATGTAGGTGTCTTTGTTTCCACAGTATTTTCAATTTTGATATTTTTAGGTCAAACCGTTCGTGTCATATAATGGAGGTCTATGGTCACCACCTCAAAGAGCATGCACAGAGAAGTCCAAATTAAACATGATTTAATGACCCATAAATGTAAGTACACATTGATGGCCTAAGACCTGAAACGAGCAGTTTGTGTGAGAAAACCAACAGTATTTATATCTTTATTAGTATGGTATTTATATTTTTAACTCTTGTAACCACGTCCAAGTGATCTGAGGGCTTTGGTCTGCGCAACGCCGGGAAGTGATCTTGCCCTCAGAGTACTTGGACGTGGCTGTGGTTACAAGAGGTAAAAACGATATAAATACTGTTCGTTTTCTCACACAAACCACTCGTTTCGTATCTTAGGCCATCAATGTGTACTTACATTTACGAGTCATTAAATCATGTTTAATTTGGACTTCTCTGTGCATGCTCTTTGAGGTGGTGACCATAGACCTCCATTATATGACTGACAGACAAGAACGGTTTAACTTTAAAAATATAAAAATTGAAAATACTGTGGAAACAAAGACGCCTACATCTTGGATGCTCTTGAGGTAAGTTAAAACATATCAAAAATTCATTTCAAAGTGAACTATCCCTTTAAACCATACTCGGGTAGCTGCAACAAACATGCTTTAAAGCAATCCTTAGAATGCAAGACATACACTACCAGTCAAAAGTTTAAGGTCGGTAAGATTTTAAGTTTCTTCTGCTCACCAAGGCTCCAATTTTTTTTATAAAAAATACACAAAAAACACAGTAATATTGTGAAATATTATGACAATTTAAAATGATTTTTATGTTAATATATATTAAAATGTAATTTATTCCTCTGAAAAAAGCTGAATTGTCAGCATCATTACTCCAGTCTTCAGTGTCACATGATCCTTCACAAATCACTCTAATATGATGATTTTATGCCCCAAAAAACATGTATGATTATTATCCATGTTGAAAACAGTTTTTTACATTTTTATTTCAGGATTCTTTGATGACTAGAAAGTTAAAAGAACAGCTTTTATTTAATTATAATCTTTTCTAACATTATAAATGTCTTTACTGTAACTTTTGATCAATGTAACTCATCCTTGATGAATAGAAGTATTGATTTCTTATTTATTTCCCCCAAAAATAAAATACAAATTCTTACTGACCCCAAACTTTTTAAAGGGTAGTGTTTAATGTAACAAAAGCTTTCCATTTCAGATAAAAGCTGTTCTTTTGAAACTTTCTATTCATCAAAGAATCCTGAAATAAAAATGTAAAAAACTGTTTTCAACATGGATAATAATCATACATGTTTTTGGAGCATAAAGATCATCATATTAGAGTGATTTGTGAAGGATCATGTGACACTGAAGACTGGAGTAATGATGCTGAAAATTAGCTTTTTTACAAAGGAATAAATTACATTTTAATATATATTAACATAAAAAAGTCATTTTAAATTATCATAATATTTCACAATATTACTGTGTTTTTTGTGTATTTTTTATCAAAAAATTGCAGCCTTGGGAGCAGAAGAGACTTACTTTAAAATCTTACCGATCTGAAATTTTTGACGTGTAGTGTATGTTATGCATTTCATTATTCATTTCAGAATGCAATAACATGATGTAGAGTTTGCGTAGTTACGTGTATTTCAGTACTCGTGTAAGGAATATTTTGGGCCTAAGAACCACAGTATTCAACTGTATTGTACTACTATTGACCGATCCAGTACACCGTTACTTCTGTCCTTCTAATCTAGGAAGATTCAGTCAACTCATACCGATCAAGGAGAACATATATCCCTCAGAGGACTGAACCAAAGACAACAGCTGAACTTTAGTTTGGAGCACAACGACATTCAGAGCGGCCACGAGACAACAGGTGTTCAGAGACACGAGATCCGTGTGCCCGAGAGATCAGCCCCTCTGTTTCTGTGATTTACAAAGTACCTTAAATTAGCCCTAACCCTGGTAGTAAGAAAGTTGCTGGCGCTGCTTAGTAACAGGGGTATTTTTAACAAAGACATGCTCAGGGAATTGCGGTAGATTTTACACCACATTTATAATTATACACTCTAAAAATTTAACCCCAACTTTGGGTCAAACATGGACAAACCCAGCCATTGGGTTACTTTTTTAATTACATTTTTAACACGTTTGGGTTTGTCCATATTTGACCCCAAGTTGTGTTAAAACAACCCAGCATTTTTAGAGTGTATTTTGAATTAAATCTCATTTAATTAAAATTTCTGCATATATACGAATCATCAGGGAAAATGGTTATATACTATGTGCGGGATTCGATTTACAATAAGGTTCCATTACATGAGTTTGCAACTTTAGTTAACGTGAACTAACTATAAAAATACTTCTAAAGCGTTCATTGGTTAATTCCAACATTTTACTATTACTTTATGAAAATCAATAAAGTATCTGTTAATATAATTGAATGGACCTGAGCTGACATGAAATAACAGTTGTATTTTGATTAACTACACTCTATACAATGCTGGGCTGTTTTAACCCAAATTTGGGTCAAATATGGACAAACCCAAATATTGGGTTAAATTTTATTTAAAAAATTTAACCCAACTTCAACTTCACTTTCAGCTGTAATTTTTTTTTATTACACTGTAAAAAAAATATTTTGGTTTAACTTAAAAAATTAAATAACCTGGTTGCCTTTAAAATTTTAAAATGTTGATTGAAATGGAAAAATTTAGTTAATACAATGAAGGAGATTGTTTAATCATCATAAACTCAAAATATTATGTTATCTGAACCACATAAACTATTTAAGTTGATTTGACAAAAGAAAAAATGTTGTGCTTACAAATTATGATCATATTTTTTTACAGTGTACATTATTAACCCAGCATTTGGGTTTGTCCATATTTGACCCAAATTTGGGTTGAAACAACCCAGCATTATTTCAGTGTAATGTCAACCAAGATTAATAAATTACTGTAACAAATGTATTACTCGTTGTTGGTTAATCTAAAGTGACTTTATCGTAAAATGTTACTCTACATGATGCAAATCATGTAGCAAAATGAGTATCAGCATAATTAAGTATCGATGTGGTTAGTCGTTACAGACTCTAATAGACCATTTGGCCTTTACACACGTTATAGTGTGCAGTAATGCGTGTGTGTTTGTAATGAAGGGTTCAGGACTGGGTTAAAGTGTTGGGCCATGTGTTGCTGATAGCGTTGCTCATGCTCTCGTTTTATGATGGCAAGGGCAGCAGAAAATCAGCCTGGCCACAGCCTGTCCCGTCACTCCAGCTGACTGACAGTAAGGAATAGTGTGTTAGAGACTCATCAATGGCCAGATTTAACATGAACACCTGTTGTTTTTGCATGCTTGCTGGTTCAGACTCATTTTAGCCATGGAAAAATAAAAATAAAATCTGCCCGGCAACATAGACGGGCATTAAAGGTGATTTATTTTTGCAATTTGTCTGGCTCAGAAATAAAGCCCTTCCGCTTTAGAATTTATGACTTCTGGCAACTTTACACTGTCAAATAAAGCTAAATTAAGCAATTTTAGTCATTTAGATTAGCAGTGACTTTCTTCTGATTTGTTTTTCGTATGTGGAAAATGATTCAGCAGATGAAGAATGTTTCTGATTGGCTAAAAAAAGCACTGGCCACTGTCCTGAAACGAAGTGTGTGTCTTGTTTAATGACAGCTGTGCACAAGAATCAACTTTTGAGCATATACATTATTTATTTTATTTATTTGCTTAGTTTTTGCATTGTGACATTATTTATGTTTTTATTTTATCAAAAAAAAATATTTATCTGTTTATCATTTTCAAAAAACTTTGTAGTATTTTATGGAAGCTTGTTACCACCTTTAAAAAATCAAAATTGTGACTTTTTTTTCCACACAAGTCCGAATTTTTGGGAGATATAAACTCAGAATTGTGAGAAATAAATGAATAAATTAACAGAATAAATTCCATCATCATGGAATAAAACAATTAAAATGGTAATTGTGACCGTCACAATTCTGACTTTTTCTAAGAATTGAGAGATTTATATTTGGAGTTGTAATTACGAGTTATAAAATTCGAAATTGAGATATATAAACTTGCAATTCTGAATGAAAGTTAGAATTGTAACAATTTTTTTTTTCAATTTCCTTGTGGAAACAAGCTTCCATAGTATTTTCTTTGCTGCCTTTGATTTATTATGATTAAAATGAAAAAAAAAAACTTTTAAAACAGTAAAATATATTGTGTAGTATTACAGTCACGTGAATTATTAAATGCATTCATGTGCATAATTATGTTGAAAATAATGTCACTGTTGTAAAACAAAACATTTTTCTTATGTAAAATATGCCTTTTTTAATGTTTTGTTTTTCTTTATTTAATGGGGTGAAGTGTGTTTTAACTGTATTCTTTTTGCCATTTCAAATGCGACTTTTTTGCCGCCTATGCAGTGTATATCTAAGTTGTTTCAAACCTGTATGAGTTTAGTTCTTCTCCTCAATGCAAAGAAGATATTTTGGAGAATATGAGGTAACCAAACAGTTGATTGATCCCATTGACTTCCATTAAAAAACTGGTCTGGTTACACACATTCTGCAAAGTATCTTCTTTAGTGTTCTGCAGAAGAAAGAAACAGGAATAGCTTGAGGGAGATGATTGCAGGGTTTATGGGTGAACTATCTCTTAAAGCACATGCTGCTTATTTTCAGAAGTAGATCTGGTGTTTCTCAGTGCGTTGAGCAGCGTTGTGTTTGTGTGCAGTGGACGCGTGATGTGTGAACGCACGCCAGTGTGTTTTTATCTTTTTGCGTGTGTGAGTTAACTGGATTTCTCTCTCTTTCTCTTAAATATTGTTTGGTTTGACAGTAACATTGACCCTGTTTATGATTGCAGAATTGGTGTCGCTCTATTCTTTTTTTTTCCTGCTGTGATATCTGATCGATATGCTTTGATATCGTCACTTTTACCCTGGCATTTTATTGGAGAGGCAATATGAGGCCGTGGACTCATGATTGAATGCTGAGTTTGCAAACGAAATAGATTTGCCATGATAATTAATACAAGAGCATTCATTTGAATTCTCATTATGAACTAAAATGGTCAGCGAGACTCTTGGTAGTGACTCTAATGACATTCATTTTTGTGATTCACCAATTAAGCCTCATGCACGAATTACAAGCAGAATGAATGTCTGTGTAAAACAGGCATAAATCCTACTTGGCCTAGTGGCCAAAAGTGATGTCCAGAGGGGATATTTGCTTTTAATGACCCTGTAGTTTGATTAAACCATCAAAATATGAGGAACATTTTTTTTATTATTATTATATTTTGCATATGAGAGAAGAGCAAAACACTTAATTGAGGTGTTTATCAGACAACATTATTTGACAAAAAAAAGGCAAGCTACAGGTTTTATTTTACTATGCAAAAACCCCCAAAAATAATCAGTTATTAATATTTCATTGGTACTCCTTTGTGTTCATAACTTTCAGCCCTGGCAAAAAATATGTCTGCACAGTTTGGCTTGTTTTATTGTGTTATCATATCACAAATAAAGCACAATTTCACAATATTATTACAAAATCTTTAATAACAAATTTTAAGTAATATTTGCTAAAAGGGTGAAGATGTCTATTTTCCTAGGCCGGCCACTACTCTCGTAATCATCCTTCATTCTTTGATGGAAATGGACAATTTGTCTTTTGTATTAAGACAAATAAATTTTCATAGCTTGTATTTTAAATGCAGTTCAGATAATATTTTCACACACTGTAAAAAAATATATTTTTCAAGATTTGTTATCACAACATTTTTTCTTTTGTCAAATCAACTTAAATAATTTATTCAGTTCAGATAACTTATTATTTTGAGTTTCTGATGATTAAATCAATCTCCTGTATTGTATTAACTCACTTTTTCCAGTTCAATCAACTTAAAATTTTACAATATTAAAATTTTTTAAATATTGTAAGTTAAACCAACAATATTTTTTTACAGTGCACTTTTTGCTTAATTTTACCTACACTGTAAAAATATTGTTGGTTTAACTTAAAGTAAGTAACCTGGCTGCCTTAAAATTTTAAGTTGATTGAACTGGAAAAAGTGAGTTAATACAATGACTGAAATTTTGTTTTGAAATTTTGTTTTGAACAAAATTTTGAA
This sequence comes from Hybognathus amarus, assembly GCA_030378365.1. NCBI lineage: Eukaryota > Metazoa > Chordata > Actinopteri > Cypriniformes > Leuciscidae > Hybognathus > Hybognathus amarus. The sequence continues at coordinate 71,496 of JAQIUQ010006068.1, read as the reverse complement.
ATATTGTTCCGATCTTTTAACTGAAACCAACAATATTTTTTTATTCAATTCAAGTTTATTTGTATAACGCTTTCCACAATACATATTGTTTCAAAGCAGCTTTACAGAAAAGTGCATTACAGAAAAATACATTTAAGTTAATCGTAATATTTAGGGCATAACATATCGCCGGCGTTGAGTCGATTTACAGTGTATGATCATTCATGTGATCATTTATTAGATGCAAATTATGGTAATGACACATTTATATTAGGGCTGTGCAAAAATTAATTGCGATTAATCGCATCCAAAATAAAAGTCTGTGTTTACATAATATTTTGTGTGTGCTGTATATAATTATTTTGTATATATAAATACACACACATGCATGTATATATTTAAGAAAATGTGTTATTCATATATAAATATTTATATTTATATAATATAGATAATGTGTATATATATATATATATATATATATATATATATATATATATATATATATACAGAATTTAAGCACCAATAATTCTTAAATATATACATGCATGCATAGGTATTTATATCCTACAAATAATTATATACAGCACACACAAATATATTATGTAAGCACAGAATTTTATTTTGGATGCGATTAATCACAATTAACTTTTGCACAGCCCTAATTTATATAAAAATTTTCACATTAAAATTTTGAAATGGTTTACTTCAGTCTTTGATTATAAAAATATAATATTTTATGAATGACACATTTTCATATTCTAAGACTGGTACAAGGGTTATAACAATATTAAAAATAATATATAAAACAAAAAATGAAGACTATAATTTATTACGAACTTCATATAACATAGAAAGTAGAAATTACCTTAGGTCAGTTCTTGCAGTAAATTGAATGTGAAAATGATTTACATGCTTGTACTTCACTTATGAGGCAAACTGTAGGAAAATACCTGAAAGTGCATCTTCTAAAGTGAAATGATAGAATGACTGACAGCTGATCATTGAGTCTTTCCAGCATGCTCTACTATTGTGGCAATCCTATTTCTTTGAATAACCCTTTAGTGCACTGTGCGTTTTCTCTGATGAAGTGCAGCTTTTCTGGTTCCCAGTTTAATCCCAGCATCTCTGTGTCCCTCAGGATTCCTGCTCACTATGTGTACCCGCAGGCGTTCATGCAGCCGAGCGTGGTGATCCCGCACGTCCAGCAGTCGGCGGCGACAGCGGCGGCCGCAGCCTCTCCGTACCTGGATTACACCGGCGCCGCGTACGCGCAGTACTCCGCCGCTGCCGCCACCGCCGCCGCCGCTTACGACCAGTACCCGTACGCTGCCTCGCCGGCCGCTGCAGGCTACGTCTCCACGGCCGGCTACGGGTACGTCCAGCAGCCTCTCGCGTCTCCCCGCGCCCGGGGCCACGGCGGCAGCCTTCGCTCAGTACCAGCCGCAGCCGCTCCAGACGGACCGCATGCAGTGACACCCGGAGGACACCCGGTCCTTTGACCATTCGTGACTGTGCCACTTTTTACCGTGTCTGTCAGCCAAAGAAACTTTTTTTATTGTTCCGTTTTTTTGGTGATTATTATGTTCTCGTCATTTTATTTGTAGTATTTAATATTTATTACGGAGAAGAAAGCTGTAGCTTGTCAAATATGATGCTTTTCAGTAACTCTAATCTAGTTTCTTTATGTACAAGTAGCCTATATTCTCACCCTCATGTCACAAAAAAAAAACCTTATAGCCTACTTTTACACAAAATGAATAGCTCTTTACAATAAGGTCTCAATGCATTTTCTAAAAATGAACTAACAATGAGCAGTTAATATATGTTCATTGTAAATTCACATTGTGCGTTAACTAATGTTAAATGTGTATTAGTAGCCTAGATGTTGGGATTAACATTAGTTGTTGATATAACAGTATTTTTCATTGTTAGTTCATGTTAACTAATGTACTTGTGAAATTAGACTTTTTGGTTTAGCTATTTACACTCCAAAGTGGCCAAAAAGCACCATAAAAATATCATATTCAGAAATGATGCACTACATAAACATCAAATCTTCAAAATTTCATGCATTTATTTCACACAGAACTAAATTCTGACCAACATGAGGGTGAGTAAATCATGACAGAATGTATGCGTTTAGGTGAATGATGCCTTAAATGCATCTACACATCCCATTATTTGTGTCTCATCTCTATATATGTTGATGGATGCCTGAGGATTTTCCTAAACTCACAGCTATTTAAATGCACCTTGGCATCTCACGGGCATGACCTCTGATAACCTTATGAGCCTGCATACGTGTCTGTTGAAATGATTTTCATGTATTTGGGTTAGGAAACAAGACAAAGTGCCTTAAAGGACAGACAACGGACAAGAAATGAAAGGTTTGATGTGTCTGCAGACAGTGTTCAGCAACTCTGTGCCTTACATCTCATACTGTAACTGATTGGAAATGTTTAGTTATACTTGCACATCTGTTGGGGCTATAGAAAAGGTCAATTTTATATTTAGAACTAAAAACTTAAAAATAAAAGCAATGGGCACTACTGAAAGACTGTACACTGTATGTTTCAATATTAGTGGGCCTACTGATCACACTATGGGTTAATGTGCCTTATTATGGTTAATAAATGGAAGGGAATGTCATTGGATTGGTTGTTGCCTTTGTGTTATTTGTAACATTATGTTAATAAAAGGGACGGTGGAATTTGGCGAAAGGAAATAGTTGCAATCAAATAGAATTGATGTCCAAGTATTTTTTTTTAATTAAAAGGCCATATCTAACAACACCAGTCCACTTGCAACAAAGTTTGCTTTTCAGTCATCCTGTAGGTCATTATTTAGCCTACACTTTGCGCTCTGTTGATAAAAATGCATTTGCTAAATATTGCAGTATCACAGCGAATGAGTGACTTTTGATAAAATGTGTATAAAAACAATTCGGATGATTTATTAAAAAAGTATCTTGTTGTCTCACTTATTTTCTGTGTACTTATTTTTGAACTCTTGCTATAATTATTAATATACAGCAACCAGAAATAGCAGGTACTGTGTAAGCACTTTGTTTTACATTTTGTTAACTTTGTTTTACAAGTTAATACATTTTATTTTGAAGTTATTTTCTGCATTAAAAGTCTTTTTAGAGAATCTGTAGACACACCCTCTTACGTAAATTCTTACATTCAAGATTTAAAAAAAAGCTGCTTAGGTCTGCTGTATTACAGATAATTCCTCCATGTATTGAAGCACTAAATACATAATAAAACTAAAGAATATGCAGCAACATGTGGTTAACACTGACACCTGCTGGATACGATATCAAGTTACTATTAGCGCAACATCCTTGGCTTTACCCTTAATAATTAACATTATTTATTTTAGCTAGGGAGGTTTTTTTGTATTCAAATCACTTAGATGATAAGAAATAGACATACCCATGTATAATATTAAAATATAAAATACAATGAATGTGCACACCGATGCAGCGTCAGCTGTGTCCCGCTAGGCGGCGCGCGGCACTGGACTCTTCTCTAACGGGAAGCGCGTTCACGAGAGTCGTGGTCTGTTTGTGTTTACCAAAGAAAACTGACTTTTAATGACGAATCCTCTATTTTAACTGATTAGGTGTGTTAATTAAGTTCGAAAAACCAACTCTACTCTACAGTGCGCAGCTTCATGTAAGTTTAATTATATACTCTCTTTATCACAGAAGTGAAAACGAAAGTGTGTCATGTTTCGCAATATTACACTGATTCGTCTCTTTTGTTCTCTTACATTGTTATTTTGTTACTGTAACCATTTGTATATTCATATTGAATATTGGGATCGTAATATTAGCGTTATTATTTCTCGACACTCTGTATTTCTCGAAGCTCGTCTTACCGCAGTTTTTTTTACAGTTTTACTTTTAACGTTACACCACTTTTTGGGCTTAAATGCCGATTTTGAGGCCTGGTAAGGCATACATGATTAAGTCATTTAAAGTAAATGTACATTTGTTATAGTACATGTATTTTGTCGTTTTTATTCGAATTAGTTTCTAGCTAGATTTTCATTCAGTGAACACTGAGTGTTGATAGTCTGGGAAAATTACTCTACATAATTTTTTATATGAATTATATTTGTATTGTATTTTGTTTATATATATATATATATATATATATATATATATATATATATATATATATATATATATATATATATACACGGTCAAAAGTTTAAGATTCGGTAAGATTTTTTATGTTTTAAAAGAAGTCTCTTCTGCTCACCAAGGCTGCAATTTTTTGATAAAAAATACACAAAAAACACAGTAATATTGTGAAATATAATGACAATTTAAAAAAGCTGAATTTTCAGCATCATTACTCCAGTCTTCAGTGTCACATGATCCTTCACAAATCACTCTAATATTATGATTTTATGATTATTATCCATGTTGAAAACAGTTTTTTACATTTTTATTTCAGGATTCTTTGATGAATAGAAAGTTCAAAAGAACAGCTTTTATCTGAAATGGAAAGCTTTTGTTACATTAAACACTACCCTTTAAAAAGTTAGGGGTCAGTAAGAATTTGTATTTTATTTTTGAGGGAAATAAATAAGAAATCAATACTTCTATTCATCAAGGATGAGTTACATTGATGAAAAGTTACAATAAAGACATTTACAATGTTAGAAAATATTCTAATTAAATAAATGCTGTTCTTTTAACTTTCTATTCATCAAAGAATCCTGAAATAAAAATGTAAAAAAAAAAACTATATATATATTTGTTTATTTTACAGTACTGAAGATCCAGTCATGGCACAAAACAATGGATACACTCACTTTGACAACCCCCCACATGTCACCGCCATGGATCAGCCTGCCCCGCCAGGCTTCATGATGCCTCCCCATCTTATGATGCCGGTGTTCCTCATGAAGGAGTCGGTCCTGGAGTACCTGTTACTGTATTTGCCGGACCCCCATATGCACCACCAACTGCTTTTGGGAATCCCATGTACGGACAAGGAGGGTTCTGGATATCCACAGCAACCGTATCCTCAAGTAGGACCTTATGCCAGTACTGGACCGTTACGAACAACCACTTCCGTATGGTAAGAGATTCAACCTCACATATGGGAATTTTTAATAGATGCTCTTTGTTAATGTGACCACCCTGCATATTGGGTCTCGAAAATATTGAAGTATTTGTATATCTCTTATTTCTTATAATTTATTTAAAGTATATGTGTTTTATTTAAATTACTTTAGTTATATGAGTTTGCACTGGACAGTCCAGTTGCATTGTCTGGAATTCTGAGTGACGGTTGGGATTGTTGCCATGACAACTGTGGCGCATCCTCAAACAACTGGAAGGAGGACCACTGGAAATAAAATAGTGTTTTGTTACTCTCTCTTTCATTTATCACTAGCTGGGTGATTCTCACGAAATCCAGATTTAGAAGGTGCCCAGCATCAGAATTTTTAAAATGCCGTTTTTTTCTTTCTTTTTTTTTAAAATGCCTATTTTCTTTTTGCACATGTACGATTAGGGTCTGAAATTACTATAACCATTATTTTTAGAAGATTTAAAAAATATTTACTATATTATTATTTACATTTTTAGATGAAGTCCATAAAAAATTATCATTACCGCAACATGACATTACCTTAAATATATGGTATATGTTTCGGTAATGAGAACTAAAAAGTCGTGTAGGTACTATGACAAACAAAAATTTTACTTTTATCTGGAGAGAAAAAATAAGAACTGCTTATCTGGTAGGCATCTTGTGTGTCACAGTCAATTATGTCCCTTCCAAAAAAAAATCTTGAAAATGATAGTTCCTTGAGGACTTAAACAATAATTGAAAATTGTTGCGGAGGATGAGATAATTGGTCTTGGACACATTTATATTCCTTATTATTGCCACTACATTTACCAATGATCACCAAATACCACATGTTTTTTTATTGTAAACATTTATAATATAACATGCACTGAAGTTTTTTATTTTTTATGTTTTTTAATTATAAATATTTTCATCTCAAAGAACCCAAATCCAGTCATGGACACATTGCAGTAATGAGAAATTTCCCCTTAAATGTGGAAAAAACAACAAAATTGGTATTTATGATGTCATTTGAAATCATGTGCAAAATAGTACATGATGAGATGTTTATAACTGTATCCTTTTTATTTTGATAGCATTTACTTTTATAATCAAAATGTTTCATGCCACCTCATAAGTCTAATTTCAAGAAATCACCCAGCTAAAGGTTAGTAAAAATTATCAAATTTCAAGAAAACAACAGTTATTCAGATGCATCTACTGTATTAGTTCAATTGGGTGTTTGTTTCCTGAATGATTTTGGTATAGTTATAATAGACAAGTCTGTTAGTGTATCATCTGTGTGAAACAACTGTGAGAGAGTCTGAAATATTGTTGTTAGTTAGTGTGTATTTGTTTATTTATTTATTGAGAGTTCATGCTATCACTATGATATAAAAAAACAACACAGAGAGGACCACTGGAATAAAACATAGTTTCGTCTCTCTCACTCTCATTTATCACTAAAGGGAGTAACGTTACTACATTAATAAACTCTCAACTAAGTTAGTTATCCTTTTTTTGTGTGAAAGAAGCGGCAATGGGTGATCCAGTGCAAAACGGCCCACCTCCAGACTATGAAAAGGACCAGTTCTGAAAGCTTTGGACTCGAATAATAAAGTCATCAGAAGGATGTTCGTTCGAAAGGTAAACACTGATAAGGAGCAATCCTTCATGACAGCACCAATAAAAAGGTTCAACACACTCAAAACAAGATTTAAGTTTAATGGAAAGCATACTGTAGACAGCATCATGTTCTCATGTATTATGATTATTAAAGGGTTAGTTTACCCAAAAAGTGTCCCATAATGTACTCGCCCTCATGCCATCCTTGGTGTATATGACTTTCACCTTTCAGCCCTACATAATCGGACTTATATTAAATAATATCCTGGCTCTTCCAAGCTTTATAACGGGAGTGAATGGTACGTTTGATTTTGAAGCCATCAAAAAGTAATTCACACGACTCCAGAGGGTTAATGATGGTCTTCTGAAGCGAAGCCATGCCTTTTGTAAGAAAATATCCATAACTTTATAAACTATATTCACTGGCTTCCGGTAACGGGAAGAGTGACCTCTGACATGACGCAAGACTTATTGACGACCGCAGAAACGCATTCGTCAAAACACCGCTTACGAATTAGAAATCTAAAACAAGAACTTTTAAAGAGAAGCTTACGTTTGTTGCCCAGCCCTGTTTGTTTGTTTGAACCATGAGAAGCGTTTACTCTCACCTAAACTTATGCTTACGCATCCTTCGTCATGCGCCGGGTATATCTATTAAATATATATTTACAAACTTTTATGTTAGATGCGATTAGATGGTAGATGCGATTAATCACGATTAATTAAACTAATATTTATAGATATTATTTTTTATTGAAGTAATGACAATGTTTTTTTATGTTTTAGTTTTAGTTAACTATAGTAACCGTGCAATGAGACCAGTTAAATCCCCCCAATTTTATTTATTTATTTATTTTTTTATTGGAACAAAGAACACACTTGGATGTTACAATATCAGACAGTATCACTAAAAAAGTTCCAACATCTTGATATACAACATCACACTTTCCTCAGTGGTTTACGTACATAATCCATTTTTCCCAAAACTTGTTACATTTGTCAAATTTAAGCCTTAATATAGGCCTCTCCATACTGTATATTTATTTACGATCCCTAGCCATTGATCCTTAGTTGTAGGGTCAACCTGCAACCATACAGTATATGGGTTATTGCTTCCCTACTGCTTGCTAACAATATTTTTAATTAATATTTTTCCTTACATAAAACATTTCCTGGTATTTTACCTAAATATGTAGTAATGAATAAAAAATCAACCTCTACTCCCATAATTATCCTAATCTCTGCCACTACTTTTTTTGCTAAAAGAATTGTATTTTTGGGCATGCCCAAAAAATATGATAATGATTAGCCATCGGGGTTTCCGTCGAAGGGTGTGCCCTTGGCAGCCTGACAAATGTACACCAAATTTCAGCCTTTTGGTGACTTGTGCATGAATATGTCATATAGTTCAATATTGCTTGCAGTTCTGATGTTGCTAGGCAACCACAGACAGCCTGCAGTAACTCAGGTATACAATGTCCGATCTGCCCCAAACTTCACATGTTTGATAAGAGTCCTTTCCTGAACACATGACCATGCTCATATTTGGTTATAGCAATAGCGCCACCTGCTGGTAGCAGGCAGTGTGCAAATACAAATCCTTTGACATAGTCCTCCTATATTTATTATCATTACATACTGCCCACTGTGCTCTGTTTTCCTAAAACCGCCGGGTGGTGGCGGCACGGGTGCGAGGGCCCTTTTTATCGCTGCTTGCAGCTTAAATTAAATATATATTTACAAACCTTTATTCTAGATGCGATTAGATGGTAGATGCGATTAATTGCGATTCATTGATTTAACAACACTAATATTTATATATATATTACTTTTTATTCAAGTAATGGCAATTTTTTTTACGTTTTAGTTTTAGTTAACTATAGTAACCGTGCAAGGAGACCGTGCAACCGTTTTTTTTTATTGGAACAAAGAACACAGTTGGTTGCTACAATATTTGTGCATGAATATGTCATATAGTTCAATATTACTTGCAGTTCCAATGTTGCTAGGCAACCACAGACAGCCTGCAGTAACTCAGGCATACAATGTCCGATCTGCCCCAAACGAAAACTCAACCTCTACTAAACCCAATCTCTGCCACTACTTATTGCTAAAAGAATGGCATGCCCAAAAAATATGATAATGATTAGCCATTGGGATTTCACATTGCCTCCATCAAAAGCCTTGTGACTTTGGGATCGTATCTAAATTCTAATTCCCTCCTGAATCCAACAATGAATTTTGACGTTGTGTTATTCCTCAGGTGTTTACTGTTTTGAGTGTGCAGCTGGCAGTGACCTGTGGCTTCGTGGCCCTCTTCACTTTTGAGCCTCACGTCAAACTGTTTGTGATGAAGAACACGTGGACGTACTGGGTCGGCTATATGGTTTTCCTCGTGCCCTACCTGGTCATCCTCTGCTGCGGAGACTTCGCCGGAAGCATCCGTGGAACCTTGTTTCTCTGGTGACCCTTTGATTGAAACTTAAATAGAAAGCGTTTTTAAATTGTCCTTTCATGCACCGTACTGAATGATTTCTTGCATTTCAGTCTATCCTGACACTGGCGATGTCCTACATGGTCGAGGTGATATCCAGCTTCTACGATACTGAAATCGTGGTGATGGCTGCCGGCATTACGACTGTGGTTTGCTTCACGGTGATCATCTTCTCTCTACAGGTCAGTAACCACTTTCATGCAGGGCTGGCCGACGTGCTTTGGGCCAATACATCTCATACTTTCATTTTTTTTTTTTTTTTTACGGCCCATACAACTCATATCGGCGGCCCATTTGTTTAGTTTTGTATAATTGGCGGCCGCGATCTTTGTGCCGTTGAAACGCATTGGACAAAAAAGTCAGTGTGTTTTTTTTATTTCTCACACACCGGCCCATGAAACACGGAGATCAGCGGTCCATTGGTTCATTTCTTGATTGACACTTGGCTGGTCCAATCATATCTTTAATCACCTCCCCCTTCATGGGCTCGGAGCGAGCGTGCAGCCAGTGTGTCAGTGTATCTCTCAAAATAGTCAAAGCGATGGAGAAGAAACGCAATGAATGTGCAGAGAAATGGCGTGAAAAAAGAAACAGGGTCTTCAGTGTCTGATGAGGAGGATCAGGAGAGACATTAGTGAGTTTAGAGAACTGTGGTAAGCAGAACTAGGCTACTTTCAGAACACAGGCTGGGAGAAGGAACTCATTACCCAGTTATGCATTATTTGCATTATTTGCAAATTTGACGATTACGCATTTTACTGGAATTGTAATGAGAGTATGAGACCCGTTTGTAAACCATGTTTTCCTCCAAAATAAAAGCTCAATGCAGTTTCCATCAAAATAAAGATTGTGTTTATCTCTTTTAAGTATAGAAATTAGTTCTAAGCTAATTATGAAAGTTGGTTTTATTTACAATATATGGCTATTGTCATGTGATTAATATTATAACTATGATTAATTATGTAGACAGACACTATATCACAACTAAAATAGTTTTAAGTTTTTCTTTGTTCAATTTGCACACTGAATATGGGTTTGAGCTCTTAATTTTAAACTCTCAAAGTGCACCAGATTGATGATTTTAACATTTAAAAAGCACAACATTTTCTTGCGGGGAGCATGCCCCCAACCCCCTAGAGGGACAGGTCCACTCACCGATACTATTGAAACATCTTGTGAGAAAGACTGGTATTGCCAATGCAATTTTTTTAGAATTGTATTTTAGTTATTATATCTCACATATTCAAGGGCGTACAAACTTCGGTTGTATTCATGTTCATATGTAGTGGGCCAGTCTGGGCCAAAATGCCCGGGCCACTTTTTTGTCCCAGTCCAGCCCTGCTTTCATGTACTGTGATCAGGGTTTCAAATCCAGAATTGCCATGTTTTATGTATGATTGCAAGATTTTTTTAAATACTAGAAACAAAAGAATGTCATGAACTCAGTGTTATTGAACACGAACTCCGTTGAAATATGCAGTAGTAGTGGCCAAAAGTGAGGTCCAGCCTAGGAAAATTATTATCCAATCACAAAACACTTGCACATGCAGGATCACATGACAAACAGGGAATCACATGACAGACATGAAATCACATGACATGAACAAAACCAAAACGTGACAGAGATATACTGTCCTCATATTTTGATGGTTTAATCAAACTTGTATGATTATTAAAATGACATCACTTTTTGGCCACTATTGTAAATTGTTCATATTTTTAAATTCAATATTATTTGTAAATTTTCGGTTAATAATTATAGCACATAATTTAGCACATGACTGAAGTTTTACTAATTTTGTTTTCTTTTTTAAAATATGCCTATGGCGTTTTATTGATTTTTATTTATTTGTACTTGAAATTAAACTAAATTAAATGTTGTTTTGAAATCTAGCTAAAGTTAAATACTTTTAATTTGATTTATTTTTATTTCAGTTAATGTTTAAGTACCTTTAGTTATGGATAATAACCCTGTGTCTGCTTTCATGCGTGTGTAGAGAACAATGTACTAAAATAGTATTGTATTTTTGTCATCTCTAGTGTTCGTGCTGTAATTTACGTAAGCTGATTTTCATAAATATCTCCTATCTAATCACAGACCAAGTATGACTTCACTTCCTGTTACGGGGTGCTGTTCGTGTGCTCCATCGTCCTGTTGTTCTTTGGGATCCTTTGCATCTTCCTGTACAGCAGGATTCTGGAGCTGATCTATGCGTCGCTGGGTGCGCTGATCTTCACCTGTGTAAGTGCTCCATTAGCTAGTAATAATGAATTAAATCATAAAAATGCAGAATAAAAATAAAACATGAAATATTTTGATTTGTTTACCTGCATGTCGTGACCATTATATCACAGAACTGTGAACCAGTCCTTCCAGAAAAACTTTTGTGATAGTTGCGGGCAAAAATCCTTGATTATGCGGCCCGTTTTCTTAAAAAATGTGATGGAAATTGCGGGATATTAATGCAATTTTATTTGATGAAATTGTGGTTTGATGAAAAGAGAAAAAAAGTGATTCCCCAACAATCTGTTCTCACTAGGCTACTGCCTTAATGTAAAGAGTCATTTATTATTACTTATAACCAAGCATGATAAGCAAGCATATACATCAAAGAAAGTGCTGGGAATATTTAAGTTCCAGCATATTTTAATATATCAATCTTGTTATAATTTAGTCCTAAAAAGTTCTGTAGCTTTACAAAAGGAATATGCTACAACTTCTGTAAAATTAATGAATTAAATATAAAAAAGTGTGCTCCTGTTTTACAGTTTTTCGATGATGTTCACGTCGCGTAATTACGTCACTTCATAACGTTTCCATGGCAACAGGGGGAAACGGCTGCTCTTGTGTGAAGCAACGCAACGTTTTTCAACTTTCTGCTACGATATATATGTGACCTTTTTCAACGAAAATGCGAGAATTATGAAATCATTCAATTTCCGCATATTTTGCACGGAAATCGGCAATTTTTGCACGGAAATGCAATCTCATAATCACGTTTTTCTGGAAGGACTGGTGAACATGCAAATTAATTTAAATTAATTTAAATTATAAAAATGAGGGTGTTTTCTGGGCCCTGGAGGTGTTTTTACATGCCAAATACTAACCAAACTAAACTACTGTAGAACTAAATGTTAAATCTCAGGGGAACTTAAAGAAAGTATTTAAGGTCCAAAGAGTTTGGGAATGCCTGCTGTAGATAAGCGCTTCATTTCGACTCGTATCACACAAGAAAATCAATGAAATAATGTTCTCGATTGTATTGCAGTTCTTGGCCGTGGACACACAGCTGCTTCTGGGGAACAAGAAATTATCCCTGAGTCCCGAGGAATATGTCTTCGCTTCCCTCAATCTGTATTTGGACATCATCTATATCTTTTTATACATTTTGCGAATCTTTTGGAAGAAGCCGTGGTTAAAATTCCACCATTGGAGATCATCATGCGTTCGTGCATGTTCTTTTATGTTTAAATGCATTCTAGTCTCTAGTCTTTATGATCAGTGTTATTGATATAATCATAAATACACTGATTCATTTTCCTTTCTGCTGTATTCATGTTTATATAATCACTTCTTGATATTTGTATGCATTCCATTTTACTGTTAAGAAGGGAATAAAGACATTTTTAGGAACCAATTCATTGTTTTGGACTTTTTTCTCATCTACAGTTCCATTGATGACATCATAGTAGCATTCTGATTCTTGTACATTTCTCAAAGAAAGAAGTAAAATCATTTGTGTTTGATCTGGTGGAGAGTACAATGGATGAGGTAAAAAACATTGAGGAACTGTGCAATGAAATGGATCGTTTGGATTGTGAAGAAAATGAGATGAACAGATATACATCAACCGATGGTCTGATCAGTCATACCGGTAGGGAAGAGTTTTTTTTTTCTTTTGGCCCAATAGTATATAATATTGATGAAGAAACACAAGATAACTTTGTTTGGTTTTGCAGCCAGAGATGATATAGTGCAGATTGGGGTTATTATCATTACGTAAAACGGTAACATTTTACAATAAGGTTCATTAGTTACTACATTAGTTAACATTAACAAAGAATGAACAATACTTCTTCAGCATTTGTTAATCTTTGGTAATGTTAATTGCAACTTTTAGTAATACTTTATTAAAATCTTGTTAACATTAGTTAATGCACTGTGAACTAACATGAACAAACAATGAACAGCTAGATTTGTATTAACAAAGAATAACAAATACAGTAACAAATGGTTAGTTCATGTTAGTTAATGCATGAACTAATGTTTAATAAATTATTGTAAAGTGTTACCCGTAAAACAAACTATTAACATTTCTGTTCACTGAAATATAGCTAAAAAAATATATAAAAAAAATTTGCCAAGGCAATAAATTGAAGCACTAAAATTATTAACTGTAAATACATAAAAACTAAAATAAAAATAAAATTATTAACAAATTAAATGATAAAGTTAACAAACATGAAAACTAAAAATATAAAAACTTATTCAAAATATGAATAAAACTGCATGAATTCTTGAATAAATCATGAAGCCATACTGTAAGTATGTAGTGCATAATAATGAAGCACATGACCTCCTTTATATCTTCACATGTTTGAAATCTCTGGATGGCGCCTTGCATGGCTGACACTGCCGTCGGTCTATGAATGAGTGTGTGAATGTGAGGCCAAAGCGCTTTGGTGGCCATTAGGTCTATGAAAGCGCTATATAAATGCAGTCCATTTACCAATTTTGTTGCAAAGACTGAATTTTAATGTGACTGACTGTAATCAAAGTGTATATAAAGTCTTTACTGTAATGGAGCACCGCTGTGGACGAGAGCAGATTCAGTGATGAGCTGATGAAAAGAGCCCATAAGACATCCTCAACTGTCAATCTCCTGCACACACTGTCAGCTGTCAATCATGAGGAGCTGCCCAGATAAGACCCTTATTCATCGTCTGGAATCGTTTAAAGCCCTTTGAACAGTTTGCACTGAAACTGTCTTTTGGACCTTGAACCGTTTGGTTCCCATTGAAGTCCATTATATGGAGAAAAATCCTGGAATGTTTCATGGCATGACTGGATGGATGGAGTCTGTTCCTGTGGTAGAAACTTGTCCCATCATGCTTTGCTCCTTTCTGAAAATAAACCTAGAAATGAGTCTGGAGGAAAGATAACACTGAGTCAGTCTGGAGGAAAGATAACATGTTTGAATGTGTATGTTAAATCGGCAGGGCAAATCATTTTACATAAGCTGGATGGGGAAAACTAAGTTTAGCATAAGCTAAAATATATATAACAAGGTATTTGGTAGCCTATTTGTTTGGTCCCTCATTTTAACTGTTAAAATGAGAAAATGCTAATTCAAGCTTGGATATGTCAACATACTGTATTTCGTAAAGCAATAACACCAACATATTCCCCCCAAAAATGCCAGTTTCAGTAGCAGGGCTTTGCGGAAGTGCGCGCACACACGGGGATGTGTTCGTGCGCGCGCATGACCTACTATACTGTATGCGTGCGTGTAGAAACCGCTGGAGGTACACGAGCAGCAGAGAGACTGATGAATCGGATTCACTGAATCAGAAAGGTGTCCAATACACGGACTGACCGCAACATCAGCTCACGTTCAAAGCAAGGCCTGTCGCGCGCCACAAACAGAGTCAGGTAAGACAGGTAAACTTTACCAGCTCGCGACTGCAGCCATTTCCGCCCCGCTAACCGGGATCTGGTCACCAGTGACACGTGACTTGGTAGATTACAGAAAGCGTTACAGGGTTTAGATGAGAGAGAGAATACAATTGTGATATGATAATTTCGCGCAGATGCAGGATGACGTCAGCACACGTGTGGAGTTCATCTTGCATTAGACCCAGTGCATGTTTGGACCTGTTTCCTGCAGTGCAATTACATGCATCTGATTTCATTAACTCATCAGTATGCATTAGATCGTGTCAGTGTCGTGAATGCTCTCGATCGATAAATCAATAGGCATGAATCCAGTTGAGTATGCGGTCAACAGAAGATCCCTGCTACTGTAAGTCTCTAATCTCTAATGCACTATTGGCTCGTGAATAGCAAACTGCCATACTATAGGATACTGTTTCTGCAGTACATACACGAATTATCCAGGGCTGGTGGCAGAAATGCACCATGATCCTCTGATGTTTATCTATTATACGTGTCATAGTATCCTGTTGTAGTTATTGGCAGGGCTGTTTTGCTGACATTTTATGGATGAGATCCTTCATTCAGAAACACTACGACTCGGACATATCCCATGATACTAGGGGTGTAACAATATATCGTGCCACAATATATCGCAATACAAAAATGCAACAATACGTGTCGTGGATATTGACGATATCTATCGTGGATAGTTTCCCCAAAATAAAAATTGCTGTGTGAGAAAAATCATTTTTCTGAGTTTTAGTGCAAGTACAACATTAAACTACTATATTATTATGTTGAAAATAATGTATAATAATGCAATGTGGGAATATTTGTGGGTCTTGATAATGCCAAATGACCGATGTTACTACTAAAAAGTGGCTGACATTATTTTAAATATATCTAGTCACAGTGAAAGAGTGCAAGCATATTCTTCTAAAAAATTATTCTGTATTTTCAGCTTCATAATCATGAATATTGTTATTCTGGGGTCACCATTGTCATGTGTATTGTATTATATACAAGCACCAAGTCCAAGCCTATTCATTTAAACCCACAATGTAATATCAAAGTTAGCATTTTAATCAAAAGTAAATTTTTTGTTAACCTTTTACCTCATGTCTTGGAGTATCGCAAAATATCATATCGTGAGTTCAGTATCGTGATACAGTATATGTATTCGAATTCGTGACATGAGGGTATTGTTACACCCTGACACGATACCTGGGTGATCGTGAAATGTCAAGCAATTGAAGAAACACAATTTTGGAGCATATTTAGGTGTTTTTGAATTATACATTTGTTACATTTAACGGCAAGGTCATGGGTTCCCTGGAAATGAATGTAAGTCTGCTAAATGCATCAATGTAAAAGATTTATTACCTACAATTTGAAACCAAACCGCCCGTTGAGAAGTAAAACATTTCATTGAATGTAAAGGAAAATAAATTCTAACCAAAGGTTATGAAAGCATGTTTCTCCTGTTCAACAGGCTCCGTGTAGATTATTGTGTTTGTCAAAGGAGCCATTTACAGAACAAATGCATTGAAAAGAAGAGGGATTGTCAAAAGCCATTTAATAACTGACTAGGTGTATAGAAATGTTCTGTATAGAAAGATTCTCTGAGGGCATTTTAGCTTTATTTTGCTGGGCGTTCATTAAGACAGACTAGTCTTGTTGTTCAAGCCAGTGTTATTTAGTTGTTATAAATAATTTGAATATTTGCTGAATATTTATTATATTGCTGTCTGAAGTTTTGACTATTGTGTGAAACGGTTATTTTAGTATCATTGAGATACTGTTTTTGATATTTGAATATGCAAATATTTTATTTACATTTTCAATTTTAGTTAAAGTTTTTGTCATTTTTATTTGTCCTTTTGTCATTTTTCTATTTTAGTGTAAGTAATTTTAGTTCTTAAACTAAACTAAAAGGATAAATGCTTGTTGGCAGCTGGCTGAAATAATATATATATATATATTTTAGTTAACGTTATTTTATTTCAAATACATTTTTAAAAAATGTTTTAGTTAATGATAATAACCTTGGTTCAGAGTTATTTTATTTCAATTAACTTAATTTTTTTATGGTTTTAGATGTCGTTAGAGGAATAGTTCACCCTAAAATGGAAATTATCCCATAATTTACTCTACCTTAAGCCGTCCTAGAGGAGTGACTTTCTTCTTTTAGCCAAACACAATCAGCCTTATATTAAATAAAAACGTGGCTCTTCTCAGCTTTGTAACGGCTTTGGATAGTGCCTGAGTTTTTGAAGAAAGTTTTTTGCAAGAAAATTTTAGGGCTGGGCAACGATTAATCGTATACAAAATAAAAGTTTGTGTATATAATATATATGGATGCACTTTGTATAATTATTTTATATATATATATATATATATATATATATATATAAATACACACACATGCATGTATATTTAAGAAAAATATATATAATAATTATATCACAGTGTACACATATATTATGTAAACACAAACTTTTATTTTGGATGCGATTAATCGTTTGACAGCCCTAATATTTATACATAATGTATATTAAATATAAATATGAATATTTTAAATATTAATAACACAATTTTCTTAAATATATATACATGCATGTGTGTGAATTTTTATCTTAATTATACACGGTACTCACACATATATAATGTAAACACAAACTTTTATTTTGAATGCGATTAATCGCGATTAATCATTACCCAGCCCTAATATCCATATTTACAACTTTATAAACTATAATCACTGGCTTCTGGCAACAGCCGTATGATGTAAAATCCATTTGCATGCAATACAATCCACTGACTAGTTGATTTAGCAAATACATAGCTTTTCACTTTCCAAAACATTTTCCTCTTATTTGCCACAGAGTTCGAGTGGTTATGTGGAAGATCTGAGATGAGAAGGCTTCTTCCCGTGGCGTGCGGCGCTGAGGCATGTCTTTAAGAGAGTCGCCTTTCCCCAACTGTTTTCTGGAAGGTCTCCATGCTGTCGGATGGAGTCTCATCTTCCCGTGTTTCTGGTTCCTGGACCGTCTCCTCGCCGTCTGCGTCTCCACCGGTCTGGAGCGCGTGCTGAGGCGCGAACAGGAGTGCTACCTCCACCCGCTTAAGCTCGTCTCTTGGCTCCGTCCTGTTCTTCATCCTGTTTATACTTTCCACACCATTCGCCCTCCTGGGATTCGTACTATGGGCTCCACTCCAGGCCGTACGCCGGCCGTTTTCGTACCGCCGTCAGGTGCGGATCATACACGTGGAGGATCGTAATTCTAGATGGGAGGACACGAAGAAGCTCAGTTTTGGGTTTCTGACAGGAAACCTGTGCTTGTTGCCCGACGGCGTAGCACGCTTCAACAACCTCGGGCATACGCAACAGCGCGCGTCAGTCATCGGGAAAAGCATCGTGCAGGGTGCCACTCGCCCGCACATCCGTATATTTGTAGATTCTCCGAGTAGCTGCGGCACCGTTACCCCATCCAGCAGTTTGATTGCGCAACCGACCCCGTCCTCGGTACGGATCTGTAGACTTTTCCCTCGCAGGTCAGAAGGACGGGACTGAAGCGGATGAAACCAATGGCCCAAACCAGCAGGTGTTTCCCAAACCCAACTGCAACCAGAACTCCAAGCAGCACAAGCACCCGCCTCGTTCCTTACGAGACGGCGACATGCTGGTGGAAGTGTCCAGTTTGTTCCCGTCCTCTGTGGATATAGTTTGCCTCCAGGAGGTGTTCGATAAGAGAGCCGCTCTGAAGCTCACAAAGGCTCTCGGGCCGCTCTATGAACATGTTCTCTATGACGTTGGCGCTTACGCCTGCCAGCCCGCTGGAACCTGCTCCTCTTTCAAGTTTTTTAACAGCGGTCTGTTCCTGGCCAGTCGCTATCCCGTGATGGAGGCTCAGTACCGCTGCTTTCCAAACAGCCGAGGAGAGGACGCTCTGGCTGCCAAAGGCCTGCTGGCTGTAAAGGTACTGCATTCTGGTTAAAGGGATACTCCACTTTTTTTGGAAATAGGCTCATTTTACAACTCCCCCAGAGTTAAACAGTTGGGTTCTACCGTTTTCGAATCTATACAGCCGATTTTCTGATATTTGAAAGAATATCAGTAACCAGACAGTTTCTGGTCTCATTGACTTCCATAGTATATTTTTTTTCCTACTATGGAAGTCAATGAGACCAGAAAGTGTCTGGTTACCAATATTCTTCTAAATATCAGAAAATCGGCTGAATGGATTCAAAACGGTAAAACCCAACTGTTTAACTCTGGGGGAGTTGTAAAATGAGCCTATTTCCAAAAAAAAGTGGAGTATCCCTTTAATATTGCTGCTGATCTAGAATATTTGGAAATGAAAGGCCCCGATAAACTCATAATAGCAAAGTAATTTTCTGCTCTTCACTTAGGGGTAAAAAGAAGCAGGGTTCCCATGGGTCCTTGAAAACATTGAAAGTTTGTGAATCTGAAAAACAAAATTCAAGGCCTTGGAAAGTTTTTGAAAATAGATACAGGTCCTTAAAAGTGCTTGAATTTATTTTGTGCAAGAGCTTTTCTGGAAAAAATCCTGCGGTCCGCTGAATGTGTTTTTCGCCAACACTTCGGGACACTTGAATATTAGCCTGCTTGATTTACGTCAGTTACTCACATTTACGTGTTACATTAAGTGTTTCCCGCGTGAGGTACTTTGTTATACATTGCCATGACGTTTACACGTGCACAAAACGACTACGATGGTACCTCAGCGTTTCACAAACACACCGTGAAACAATGCAAAAATAGGCTGAAACCACTGAAACATGATGCCTGGAAAATGCAAGTTTCAAGATATTTGGAATATTTCATAATTTTTTGATCTACACTATGTTGTCCCCACATTAAGGCCTTGAATTTGAGGGTGTTGGACCTGGAAAGTCCTTGAATGGTCCTTGAATTTGAAGTTAACCGAGGGGTGGGAACCCTGAGAAGTTAACTGAGAGCAGCATTATCCCAGCTAAATGGGAACGTTCTTTGAGTTTTGGCTAATGTTTTGGCAAGGTTCTCTCAAAGTTCCTACTGCAGCATTAATAGAATATTATCTAGATTTAGTAGTTTCCCACTTTTAAAAACGAGTCGTTTGTTGAAGCTGGTGTCAATAAAAGCTTTTATTGGACTAACAAGGACGTTTTCAGTTCTAAAACTTACAAGATATTCTTATAATATGATGACCTCTTAGATGTCAAAAGCTCAAGGAAAATTTGATTTCACAGTTCATCACCCCTTTAATAATAATTTCAAAATGTTAGCACAAAAATCTTATTTATACATGGCTTGTACAACTTTTTTCTCAAACATTCATCTAACATTTTTAACATGTTATTACTTGTTTTAGAATGTTCAGAGAACATTAAACATTAAAGTTCCAAAAATGTTTGACTGACAAGTGTGTTTCCTTCAAGTCCACTTTAAGTCAATAATTGTATCCCAATAATATAATTGTAAAACAAATTTTTGACCACCAAAATTACATATTTAAGTTTTTTTCCTTAAAATAGTTTGAATGTAACTCTACACACCCTTGCCTCTTTTAGTAGTATACACGGTTTTATGAATATGCAAATTAGCCCCGCTCAGGTCATGTTTTATAAATATGTGCTGCACGCTTTCCTCTCAATAATTAAACACAAGTAAAATGACAGCGGTGAGAAAACAGCAGTTGTGAAGTGGATATGTTCACACCAGATCTGCAATCTGGCACTTCAGTCGAGTCACATTTATATATATTGCTTTATAAGCAAGCAGCTACTATTTCTACTATAAAGCAGCTCTCTCTCCATTGTGTTCATGTTTTTACTTGCATCTGACCTCAATGGACTGAACAGAAGGGCGGGGCCTCAGAGCCACACCCACCTATTATGTAATCACCATGGACCAATGGTAGTTCTAAGTGTGGAATTTCTTTCGAACTCCCAAAACAAACTTAATTTTAGCCTGATTTTGTTCAAAATGATGTGACACCAGTTTGCTCTTCTATTTTGCTTGAAGTTTATCGGGGCCTTTACCTATACTAAAACGTGTGCCTAAACCAAATTATTTTCTCACAAGGTGGAGATAGGGTTACAAAAAGGAGAAAAGAAAATGGTCGGGTATATTAACTGCACTCATCTGCACGCTCCTCAAGGCAAGTGTGTTGTTATTGTTATGATGCATCTACAATTAATGTTTTTGTTTGTTTATTCATCGTCATGTCGTTCCAAACCTGTACGCTGTTATTGTCTTTTCTAAAGCAGGGATTCTCAAACTTTTTTGTCAGCCTAACTGCTTTGAGCTGAAATATTTACTTAAAGTCTCCCTGAGATGTTATAATAATAATTCAACATTAATTACACATGTTTACAGTTCCCTGATGTCGGTTAATGCTTACATTACATGCAGATAAACAAATAAGATATTTAATATTTTTAGTGTTTTATTTTGATTGTTTTTATTTTAGTTAACACATTTTTTATGATGTATTTATTTAAATTTTTTAACAATAAAAATGATATATATTTTTTAATTATTACTTTTTATCAACTCACAAACTCTTCTCTATGAACAACAGTTCATAATGACCATGTCTGCTCCAAACAGGACAAAAACATCATTAAAGTGCCATAAAAGCATCATAACAGTAGTCCATCTATCCATACAACTTATGAGTCATATGATAGCTTTAAATAAAATTAAATAACTTGCACCAAAGCACTCAGATCTCAAATACAGGTTTGGATTAACAAAATGAGGATGAATAAATAATAACAAAATATACATTTTTGGATATTTTGTGTAATGCTATCCAATTCAATTCAACTGTCTAGAATCCCAGTGGTCAAGACGGATTGTTTTTCACATACTTAAGTATTATTGTTTTGCTGTCAGTTTGAATCATAAGCATTATAATTATAATTGCAAATAATATAATTGCACACATATGTATAATAATATGCTTTAAAGCATATCAAATATGACATTTCTGACATTTGTGGTGTTTGATCAGGGATGGAGAGATACGCTTTGAGCAGCTTAACATGTTGACCAAATGGATCAGTGAGTTTCAAGCAGTGACCAGGCGAGAAGATGAAATGGTGATGTTTGACGTGCTTTGTGGAGATTTTAACTTCGACAACTGCTCTCCAGGTATGTACTGAACACGCCACACACTACATGTCTTGATTAAAGATCAATATTTATCAGCATTCTCATGTGTCTTTCATATGTTTTTACTAGATGACAGGTTGGAGCAAAGCCATAGTGTGTTTGAGGAATACACAGACCCCTGCAGAGCTGGACCCGGGAGAGAGAAGCCCTGGGTCATCGGTAACACTCTCGTTTGCTTCTTAGGCCCCATTTACAGCTGGTATTGAGATGTGTTTTAGTCAATTCGGATCACAAGTAGACTAGAGACACACACCCGTTTACACCTGGTGTTTTAATCCGTCTCTTTTGTCCACTTTCAACAACTTCAGTCCTGATTTCTTCTATGGGTGGGTAAATGTATGGACCTTTTCAAATCTTTTATTCTAATGGACAAAATAAGCTTGAGCAACTTGTATATGAATGCACACACAGACAAAACATATTGAGCATCAGCTTTAGTTTCTGCTCTGACATTCGCAAGACTCCGCTGAACGCTGGCATTGTGTGTTAGAAATCAGAAACGGTGAGAGAACATTGAGATTGGTTTGTTTTTTCATTTTCAAATCCGAACTTGGATCTTCAGCCGACAAAGTTTAAATCCCATCTGGCTATCCGCTTCCTATAATGTTTAGGCTTTGGATCAGGAGGCGGAGAGAAGACGTCTTTTGTGGCTGTTCAAACACATTCGACCACATTAACACATTACCTCTGGAAGTGATCAAAAGTGGACAAGCTCAAAAAGTTTTACACTGTATTTAGTGTCACCTACTGTGATCTGGTTCAATCAAAAAACTGTCATATATTTATCATAATTTATATTTGTTATATTTTAAACTTGTGTCATATATTTATAGTTTTGGATGAATAATTTACATTATTTTTTTAATTATTATGTTTTGTGAAATTCCAAATAGAAATATTTAAATATAAAAACTAGTGGTTTTATTTGTAGGAACCCTGCTGGAACAGCCAACACTCTATGATGAGAACACGAGGACTCCAGACAACCTGCAGCGGTGAGATATATATATATGTAGAGTTGAAATATACATATAGGCCTGGTTTCACAAACAGGGCTTAGATTAAGCCAGGATTTAGCATTAGTTCTAAGGACTATTAAGTAGCTTTTATAAAATATAAAAATTTTATGTTCGCTTTTAAGATATTTCAGTTCAAGTTGCTTTCAGTTAAAACAGCTCAAACAAGAATTTTAGTCTAGGACTGTTCTTAAAGGAGTAGTTCACTTTAAAAAAAACTTTTGCTGATAATTTACTCACCCCCATGTCATCCAAGATGTCCATGTCTTTCTTTCTTCAGTCGAAAAGAAATTTAGGTTTTTGATGAAAACATTCCAGCATTTTCTCCATATAATGGACTTCAATGGGAACCAAATGGTTCAAGGTCCAAATGAGAGTTTCAGTGCAGCTTCAAAGGACTTTAAACGATACCAGACGATGAATAAGGGTCTTATCTAGGACCCTTCGAGTCATGATTTGAAAGAAGTTCAGTTTTGATGAACAAGTTCGAACAGGAGAGAGCATACAGGCCACAGAGCAAGGCGACCATTTGTGCTTATAAAACTTAAACTTTTTTATTTATTTTTGAAATGGCCGCTCGTTTCTAGATAGATAAGACCCTTATTCATCGTCTGGAATCGTTTAAAGCCCTTTGAAACTGCACTGAAACTATCTTTTGGACCTTGAACCGTTTGGTTCCCATTGAAGTCCATTATATGGAGAAAATCCTGGAATGTTTTCATCAAAAACCTTAATTTCTTTTCAACTGAAGAAGAAAGACATGGACATCTTGGATGACATGGGGTGAGTAAATTATCAGCGAAGTTTTTTTAAAGTGAACTACTCCTCTAAGCCTTATCTGTGAAACCGGGGATAAAGTTTGATGAAATGAAGCATAGCATAGAAAAATCTGCATAGTTTTAACAGGTTTTGATTCAGTCAGAGTGTTCTGTAACTGAATCAGATCTTGATCTTCTCTGCAGAACTTTGGAAAGTGAAGACCTGCGCAAGGACCATTTATCCCCGCGGTGCCGGCGGACGGTGTTCCTCTGGTTTATCCTGAGCCGGATCAACCTGGGTGGGTCCTGACGGATCGATTACCTTCTGTATCGAGAGAGCTCCGTCGCCAGTCACTGCAAAACGGTGCGTTTTCTGCTAAGAATGACATGTATGTGCTTCAGTGTTTAATACACTTTTCGTAAAAGTACTCTGTTTTTCCCATGTAGGACGTGGAAGAGTTTACATACGTGACTCAGCTGGCTGGCCTGACGGACCACATTCCTGTGGGCTTTAGACTCTCTGTGTCTCTGGATTCAGAAGAGATCAGCCCGTATGTGCTTTCTAGTGGACCAGACTGCTGACACTTTAAAATATCTATAAGTAATGAATGCTTTAGAGGAATAGTTCAGCCAAAAGAAAATATTATTATTCACCCTCATATGGGTTTGGAATGACATTGCCTATCATTTTTAAATGCTTGACATGTGGAGAAAACACCAAATATCACTATATGAATCACTGTTTGAAGCAATAGTTCTGACACTCTGTCACTCTTTTGCTATGCATATCCTCTATGTACAGTGCCAGTAATGTGGATAGATATGACACGCTTAGTTTAATTTTTGTTTTGTTTTTTAATGACACTTTTTCATGACCACACAGAAATGATATTGGAAATATATTTTAATAAAAAGCTAGATTTTTTTTTCATATCATGCCTCTCTTGACACTTTTTTCTGAGGTGTTTTTTTGCAGTTCTCTCTGAAAGAGGTGTTATTGTATTATGAGCATATCAGTTTTTTGAGAATGGAGATCTAATTTAGATTAATCGTGTTGTTTTGAATTTCAGAAAATGCCAGGCTAAGAGAATTCAAATCAAATGCTTTATTTTCTTGTCAGAAATAATACATTTACATGACCTACTCTAATTTACATTTTTAAAAATGTATACCTTGAAATGCAACTTTGGTTAAAAGCTATTTGCCAAATGCTTATTTGGTTATGTTATCGTGTAATAGTATGTATCAAAGAAACCACAGTATTATCATCTGCTAGTATCCATCATAGAGGTATCTATGTAGGCTACCTGTACTTTCTTGTAAAAAAAAAATGTTTGAAATGTTTTTTATTATTATTATTCAGAATTTACAAATATATGCACACTCACAAACTGCACACTTTTTGCTGTAATGCATAGAACTATGAACCCCGTTCTTAATTATTTTAATTCGATTAAAATCTTAATTATGACATTAAAATGATAATTTTCTGTCAAATTGATCGCATCTAACGTAAAAGTTTGTGCTTGTAATATGTGTAATTCGATATCGATTCGATTTGACAGAACTACTTTTTCGTAATAATTATGGGGTAAAAACATTAGCATACGTATAACGAGATTACAAACATAAACGGTGTCAAATAAAATATCAAAATACTGTACGTTATTTAAAAAGTTTTTGTTTTGGTTTGCTTTGACTTTTATTTTGAAAAAACTTCCGCCTAGTGTGAATTCTGGCTTCACTTTCACAATGGCGGCGTCGGAGGAGGCGACGTATTTCGTTGTAAACAACATTCCTGGCCGGCTCCGATCCGCAGACCTGAGGAATTATTTCAGCCAGTTTATAGAAAGTAAAGGATTCGTGTGTTTCCATTACCGCCATTGTCCTGAGGTTTCTGTGCAGTTTCCCGCGGCAGAGGCAGGAGTCAGCGAGCGGACTGGAGGGTTCCGACGGTCCTGGTGGGAAACACCCGGGTTTGTGTTGTTGTGTGGTGTCGGTTCGCTCACAGGAATCCAACAGATTCATAAAGATGTATTCAGGGAACCAGTGGATCGACTCTAAAGGAAACTGCCTGCGGAGAAAATGTTTGATTCGGAGAGTTAAAGTGTCAGAGCAGGCCGGTGAGTGACCTTTTAAAATAAAAGTTCCACCATATTAATACGATGTTTTGGATTGTTCAACCAGTGTTCAAATGTCTACTTTTTCTCTGGCCCTGAACCATAGGGAATGCGGAGGTACGTCACGCCGTGTTGCATTATGGGACGTGGGCGCCATCTTTACAGGCACGATCTTTGTTTACCTTCGGGATAATAGTAGGTGTTTGGCTAAAACGAGGCAAATTTGAAGAAGAACGGAAGAAATGGAGATGTTTAAAGAAAGAGAGAAGGGACCCTACCAGGATAAACTAAATGCCACTGCCAAAAAAAAACGTAATTTGGACAAACTATCCGCGATAAACAACGTTGATGCATCTGATTTAGTTTTGGTGTTCGAAGCCTATGCTAAGTTGATTAACGTTACTATTGTACATAAAGTTCAAGCTATTTTACCTGAAAAGTAGCTCTCATAGTTAATGTTAACTTGCTATTTTCAGTCTATATGTTGAGTTTTCATAGGTTGTGCAAGAAAAACAATGTACATTACTTTATAATGCCACAAGATGTGGTAACTTGTTAAATACAACTGTGCCTTATTGTCATCATTTAATGTTGATGACACGTGTAAAAATGAGGGTATTTGGTAGTTTATTTTAAAATAGTTTGATGTATCTTTGCCCATTTATGTGTACTTAAAGGGTCTTTGCGGATGCAATCAGTACATAAACAGAGAAGTCACTTAATGTATTTATTAAGCAGTTATATAAAACATGATTCACAAACGTTTTAAAGAAAGGCATGTAAAGAGATGTACAGAATATCAAAGCAAATTGTTAATTGAAAACAAAATAAATATAATTTGATTCATGCAATGTGTCCTAGCTTTATCATCTGCTAACAAGAACTTGAACCACAAAGTCAACTATCCTCCTAACTGTTAGTCATCTATGAATATACAATACACAACCTCTTGCTTTTTACCTTTTAACAAACATAGTATGCTGTGGAGGACATTAAGTAAAGTTTTTCCTCATTATTGCGTTTTTCCTCATTACTTCCTCATCCCCTACGCGATCCGGCTTCTTCTCGTCAGTTCCTCGACCTGCTTCCCTTATTGTTTTTTCCAAGAAAGAAAGGTGAAAAAACGTATTCCGTTGTTCGGTTTCCTCACTGAACGATCGTGTGACATGCTATGGCAGTTGAACTGAACAACCATATCGACGTTTATTACAATCTCGACAGAAAATCCAAACACAGCCTCCAAAACATGCATTTAAATACAGCGGTATTGGGCGCGATCCTGTAAATATGGCGGCGGACCCATAATGCAACATGGCGTGACGTCAACTCCGCATTCCCTATAGGCCGTAACACGCACAAATTATAAAATGCACCTTTTTATAATTTAAGATGTATTGTTTAATGTTTATAATTAAATGTGAAATATAAATTAATAGTAGTAATAAATACAATTTTTTCATAAATTAAGATTGACCGATATTTACAATAATTAAAAATTAAGAAAATATAAATGTAATTTTTCATAAATTGAGATTAATCATTATATTATTATTATTATTTTTAAAAATGAAAATGTTAAATAATTAAACATATTTTTTCATAAATTAAGATTTATTGTTTTATATTTACAATTATAATTTTATAACTAACATTAAAAGATATTTTTTCCATAAATATTTTTTTTATGTTAACATTTATAATTTCTTATGATTAAAATAATTTATATATAAATGCAATTTTTTATTTAATATTTACATTTTTATATTTTATAATTAAAATGTAAAAAGGATAAATATTTAGATTAAGATTCATCATTATAAATATATATATATATATTATATATAATTCAAATAAAAATATTTTTCATCATCAAATAATTTATATAATGCTGATTACAACATTTTAATTTTTTAAAATAATTAAAGTAAATAAAAATATTTTTCTAATTTAAGTTTTGTAATTTAAATTAACAATAATGAACACTCTGGGTTTAATTTGAGGTAAATATGAGACTTAATTACCATGTGAGATAAAGCAAACAAAGATTCTTGTACATTTTTTGTGAAGTTGTTTAAGGGTGAACATGAACCATCTGATGGTATTAAATTGCAAATGGAAAAACTGCCTACTGCTAAACTGCCTACAGTGCTCAATGTAATAGCCATTTGATTGTTGCATGAGCAGATAATCATAATTTATCTCTCTCTGTTTCTAGAACATAATTCATTCCCCTACAAGACAAAGATTGAGATGAGACGCCACCTTGCCCAATCAGAGCATTTCACCATGGCTGACCTCAAGGGCCTTCCGGAGCTCAATCCGCCCTCCCTCATGCCATCGGGGAACGTCGGGACACCTGTGACTGTTTTCCTTCAGCTCATTCAGTCCTGTCGCCTGCCGCCGCGCCTCATCCGCAAGCTGGGTCTCACTTTTCCCAAGACGGGCTCGAATCGGCGCTATGGCAACGTGCCATACCTGTATTACAACAGCACAGTCGTGAGGTCCTCAGAGGAGAGTGTGTTTACTGCGGGAGGAGTGGAGATCTCGGGCCCTGGGGGCCTGGACACGCCCACAACCACACAAACAGGAGATCAGGACACTGCCCACAACCACACAAACAGTAGATGAGGACACGCCCACTTCACCTGTCAATCAAGAGTCACAGGAAGCAGAAAGTGAAGAGGAGCTGTCAGGCCCTGATGATGTGAGTTAGGGCTAGCCGAAACGCGCATACTGCTATTTAATTAAATAAATATATCCTTTTTAATTTTATGTAGCACACACACACACACACATATATATATATATATATATATATATATATATATATATATATATATATATATATATATATATATATAAAATAGTAATTAAATTCAACAAGTGATTTACATAAATAATCATTTTATTTAAATAAATATATATTAAATAAGTATATCCATGAGTGAAGTCTTAGTGAAGATGTTCCTTTATACACATGCAACTCATAATTCTGTATATTAGTATCTCAGAATGGCTGTTTTATATTTATTTCCTGGCAACTTGCCAAAATAAAATGGTTTAATGTTTGAAAATGAAGAAATAAAGACTAAATATTAGTATTGTAATTTTTACAGTTGTATTAATATTTTTTTATTAAATACACTAGTTTATTTTACAGTACAATGGTATTATAACAATACATTTCTATTTCATTTAATATTTTTATTTAATAATGGTCACAATAATATCTTCATAATTATTTTTATTTTATAGTTGTATTGAATGGGTCAAAAACAGTGGGAATGTGGCCTGTGAAAATTTTTTTTTATGTATGATTTATTTATTGAATTTAGAATTTTTCACAACAAGGACAAACACTCAAAAAAAGGAAATACAAAAATAAATAAATAAAATTACAACACAAGATATTTTTTAAACCTTTTTGACTAATGAAAGACCATTCTTGTTAAGAGTAAACCATTTTTGTTGTTGCAGAAAAACAAAATATTGTATTGTTGTTTTTTTACAGTATCATATCGTCCGAATGCGAGTTATTTACTGGGACTTTAATTTTGTCGATGAATGTTTTTGCGGCCAGATGAATAATATTAGGTCTAAAATCTGCATGTTGAATGTGTGCTCTCCGCAGGACGATGACCGCTGTGAGGAGTGGGAGCGTCATCGAGGCCCTCCACGATGATGTCACCAGCCAGGAGCGCTCCAAAGAGAGGCTCTATGAGGAGGAGATCGAGCTCAAGTGGGAGAAGGGCGGATCCGGCCTCGTCTTCTACACAGACGCTCAGTTCTGGCACGAGGAAGAAGGAGGTACCATTGGCAAACAGTTTTGCTTGATGAAATTTCCAGCCCGAGTTTTATTAAGAGTACATTCAGTGCATTATAATCTTAAAGGGATAGTTCACTTTGAAATTAATTTTTGGTATGTTTTATCTTACCTCAAGGGCATCCAAAGATGTAGGTGCCTTTGTTTCTGTAGTAGTTTCAATTTTGATATTTTTAGGTCAAACCCTTGTTGTCTGTCAGTCATATAATGGAGGTCTATGGTCACCACCTCAAAGAGCATGGACAGAGTTATATATATATATATATATATTTACACACATGCAACTCGTAAAACAGTATTTCAGCATTCTCAGAATTTTTCTCTTTTATATGTATTTGCTGGCAATCCGCCAAAATAAAAGCTTAATGGTTTAATAAATTAATAAATAAAGACTAAATATAAGTATTGTAATTATTACAGTTGTGTTACAAATATGTCATTTATTTTCCATGAATTAAGATTTTATATTTGCATTTGTTTTTTAATAATGAACAAAAAAAAGATTTTTCTTTCATAAATTAAGATTTATCATTTTTTTATTTGCATTTATCATGTATACAATATAATCAATAATAAAATAATGTAAATTAGGGTAATAATAGTTCAATACAGGAAACTCAAAACATTTTTTTATTTAATTTGTATGTTTATTTTTACAATGATCAAGTTGGTTTTCATTTTCTGCAATGTAATTATTCATCATGTTGTATTTATTTGCATTTAGTCCAATCAGGTTGCAGCATTGTGACAGTAACAGAAGTGATTTTTGCTGAAAACACTTTTGCTTGAACGTTATGACCGGATTTTGTTATTTTCAACCTGTTCATAATAATTCTACCAACCAAGACTATCACAAATTTTTCTAGCATTTTTGATCTGTGAAATAGTTTAACGAAGCTGACAGGTTTAATAAGGCCATCTTTATTGTATAGGAAAAGATGCTCGATGTGCATCATTATTATCAGTACACATGCTTTATTCAGTCTCACGTTGCTCATCTCTCTCCTTTGATTTCTCACAGATTTCGATGAGCAAACAGCAGACGACTGGGACGTGGATATGAGCGTCTATTATGACCGAGGTAAATCTTCATTATTCGAGAATTACGACTGCTTTGCATTTAATCCCGACACAATTACAGACTGACAACACCTGAGTCCTGTTTACATGACATCAAACAACACAATGCATTACTGTGATTGTGTCTCCTCAGACGGCGGAGACATGGACTCCAGAGATTACGTGCGCATGCGCTCTGAAACGAGACTCCGTGAGGGCTTGGAGGGGCTGCCGGGACGCCAACAGAAAATTGGCAACTTTGAGAGGTTTACAAAGGTTTGGATGTTTTTTATAATCCACCGCTCAGTAACTCACAAGTGTAGACTAAGGATAGTTCTTTACTTACCAATTTAAATGTTAAAAAGCATACTTTTGTGCCGTTAGTCACACTTTAAAGGGTTAGTTCACCCAAAAATGAAAATTATTTCATTATGACTGACCTCATATGTAGATGTAGTCCAAAATCTTTCTGTCCCTCCATTAAAAATGTATACGGTATACTGTCCTTGTCCAGAAAGGAAATAAAGACATCATCAAAGTAGTCCATGTGACATCAGTGGGTTAGTTACAATGTTTTGAAGCATCGAAAATACATTTTGGTCCAAAAATGTGGATACGCGTTCAGTGACGCTGCTGACATAAGACACTGCTGACGTGTGTCTGGTGCGGCTGAGCTTCGGTTACAGTCTGAGGGAGTCTGGTTTAATAAATTAAGAAATAAAGACTAAATATTAGTATTGTAATTATTACAGTTGTGTTACAAATATGTCATTTATTTTCCATAAATTAAGATTTTATATTTGCATTTGTTTTTTAATAATGAAAAAAAAAAAGATTTTATATTTGCATTTATCATGCATACAATATAATCAATAATAAAATAATGTAAATTAGGTTAATAATAGTTCAATGCAGGAAACTCATAAATAATTGTATTTGTATGTTTATTTTTACAATGATCAAGTTGGTTTTCATTTTCTGCAATGTAATTATTCATCATGTTTGCTGTACAAAACAATCTTCACAAACATGTCTAAGGATTTCCACACAGAGGAAGATTTGCGTTTTTTTGCCCAGCCATATTTATTTGAACCTCGAATAGACGACGCGCCAGACACACATCAGCCGCGGATCCACAACAGAACCGGAAGACAATACAATGCTGAATAAAGTCGTAGTTTTTTTTATTTTTGGACCAAAATGTATTTTCGATGCTTCAAAACACTCTAACTAACCCACTGATGTCACATGGACTACTTTGATGATGTCTTTATTTCCTTTCTGGACAAGGACAGTATACCGTACATACATTTTCAATGGAGGGACAGAAAGATCTCAGACTACATTTAAAATATACGGAGGTCTTACGGACTTGGAACGACAGGGTGAGTCATTAATGACGTTTTAAAAGGACCTGA
Organism: Hybognathus amarus; assembly: GCA_030378365.1. NCBI lineage: Eukaryota > Metazoa > Chordata > Actinopteri > Cypriniformes > Leuciscidae > Hybognathus > Hybognathus amarus. Next base: position 39,268 of record JAQIUQ010006068.1, on the reverse strand, counting down.
GCTTAAAAGCTGTTGTGTGTTGCAGGGATTCGGCAGGCGTGTGATGGAGAAACAGGGCTGGAAGGATGGAGAAAGTCTCGGGAGCAGTCAGGTGGGAATAACCGATGCTTTAGAGAGCGAAGGACAGCATCCCAACTGTAAGAGAGGCTTTGGGTGAGTGTGGACTCGTGATATCCTGCTACTATTCTGAATTCTGAATGGATCATACTTTCTACATCTTTACGGATTTTTATGAAGTAAGCATAAGAATAACTTTATTTGATCTGATTAGTTTTGTCTGGTAAATTTACAATAAAATAACCCCCATTCAACCATATACCTGAAGAATCAGCATTATAAATTATAACAAAAAAACAGTATGTAATTGCACAATACTGCACATACATTGTTTTACATAATATTAACAGAATGTACATACTGACTGAATAATCATTAACAATTTTCTTTTTTAAAGATCTTTTGAAGCTAATCAGAAGTACAAATCAGCATTATGATATTATAAAAAAAACAGTATACATAATTATACAATACTGCACATGCATTTTTTTTACATAATATTAACAAAATGTACATACTAACTGAATACTTATTAACAATTTTCTTTGTGCAAGTATCAAATATGATCCATCAGGCTTTTGAGGAATGTTTATTTGTTCATCTCTCAATCATCATTGTATTGCAATATATGTTTTGAAACTTCAGAGCTTTGATCATAAAACTGAGCATTTAAATATCATCTTTCTGAGAATGTTATTTGCAGATAATAATGACTGATATTTATATGCATTTTATGTTAGTAGTCCGTCATAAAGACCTCATTGATTTACACGACAAGCTATCAGAATTTAATCTTTTTGCATATTTTGTGCTTAGTTTGGATATTTTAATAAATTGGTGTTTTTCCCACTCCATATTCTCACTCTATCGTACTATATGAGACATAAAATCCTATGCATCGAACTTCATAAAAGTCATGGAAAATGTATTGGTCAAAAGGTGTAGGAAGTCTGTAGATTACTTATTTTTAGCCACATAAGTAATATTTCCCTTTTGATGATTTCTACTCTACATTTTTGGGACTTACAGTAGACAACATTTAAGCTAGACTGATACATTATGACTAATGATTTAATATCATATGTCTTGCAGGTACCATGGAGAGAAGCTTAGCTCTTTCCTTCCACTTAAGAAACCCAGAAAAGAATTTCATATATCAACAATTTATGATGAACCTAAAGACATTGATAAAGGTGATGAACTTCTGCGGCTGTCAACCCAGCACCAGCATGAAGCACAAACTCTGCGGCCAGCGGGCAGCACTGACTCCACCAGATGACCGCTGTTTCATAGTGATGTTCACTAACATTTTATAAAGACTGGGTATTTATTGTCTGTCAAAGAATGTTCTTATACAGAGCTGTAAAAGTATTCTGTATTAAAAGTGTTCAATGGAAAGAAACATACTTTGGTTTTGTCTGAATATTCTTTACACTGTTATGATGTGAATGTGCAGATGTCGTCGTCATCATCATCATCATCATTATTACAGAGATGCAATAATATAATACAAATACTGTTAGATGTGTTACAGAAATTACCTTCTACAGTATTGACAATGTAAGAAAAATCAATGTCATACTTTATTTTTTTTAAATGTTAGTTTTAGCTTTCAAACCATTTAATCATAAAAAACGACTATTAATATTCTTTATCGCTATTTTATTTTTAGAGTAGGTTCAATCAAATGTTTAAAAAAAGAGTTGTACCACTATATTAACTAAATTCTATCTCTAAATAGGTTGAGACAAACATTTCCAATTGACTTTGATGAGGTTTATTCTCATGCAAGAAAATGCCAGCAGTTGTTCAGTCATTCAGAGTGGCTGGAGTGTGACTTCCCCTATTTTAGTCTTGACTCCCAGAATGTTATCTTTCTAGTAGGGCTGTCAAGCGATCCAAAAAAATAAATAAAATAAATGTATCGCATCCAAAATAAAAGTTTGTGTTTACATAACATATGTGGGTGCACTGTGCATAATTATATATTAGGTTATATATATATAATAATAATATAATAATATAATATATAATATATATATAATATAATATATAATATATAATATATATATAATTATAATATATTAATATTAATATATAATATATTTATATATAATATATAATCTATTAATATATATATATATATATATATATATATATATATATATATATATATATATATATATATATATATATATATATATATATATATATATATATATATATATAAGAAAAAAAGATTATACATTTATGTACAGTAAATACATTAAAATACACAGTGCACCCACATATATTATGTAAACACAAACGTTTATTTTGGATGCGATTAATCGTTTGACAGCCCTAGACCAATTGATGGTATCTTGGTGCCAACCATATGTGGAACATTCTTCTCAGACTTTTTCCATCATATTTTGCCCTTGAGTGGAGGCCCTCCTGTCATGTACCAACACACTTTACCGTTCCAAAACAATTTCATATTATAATTACTTTTGTGTTAGCTCTTTTACTGTCATATAATGATCACACGACACATCGTAAAGAAATGTATTTCTTCCACATTACATTGAGACTTTTATCACAAAATGGGACTTTTATCTCTCCCTCAGGGGTCGTTTCCTGTTGCTGTTCGCTGACTGTCGCTGGATTCCCGCCGCTGTATTGACACGTCACGAAGGTCAGGAACGAACTGATGGAAAAATGGCGTCCACCTACAACATCTTCAATCTGTGAGTATTAATTCAATACTCTGATACTCTGATTGATAACTGATTATCGATTAGATTAATCGAAGAGAGATTATTGGTACTCTTTGATCTGTGAAGTCTATAAATAGTGTTTAGGAAGCAACGGTGACTTGCATGTTCAGTGAATTACAGGCGCCCTGTCTGTGGCTGTGACTCAAACCCTAAGTGAGCTGCCTACCTAGACAACATTTTTGGGCAGCACTTTAGTGAAGTGCTTGTCTATACAGCATGTAAAGACAATATTATTCCCCTAAATGTTAGTATGTTGATAGGTCGTGATGTTTTGAGACACACACAGCTTGTGCTGCTAGTAGTCATCATTCATGGAGATCAGATTCCAGTCAGTTCACATCAACAATCAATTTAGTTATACTAAAATTGTTTTATTGAGGCCCAGCAGTAGATAGCTTGAACCTCTTTGCAATTCAGCTACCTCATTTTGTTGCTAATGTTGTCATTGCTGGTGTTGTTGGTGATGAAGATGCTAACATCTTACAGAAATGAAAATATAATCCATATTAAGAAATAAGTCCAAACAGCATACTTTGAAAGGAATTGTAGAATATGATGTTATTGATAATTTCAGTGGCGCATATAAATGTAATACAGACATGATAAGTGAGTGTTATGCCCTCGCTCTGTTCCTTAAACTGGATTTTACTACATTAACTTCATATAATCTTCACTCTCTGCTCCTTTCACAGGCACACGACCCCTGAGAAGTTCTACATCGAAGCCTGTGATGATGGTGTTGGAGACGTCCTCGCTATTGACAGGGTGTCCACGGAAATGACCCTTACAGGTACAAAAGAGAACTGGATGCTTGAAAAACACAGTGAAAATGCAGTGTAAATTGATGAGAGGACAGACTCTGTCTGTATCTGTACACACTGAAGGCTTTTTCTGCTGAAGTGGTGCTGAAAATGAACTTGCCTCATTTTATGAGGGTGCTTATTGCATAAATGCTTTGAGATGACCACTCTTTTGAGGTCGCAGAAGCGTTTGATTGAATAATGTGTTTCCTGAGTCATTCCTTAGTTAATCATCAGCAGTATTTTTCAACCCAAATTCAACCCATTTTTGGAAAATGGTTAGAGAGGCAGATCGCAATACATTCTGCAGGGGTTGTCGATAGTTTACGGTTAAATATCTAACATTGTCTGATAAGTACCCAGAATAATATTATGAAAATAATACATCATCATTTAGAGAAATATATCATATTATCATTATTATATACACTGCCCAGCCAAATGAAAAGAAAAGTCACTGTCTGGATTTAAATAAACAAATGCTTAAGAGTCTATGATTGGATCATTATTGCAGTGATTATTAATTTCTAGCATGTTATATGTTTGACAACGGTTCTTCTAATCCTAATTGATCGAGTGTGTAGTTTTTTTATTCTCAAACCAGACACATCATGGCCATATTGTGAAAGAATGGTTGGGAAGATTATAAAGAATCATTTTCACTAATGAATCGTCTTCTTAAATTCATTGAACGTCTTTGTGATGTGCTAGAGGAGACTATACAGAAGCTGGACTCTTGCATTGATGCACTTTTTGATGGAAATAATTTCTCAATTATTATTTGAGATTATAATTGAGAAATTATTTATTATAATTAGAAATTATACATAATTTGTCAAATATTATTTGAGGTCAATGCATCTTGACATCCTGGAATATGGCCATGATGTATCTTTGTACATGCTTGTTTAAGAAATGAAAAGCTACACGCTCCAATCAATTTAATAATATAATTATTTTTTTCCTATAATATAATTAGATAACCTTAAAATTCTGTCTCTTTTTCAGTGAGGAAGGACGTCCCTCCTTCAGCAGTGACTCGACCAATATGTGGCATCATGGGAACCATACGGCTTGTGGCAGGTATGATCTCTGAAAATTAATTGTGAGTCATAAATGACTCAAACTGTTCTTGCCCTAATGCCGTTTGCCCTTCCTTCTTTAATGGACCACAAAAGGAGATTTATGCTATGCAGAAATATGCTAATACGGGACAGTCCGTCAGTGGTCGTGGGCGGAGCATGAGCAATATGACATCATATTGTACAAAAAAAATCTAATACGGCTTGATTATTGAAAGTGTTCAGGCTTTTTCACTATTAAAAAATGTTTTTTTTTCACTGTATGGTGGTGGTCTCCCCACACTGCAAAGACATATTTATATGTCTTTGCATCGCATCCAAAAATAAAAGTTTGTGTTTACATGATATATGTGGGTGCACTGTGTATGATTATTTTATATATATAAATACACACACAAGCTTGTATATATTTAAGAAATATTTTCATGTATATACTGTATATAGATTTATATACAGTTTATGTTTTATATATAAATAATATTTTTTTCTTAAATATACATGCATGTGTGTGTATTTATAAATACAAAATAATTCTACACAGTGCACCCACATATATCATGTAAACACAAACTTTTATTTTGGATGCGATTAATCGCAATACAATCGTTTGACAGCCCTACTAAAGCATGTACGAATGTTAAGAAATGTGCACCTTAACTCTCATTCTGCGTTGAAGCTGAGTCCTGCTCTCTCTGTTTTTTCAGGCATGTATCTCATCGTCATTACGAAGAAGAAGAAAGTGGGTGACCTGTTTGGCCACACGGTCTGGAAAGCGGCTGACTTTGACATCATTTCATATAAGAAGACTGTTCTGCATCTGACTGATAATCAGGTTGGGTTTCTTTCCAGAAGCATGTGTAGAACTCTCTTCCATCATGTGTATCACCGCAGGGAGTTATTATTTTGACTGGATTTTTGCCCACATTATTTATGGGACTTTTGTGCGTCTCTTTATTTAAACAGAACCATGATCTTGAACCTTTGAATTCTTCAATATGTATTTATAGCCAAGATATTTTTGTTTTGCTTTAAATTTGGAGGGTGTATACTTTAGCTGCCTTTTCTCAAGAGAAGTTATCTAGGTCACATTTTTCCCCGACAATAAAAAACCCAATGATATTATATTATATTAATATAATGTGTTGTGTTCTTTAAACAGGCTTCTTTTTATTTAAGCAAAGTAATATTTGAATGATTTTAGGGTTATGTGTGCAACATTTTTTTTGTTTAGTTTAGTGTGTCAAATAAATCAACCAAAATTCACTAGAAAAACAATGTGGCATAGACATTTTTTGTAAGTCACACTCTTAACATGTTCATTGACTACTATTAGCAGGGCTTGACATTACCTTTTTTGCTCACCTAGCCACTGTGGCTAGTGGTTTTACAAAGTTACTTTCCATTCAGTATTTTCACTGGCCACAATTCTGACATTGATACTATGGGGGAAAACTGCCATATAGACATTTTAAAAATTATCTCATAAATTAGCAGCAGGTATATTATGCTGTTGTCATTTTTATTACACATGCATTTTCTTTCTCAACTGTTTATGTTCATTTAAAACATAACTCAGTGTGTTTACATGAATAGTCGCCAAGAATGGTATTTTGACATTATTTTGTGTGTTTTTAACTGTTTAAGCACAATAAACAGCAGAAAATAACTCAATTTATTATTGAGGGGTCTTTATGTGCGTGTCAGCCAAAATAAAAACATTATTTAAGTAAGTTGGGCTGCTTTCTCAAAACATTCCCTAAATGCAGCCTAACTTAGAAACTTCTCGAAACTAATAATGTTTCTATGGATCTTCCAGATGCAAGACGACAAAGCCTTCCTGTCCATGATCAACAGCGTCCTGAATACAGACGGTTTCTACTTTGCCACGGACTATGACCTGACGCACACGCTACAGCGCCTGGCCAACACCAGCCCAGAGTTTCAGGAGATGACCTTACTGGAGCGGGTGAGAGAGATGCTCAGTTTACATGCGTTTAGCACACTTTAATCTAAGATGGCTTACAAATGAGGAATACAACAAGCAATTAATTTTAAAGGGAACCTTTTTCAAAGTCTTGATTTTGTTTTTGGGGTCTACTACAGGGGTTCCTACAGGGTCTTAAAAAGTCTGAATTTGGAAATAATACCTTAAAAAGTCTTTAAAAATTCTTAAATTTTGATGTCTGGGTCTTAAAAATTGTGCTGTATGTCAGTGTTAATTTCATTGACGAAAATAATAAAATAAAAAAACCTTTCTTCAACAACATTTTTTCACTGACGAAAACGAGACGCTAGTTTTGAATGACAAAAACTATGACGAAAATTTGTTGACATTTTCGTCAACGAATAAAAACTTGATGAAAATGTTAGATAGTTTTGATCTGTAAGCGATCCAGTCAGAACTCATGTCCTGCCTGTGTGAAGCTAATGTGAAAACACAACTTAACATTGTTTGGCAAACTTTCTTGTGGCCAACTGAAATGTTTTTATTTTACCTGCTTGACTTATCTTTTACCCATTCCACATTTGAAAAATAAATGAACACAAGTTGAAGGATTTTGTTTTTCTTTGCTGGTAGGGACGTGAAATAGGTATTAATTTTTTATATAAATGGTCTTAAAAAGACTTGAATTTAACTTGAAGAAACCTGTAGGAACCCTGTACTACAATTGGTTTTTATGCTTCTAAAGGTTCAATAAACATAATTTTTCTCATATTTTATATTGTTGCAACACCTCTCTTCCTAGTCTGTCAGTTTAGTTCATGTCTCTATGAAGTTTTTAGCAGGATGTTCTTAAAGGGATACTCCATTTTTTCTTTTTAAATAGGCTCATTGTACAACTCCCTCAGCGTTAAACAGACAGTTTCTGGTCCCATTGACTTCCATAGTAGGAAAAATATATACTATGGAAGTCAATGGGACCAGAAACTGTCTGGTTACTGATATTCTTCTAAATAGCAGAAAATTGGCTGAAATGGATTCGAAAACGGTAAAACCCAACTGTAACTCTGGGGAAGTTGTAAAATGAGCCTATTAACCAAAAAAAAGTGGAGGATCCCTTTAAGTTATGAACATCATGTAACATCACAAAGAGGTCTTATCATGATGTGTTTATATGGTAACACTTTATAATAAGGTTCAATTAGTTAACGTAGGATAATGCATCGACTAACAATAAATATGAATGAGCATTTGTTACAGCATTTATTTACATTTTTAAAAATAAAAATACAACTAATCATTGTTCATGTTAGCTCAATTCCATTAAATATTATTAACAGATACAACTTTTTAATTATGTGTTAGTATATGTTAAAATTCATCTTACATTTCATTGTTAGTTCATGTTAACTAATGTAAACAAATGGAACATTATTGTAAAGTGTTACTGTTTTTAGAATTTGGTGCTTTCATAAGGTATGACTTTTATTATAGCCTCTTAAAATTGTTTTCTACAGGCGGATCAGAGATTTGTGTGGAACGGTCACCTTCTCAGAGAATTCATGGCACAGCCTGAGGTAAACGCAAGATAGTTTTAGGTCGAGACTTACTATTTTAAGAGTAACTCATTTAGACGTTGTGTAGAATTCTGCAAGGAGCACCACATGTCTCTGGGCCTGATTATACGTAGAACAATCTTAATCTGAAAACGGAATAAATTCATGAATGTTTCCTGGTTCTTTTTGACGTTGTGTTTTCTCTTACAGCTACACAAATTCGTCTACCCGGTTGTTCACGGCTGTATCCTTTAACCAGACAAACATTTGTCATCGGACACATTAGTGGGGCGGTTAAGCGCAAAAATCGATCACTTTGTGATAAAAGCATCAAATTTGGTAGGAAGGCTCACAAAGGGGGCCTGATCAGATTTAGGACCGTAGGTGCTTGAAATGTGACCCCTGGGGGTCATGGCAACCATTTTTCAAAATGGCCGCCAAATATGAATTTCATAATGGAAAAATGGATTAAAAGCTGCCAGAAACATAAAATACAATAACACATTTTCACCATAAATACATGTAAATATAAGCACACTTTCACAAAGAAGGTCTTTAAACTTTAAAATATAAGATACGTTTGAAAATGTGCTCCTGTAATGCTAAATATTAGGCTACTATACTGTACATGGGTTCATGAATTATCTGTAAATTCATGTTATGTAATCAAAATTAGACATCACAGTGACAAGTGATTAACAGCTGATCTTTTATCTTTTTGCCTCTTGCACCATTCATCAAAGTTCAGTACATCACTGGAGGAATGCATATTCATGTAATTATCATATGCAGCACATTGTTCTGTTACTTGGTGGGCCACTTTTAAGAAAGAGTTAGCTGTGCCTGTTGTGGTAATGTCTGCTTGAACAAGAGCCTCTACCCAACCACTTCCTTGTAGCCAGTCTTCTTAAGTCCTCAAGAATGCCATCTCAATGTGGAGACCCCCAAAATGAATCACAATTTCACCATTTCTACAGTCATGGTCAAAATTGATGGCACCCCTGGTAAATATGATCAAAACTGGCTGTAAAAAATAAATCTGCATTGTTTATCCTTTTGATCTTTCCTTCAAAAAATTGGCAAAATCCTAACCTTTCATTGAAGTCAAAGAATTGAGAGTGGGGGTAAATCACATTATGAAATAAATGTTTTTCTCCAAAACACGTTGGCCACAATTATTGGCACCCTTTTATTAAATACTTTTTGCAATCTCCTTTTGCCTAGATAACAGGTCTGAGTCTTTTCCTATAATGCCTGATGAGTTTGGAGAACACCTGACAAGAGATCAGAGACCATTCCTCCATATAGACTCTCTCCAGATCCTGCAGATTCCCAGATCCATGTTGGTGCTTCTTCTCTTCAGTTCAGACCACTCATCAGGTCAGGGTCTGGGACGTCATGGCAGAAGCTTCATTTTGTGCACCGCAACTCATTTTTGTGTTGATTTTGATGTTTGTTTTGGATCGTTGTCCTGATGGAAGATCCAACCACTGCCCATTAAAAGATTTCTATCAGAAGAATGATTTTTTTATCTGTTGTGAAGCTCAACAAATCTTTTGATGCACATCAGAACCATGTTCTTTGGTTTTACTCATTGTGATAGATGATTAAAATAAATTTGGCCTTTGTGCTTCCTCATATTTAAACTCCTGTGAAACAAGAAGTCATGACTGGACAATTTCATGTTCCCAGACACCCTGGTGTGCCAAAAAATAAAGAGGGCAAATATCAGTGGGAATATACTTCAGATATACAGTATTTTACAAAAATTCTATGGGTGCCAATAATTGTGGCCAACATGTTTTGGAGAAAAAAACATTTCTTTTACTTCAATGAAAGGTTAGGATTTTGCCAATTTTTTTAATGAAAGATCAAAAGAATAAACAATGCAGATTTATTTTTTACAGCCAGTTTTGATCATATTTACCAGGGGTGCCATCAATTTTGACCATGACTGTATCTAAGGCAACATCTATAATTTGTGATATTTTGCATTGTTCCTAATAAATGTGGCCTATATACCTTGCCCTTTATCTGTAGAGATATCGGGAGTTCTTTAAGTTCATCAAATTTTTATAGATTCTCTGCCAGATTTTTGTGTCTGGCATCTGAATGGCTCTTAAGTATTATTCTGACAAATGAAACACAATTCCCAGTCAGTTATTTGTGTTTGGGGATCAGTATATCCAGGATTAAATCATTTAAAGGTTTTAGCCATTGCATTGGATCAAAGTAGTTCTTGTGTAGTGGTCTTGTAGTTTTAGTTTTTCTTAAGAGGTGGAACTGTATTTGAGGTCTAAAAGATGTGTGCTAATACCTTAAAAAATATTGGCTACTCTATTTCACTTAACTGGCACAAAAAAGATTAAATCGATTGACTAATTGTGGTAATCATGCTAGTCATACTTTACGTTTTTCTTGTGAGGAAAACTCGGTCTACAATGTGATGTGTAGGCCTACCTACTAAACCACTTGCAAATAGTCCAGCAGGACTCAACAGTTCTTACAATTAATATTTCTAGTCAAGGTGAGAACATTTGGAGAGCAAAGAATTGACTGAGATTAGCTTTGGGTGGTATAAACTAGCCGTACAAGAGCACAGAGTTACAATGAAATAAATAGGATGAATTGTAGCTAGTTTAGATATCCAACCTAAATTAAATTATGTGGAAATGTACACCTACTTTATTTCACAGAATCCTAACTCTAAATTCCTGCAGACTAAAATCTATTTTATGTCATATTTGCCTGTCTGAGTTATGTTTGCTTACTTGCAGTATTAGCCTACACAATTTTAAATGGCCGACATGGCCCCCAGGCGAATTTTTTTTTTGCAGGATGGTAGGGGAAGATTCATCAATATTCATTAGGGAACTCATCCCTGATTGGTCTTAACCCCAGTGACGGTTAGGTTTAGGGGCGGGGTTAGGGGTAGGTCATCAGTCCTCAGTGACGGTTAGGTTTAGGGGTGGGGTTAGAGGTAGACCAATCAGGGATGAGTTCCCTAATGAATATTGATGAGTCTTCCCCTACCATCCTGCAAAAAATAAATTTGCGGCCCCCAGGGGCCAAATTTTGAGCGTCTACGGTCCTAAATCTGATCAGACCCCCTTTGTGAGCATTCGTACCAAATTTCATGCTTTTCTCGCGAAGTGATCGATTCTGATGAAAATCTGTGCTTAGCCGCCCCACTACATTTCATTCTGTGAAATAGAAGTGTGTGTGTTCACATTCAGACAGATATATAGTCCTTAATCTCCACTCACAGTCATCACTATGAAGTCGTGTTGCATCAACGGCAAAGTCTTTGACTGGATCATCATTTCCAGAAGGAGCTGCTTCCGCGCTGGCGTCCGCTATTACGTCAGAGGTACGCTTGTGTGCTTTGAGACAGTAACTGTTTGTGGTTTATATGCTTCTAAATGCTAGTGCCAGAACGCGTATCATTGAGAATGGAAACCTCATGTGAATTTTCTCCTATTTGAGGCGTGGTTTACAAATGCCCAGAGCCGTATTATTGGGTGCTATCAAATGTGCCTGTACATAGCTCATAGCCAATCGGTTCAATGATACCAGATGACGTATGTAGAGCGACAAAAAATTAGACGAGGAAAATCTAAAAAAAATTAGATCCATAGATATAAACAAACTGCTTCGGTGTGTCGCTTCTACGTCGTTATCGTCTTGCTGCCCCCTCCCCGTTCTGTGATTGGTTCTCTATCTCAGATGAAAATTTGGTTCATGGTGTCCAGGCTGCCTAGCAATGTGAATAAAATCGCCCTGTGGCAAGGCAAACCCAGGCTAACTAAATGCTGTCTTCTCTTCCTCTTCCAGGTATCGACTCTGAGGGTCACGCGGCCAACTTTGTTGAGACAGAACAGATCGTTCAGTATAATGGAGGAAAAGCATCATTTGTTCAGGTAAGCCTCTGAAATGTAAGCATCCAGATATCAGTTTTCTTGAGGAATCATCCAGTGTAGTTTCAGTGGATAGTCTGACTCTGGAGGATTTTTTTTGAGCTCTTAACCTTCAAATGGTCTATTTCCTGTTTACATTTCTGGGCTTCGGGGTCTGTACGACCCCAACAATTGATTGAGTAATTGTACAAAAAATAAACATTTTTAATCATACAAATAATATATAATTTTTTTTGTTTACTTCTCATCTGTTCATTAATGCTGTGTTTTTGGAGATATAAAGTACTTTTGTATCCATATACCACACAATTCCTCAACTACACCAATAGCTTGCATGTTAAATGTATTTTTTTATGATACATTGCATTTATGCTCTAGTACTAGGCCTTCATTTCTGTGTAAAAATTTTCAGATTTATGCCGGATCTTTTTTTTTTTTGTCACATGACGAAAATATATTTTGTTTTTTCACGTTTCCCATTCATTTCAATGTGAGGTCATATTGACCCCGAAGACAAAAGTGTAAACATTTTTTTTACATACCTTCAGAACAACCGAATCAAGCCCAGTTTTTTGTGTGTGTATAGATGGATAATGTATGAAAAGTCACAAAATCTTATTCCACTGAGATGAAGGGAACCTTTTTTTGTTAAGTAACAGTCAATTGGGCAGGGTTCCTACGCAGTTTGGAAAAGTATGGAATTTGATTTGAGTAATTTCCAGGTCTGGAAAAGTCTGGAAAAAAGAATGCAGAATATGGAAAATATTTGCATTTCCAGACTATTGACTCTATTTAGTTTTCCATAATAGAAAATTAAGAATTTAATGAAAATAAATGTATCATACAAGAAGTGATTTCATTAGCCAAAAAACGAAATAGGATAATTAGGGCCCTATAAAATCCGTTTTATTTTTTTCCAAATTCCATTTTATTTTTTCCCAAATTCCGTTTTTTCCGTTTTAATTTTTGCTAATTCCGTTTTTTTCTGCTTTAATTTTTGGGAATTCATTTTTTTTACCCTTTACTGTTATTTTAGTTGTAAAAAGAGTGTGCTTTTTATTCTGTGATCGCAGAAATTATAGGGCCCTAGATAATGTACCACCCTATTGAAAGACAAATTTTGACCACTTTTTTTAAGCACAAGGGTTTTTATAGACCCTTGAACTTGGCAAATAGGACAATGCACACAGCCATATCGTCCCATCAGCCCATTTCGTGTTTTTTTGTTCATCCTTTGCGGCCACAAAGGATGCTTTAAATTGGACTTTAGGCCTTGATATTAGAGGTACTACCCCTAGGAAAGTCAAACTTTGAGCAAATAGGCCTAGATTTCTATTAATTCATGTGCATATTTGCTTTCTTTTTCTTCATAGATTAGGTTAGTATATAAAACTAGAAATTGTAATGCGTTATTATAAATTGTAAGCATGGGGAAAAAATCCTGTGTGCATGTAATTAGTAGTTATCCTGGTATACTGCTATAGCTTTTCAGGAATATTTCTTCAAGAGTCTTTGAGACGTTGCCACAGTTCTTCTGGATTTTTTTTTTTTTTTTGAAAATACAAATTTTGCTTTGGAGATCTCCTACAACTAATAATTAAATTAGTAATAATTCTTTAATAATTCACAAACGAATTGTCCGATGATTCAGTCCCTCCTCAAATCCCTCCTTTCTGCTGCCTGCTCTGCTCTGATTCGCAGGACGGCCCAGTCTTTTGTGATTGGTCGACTGCTGGTCAGAAGCTATACAACTATTACCATAACTGAAGTTCAGCTCCGAAGGCTTCCTCAGTCTTCAGCGATTATATACACTGTAAAGACAGTAACTATGACGTTGATTTTACCATATCAATCCGAGTGTGAGTCCGATAATGAAACATTGGAAGAACTAGTTATTCAAACTGAATCTCCATTGCAAAATTCTTTCTTTTGAGAAACAATAACTTTGATATAGCTGCATTACACATTGCATGAAAGGGAATCTCGAAAAAGCATAGTAGGGACACTCTAAATACGGTCTGAATATCTACAGAGAGGTTTGGACATTTGAGTCTGGAAAAGTATGGAAGGAACCATGCTGAGCCATTATAAATATCTCAATATCTCAGCTCTGGAAGGGTCTAGAGCCTCCAATTTTTGCACTCAGGTCTAAGTCCATGGCCCTCAATCAGAATCCAGAGTTTGCACCAAAAAAAAAAAACATAAGGGGTACCACTGTCGTTTATTTTTTTTGTGCAAAAAAAAGTTTCTCCAATCTTCTTGAAACTCTGGATTCTGATTGAGGGCCATGGGACTAAGACCTGAGTGCAAAAATGGAAGCTCTAGACCCTTCCAGAGCTGAGATATTGAGATATTATGAGATATTTATGACATACTGAGATATTGAGCCATTATAAATATCTCAATATCTCTGCTCTGGAAGGGTCTAGAGCCTCCATTTTTGCACTCAGGTCTAAGTCCCATGGCCATCTATCAGAATCCAGAGTTTCAAGAAGATTGGAGAAACTTTTTTTTTGCACCAAAAAAAAAACATAAGGGGTACCACTGTCGTTTATTTTTGTGTGCAAAAAAAAGTTTCTCCAATCTTCTTGAAACTCTGCATAGAGGGCCATGGGACTTAGACCTGAGTGCAAAAATGGAGGCTCTAGACCCTTCCAGAACTGAGATATTGAGATATTTATAATGGCATAAATGCTTACGTGGGATCTCAATATCTCAGCTCTGGAAGGGTCTAGAGCCTCCATTTTTGCACTCAGGTCTAAGTCCCATGGCCCTCTATCAGAATCCCAGAGTTTCAAGAAGATTGGAGAAACTTATTTTTTCGCCCCCCAAAAAAAAAAAACACAAGTGGTACCCCTTATGTTTTTTTTTGGGGGCGAAAAAATAAGTTTCTCCAATCTTCTTGAAACTCTGGATTCTGATAGAGGGCCATGGGACTTAGACCTGAGTGCAAAAATGGAGGCTCTAGACCCTTCCAGAGCTGAGATATTGAGATATTTATAATGGCATAAATGTACATACTCAATGCTGATCTGTGATGGATCTCAATATCTCAGCTCTGGAAGGGTCTAGAGCCTCCATTTTTGCACTTAGGTCTAAGTCCCATGGCCCTCTATCAGAATCCCGAGTTTCAAGAAGATTGGAGAAACTTATTTTTTTTGCCCAAAAAAACACACAGTGGACTACCCCTTATGTTTTTTTTGGGGGGTGAAAAAATAAGTTTCTCCAATCTTCTTGAAACTCTGGATTCTGATAGAGGGCCATGGGACTTAGACCTGAGTGCAAAAATGGAGGCTCTAGACCCTTCCAGAGCTGAGATATTGAGATATTTATAATGGCATAAATGCTACTGTGGATATCTCAATATCTCAGCTCTGGAAGGGTCTAGAGCCTCCATTTTTGCACTCAGGTCTAAGTCCCATGGCCCTCTATCAGAATCCAGAGTTTCAAGAAGATTGGAGAAACTTATTTTTTGCCCAAAAATAAAAACCACAGTGGTACCCCTTATGTTTTTTTGGGGGCGAAAAAATAAGTTTCTCCAATCTTCTTGAAACTCTGGATTCTGATAGAGGGCCATGGGACTTAGACCTGAGTGCAAAAATGGAGGCTCTAGACCCTTCCAGAGCTGAGATATTGAGATATTTATAATGGCATAAATGCTACGTGGGATCTCAATATCTCAGCTTTGGAAGGGTCTAGAGCCTCCATTTTTGCACTCAGGTCTAAGTCCCATGGCCATCTATCAGAATCCAGAGTTTCAAGAAGATTGGAGAAACTTATTTTTTGCCCAAAAAAAAAAACAACAGTGGTACCCCTTATGTTTTTTTTTGGGGTGAAAAAATAAGTTTCTCCAATCTTCTTGAAACTCTGGATTCTGATAGAGGGCCATGGGACTTAGACCTGAGTGCAAAAATGGAGGCTCTAGACCCTTCCAGAGCTGAGATATTGAGATATTTATAATGGCATAAATGCTACGTGGGATCTCAATATCTCAGCTCTGGAAGGGTCTAGAGCCTCCATTTTTGCACTCAGGTCTAAGTCCCATGGCCCTCTATCAGAATCCAGAGTTTCAAGAAGATTGGAGAAACTTATTTTTTGCCCCAAAAAAAAAAAACACAGTGGTACCCCTTATGTTTTTTTTTTGGGGGGGTGAAAAATAAGTTTCTCCAATCTTCTTGAAACTCTGGATTCTGATAGAGGGCCATGGGACTTAGACCTGAGTGCAAAAATGGAGGCTCTAGACCCTTCCAGAGCTGAGATATTGAGATATTTATAATGGCATAAATGCTACGTGGGATCTCAATATCTCAGCTCTGGAAGGGTCTAGAGCCTCCATTTTTGCACTTAGGTCTAAGTCCCATGGCCCTCTATCAGAATCCAGAGTTTCAAGAAGATTGGAGAAACTTATTTTTTGCCCAAAAAATAAAAACCACAGTGGTACCCCTTATGTTTTTTTTGGGGGGCGAAAAATAAGTTTCTCCAATCTTCTTGAAACTCTGGATTCTGATAGAGGGCCATGGGACTTAGACCTGAGTGCAAAAATGGAGGCTCTAGACCCTTCCAGAGCTGAGATATTGAGATATTTATAATGGCATAAATACTACGTGGGATCTCAATATCTCAGCTCTGGAAGGGTCTAGAGCCTCCATTTTTGCACTCAGGTCTAAGTCCCATGGCCCTCTATCAGAATCCAGAGTTTCAAGAAGATTGGAGAAACTTATTTTTTTGCCCAAAAAAAACACACAGTGGTACCCCTTATGTTTTTTTTGGGGGTGAAAAAATAAGTTTCTCCAATCTTCTTGAAACTCTGGATTCTGATAGAGGGCCATGGGACTTAGACCTGAGTGCAAAATGGAGGCTCTAGACCCTTCCAGAGCTGAGATATTGAGATATTTATAATGGCATAAATGCTACGTGGGATCTCAATATCTCAGCTCTGGAAGGGTCTAGAGCCTCCATTTTTGCACTCAGGTCTAAGTCCCATGGCCCTCTATCAGAATCCAGAGTTTCAAGAAGATTGGAGAAACTTATTTTTTGCCCCAAAAATAAAAACACACAGTGGTACCCCTTATGTTTTTTTGGGGGGGTGAAAAAATAAGTTTCTCCAATCTTCTTGAAACTCTGGATTCTGATAGAGGGCCATGGGACTTAGACCTGAGTGCAAAAATGGAGGCTCTAGACCCTTCCAGAGCTGAGATATTGAGATATTTATAATGGCATAAATGCTACGTGGGATCTCAATATCTCAGCTCTGGAAGGGTCTAGAGCCTCCATTTTTGCACTCAGGTCTAAGTCCCATGGCCCTCTATCAGAATCCAGAGTTTCAAGAAGATTGGAGAAACTTATTTTTTCTGCCCAAAAAAAAACACACAGTGGAGTACCCCTTATGTTTTTTTTGGGGGTGAAAAAATAAGTTTCTCCAATCTTCTTGAAACTCTGGATTCTGATAGAGGGCCATGGGACTTAGACCTGAGTGCAAAAATGGAGGCTCTAGACCCTTCCAGAGCTGAGAAATTGAGATATTTATAATGGCATAAATGCTACGTGGGATCTCAATATCTCAGCTCTGGAAGGGTCTAGAGCCTCCATTTTTGCACTTAGGTCTAAGTCCCATGGCCCTCTATCAGAATCCAGAGTTTCAAGAAGATTGGAGAAACTTATTTTTTGCCCAAAAAATAAAAACCACAGTGGTACCCCTTATGTTTTTTTGGGGGGCGAAAAAATAAGTTTCTCCAATCTTCTTGAAACTCTGGATTCTGATAGAGGGCCATGGGACTTAGACTTGAGTGCAAAAATGGAGGCTCTAGACCCTTCCAGAGCTGAGATATTGAGATATTTATAATGGCATAAATGCTACGTGGGATCTCAATATCTCAGCTTTGGAAGGGTCTAGAGCCTCCATTTTTGCACTCAGGTCTAAGTCCCATGGCCATCTATCAGAATCCAGAGTTTCAAGAAGATTGGAGAAACTTATTTTTTGCCCCAAAAAAAAAACACAGTGGTACCCCTTATGTTTTTTTTTTGGGGTGAAAAAATAAGTTTCTCCAATCTTCTTGAAACTCTGGATTCTGATAGAGGGCCATGGGACTTAGACCTGAGTGCAAAAATGGAGCCTCTAGACCCTTCCAGAGCTGAGATATTGAGATATTTATAATGGCATAAATGCTACGTGGGATCTCAATATCTCAGCTCTGGAAGGGTCTAGAGCCTCCATTTTTGCACTCAGGTCTAAGTCCCATGGCCCTCTATCAGAATCCAGAGTTTCAAGAAGATTGGAGAAACTTATTTTTTGCCCCCCAAAAAAAAAACACAGTGGTACCCCTTATGTTTTTTTTGGGGGTGAAAAAATAAGTTTCTCCAATCTTCTTGAAACTCTGGATTCTGATAGAGGGCCATGGGACTTAGACCTGAGTGCAAAATGGAGGCTCTAGACCCTTCCAGAGCTGAGATATTGAGATATTTATAATGGCATAAATGCTACGTGGAATCTCAATATCTCAGCTCTGGAAGGGTCTAGAGCCTCCATTTTTGCACTTAGGTCTAAGTCCCATGGCCCTCTATCAGAATCCAGAGTTTCAAGAAGATTGGAGAAACTTATTTTTTGCCCAAAAAATAAAAACCACAGTGGTACCCCTTATGTTTTTTTTGGGTGCGAAAAAATAAGTTTCTCCAATCTTCTTGAAACTCTGGATTCTGATAGAGTGCCATGGGACTTAGACCTGAGTGCAAAAATGGAGGCTCTAGACCCTTCCAGAGCTGAGATATTGAGATATTTATAATGGCATAAATGCTACGTGGGATCTCAATATCTCAGCTCTGGAAGGGTCTAGAGCCTCCATTTTTGCACTCAGGTCTAAGTCCCATGGCCCTCTATCAGAATCCCGAGTTTCAAGAAGATTGGAGAAACTTATTTTTTTTGCCCAAAAAAAAAAAACACACAGTGGTACCCCTTATGTTTTTTTTGGGGGTGAAAAAATAAGTTTCTCCAATCTTCTTGAAACTCTGGATTCTGATAGAGGGCCATGGGACTTAGACCTGAGTGCAAAAATGGAGGCTCAGACCCTTCCAGAGCTGAGATATTGAGATATTTATAATGGCATAAATGCTACGTGGGATCTCAATATCTCAGCTCTGGAAGGGTCTAGAGCCTCCATTTTTGCACTTAGGTCTAAGTCCCATGGCCCTCTATCAGAATCCAGAGTTTCAAGAAGATTGGAGAAACTTATTTTTTGCCCAAAAAATAAAAACCACAGTGGTACCCCTTATGTTTTTTTGGGGGGCGAAAAAATAAGTTTCTCCAATCTTCTTGAAACTAGAGCTCTCAATCGGGAACTCTGAATCTCTGGATTCTATAAGAGGGCCATGGGACTTAGACCTGAGTGCAAAAATGGAGGCTCTAGACCCTTCCAGAGCTGAGATATTGAGATATTTATAATGGCATAAATGCTACATGGGATCTCAATATCTCAGCTCTGGAAGGGTCTAGAGCCTCCATTTTTGCACTCAGGTCTAAGTTCCATGGCCCTCTATCAGAATCCTGAGTTTCAAGAAGATTGGAGAAACTTATTTCTTTGCCCAAAAAAAACACACAGTGGTACGTCCCTTATGTTTTTTTTTGGGGTGAAAAATAAGTTTCTCCAATCTTCTTGAAACTCTGGATTCTGATAGAGGGCCATGGGACTTAGACCTGAGTGCAAAAATGGAGGCTCTAGACCCTTCCAGAGCTGAGATATTGAGATATTTATAATGGCAAAAATGCTACTGTGGATCTCAATATCTCAGCTCTGGAAGGGTCTAGAGCCTCCATTTTGCACTCAGGTCTAAGTCCCATGGCCCTCTATCAGAATCCAGAGTTTCAAGAAGATTGGAGAAACTTATTTTTTGCCCAAAAATAAAAACCACAGTGGTACCCCTTATGTTTTTTTGGGGGGGTGAAAAAATAAGTTTCTCCAATCTTCTTGAAACTCTGGATTCTGATAGAGGGCCATGGGACTTAGACCTGAGTGCAAAATGGAGGCTCTAGACCCTTCCAGAGCTGAGATATTGAGATATTTATAATGGCATATATGCTACGTGGGATCTCAATATCTCAGCTTTGGAAGGGTCTAGAGCCTCCATTTTTGCACTCAGGTCTAAGTCCCATTGCCATCTATCAGAATCCAGAGTTTCAAGAAGATGGAGAAACTTATTTTTTGCCCAAAAAAAAAACAGTGGTACCCCTTATGTTTTTTTTGGGGGCGAAAAAATAAGTTTCTCCAATCTTCTTGAAACTCTGGATTCTGATAGAGGGCCATGGGACTTAGACCTGAGTGCAAAAATGGAGCCTCTAGACCCTTCCAGAGCTGAGATATTGAGATATTTATAATGGCATAAATGCTACGTGGGATCTCAATATCTCAGCTCTGGAAGGGTCTAGAGCCTCCATTTTTGCACTTAGGTCTAAGTCCCATGGCCCTCTATCAGAATCCAGAGTTTCAAGAAGATTGGAGAAACTTATTTTTTGCCCAAAAAATAAAAACCACAGTGGTACCCCTTATGTTTTTTTGGGGGCGAAAAAATAAGTTTCTCCAATCTTCTTGAAACTCTGGATTCTGATAGAGGGCCATGGGACTTAGACTTGAGTGCAAAAATGGAGGCTCTAGACCCTTCCAGAGCTGAGATATTGAGATATTTATAATGGCATAAATGCTACGTGGGATCTCAATATCTCAGCTTTGGAAGGGTCTAGAGCCTCCATTTTTGCACTCAGGTCTAAGTCCCATGGCCATCTATCAGAATCCAGAGTTTCAAGAAGATTGGAGAAACTTATTTTTTGCCCAAAAAAAAAACACAGTGGTACCCCTTATGTTTTTTTTTTGGGGTGAAAAAAATAAGTTTCTCCAATCTTCTTGAAACTCTGGATTCTGATAGAGGGCCATGGGACTTAGACCTGAGTGCAAAAATGGAGCCTCTAGACCCTTCCAGAGCTGAGATATTGAGATATTTTTAATGGCATAAATGCTACGTGGGATCTCAATATCTCAGCTCTGGAAGGGTCTAGAGCCTCCATTTTGCACTCAGGTCTAAGTCCCATGGCCTTCTATCAGAATCCAGAGTTTCAAGAAGATTGGAGAAACTTATTTTTGCCCCCCCAAAAAAAACACAGTGGTACCCCTTATGTTTTTTTTGGGGGTGAAAAAATAAGTTTCTCCAATCTTCTTGAAACTCTGGATTCTGATAGAGGGCCATGGGACTTAGACCTGAGTGCAAAAATGGAGGCTCTAGACCCTTCCAGAGCTGAGATATTGAGATATTTATAATGGCATAAATGCTACGTGGGATCTCAATATCTCAGCTTTGGAAGGGTCTAGAGCCTCCATTTTTGCACTCAGGTCTAAGTCCCATGGCCCTCTATCAGAATCCAGAGTTTCAAGAAGATTGGAGAAACTTATTTTTTGCACCAAAAAAAAAAAAAACATAAGGGGTACCACTGTCGTTTATTTTTTTTTTGGTGCAAAAAAAAGTTTCTCCAATCTTCTTGAAACTCTGGATTCTGATTGAGGGCCATGGGACTTAGACCTGAGTGCAAAAATTGAGGCTCTAGACCCTTCCAGAGCTGAGATATTGAGATATTTATGACATACTGAGATAATGAGCCATTATAAATATCTCAATATCTCAGCTTTGGAAGGGTCTAGAGCCTCCATTTTTGCACTCAGGTCTAAGTCCCCAGTAGGAACCCTGATGGGGTCGTATAGACCCCATGACCCGATTGAGGGTTAACGTTGGAGTGAATCTACATGGTAAATTAAACGGTTTTATTTTAAATTGAATGAAGCCGTTATGTTGTTGATATCTCTCTCTCTAAATGTTTTGTCTGTCGGCTCGATTCTCAAGGGTACAAAGACAAACAGCATCTGAGATGAATGTCACAGTGGTTTGATGAATCATGAACCACAGATATCAAATAAATATGCGCTTGTTTTTGATCTGTGAATCCATGCTGCCGTTTAATGTCACGACCCTGATGTTTCCTTTTCCCACAGTCGGAGAGGAAACTTACCGGAATGTTGCTCTACTCTTGTTTTATTTTTCTTGAATTTGTCTCCAATCTGAATGCTGGTGGCTAGTTGTCAATGTCATTTAATGCGCAAGAATCCCAACATTTATTATAAGACAAAGTTGTTCTTTCCTTTGATATCTGTTAACGAATGAACGAATAATCCAGTAAATCTCTGTTATCTTTGTCCACAGACTCGAGGCTCCATCCCGTTCTACTGGTCTCAGAGACCGAACCTCAAGTACAAACCAAAACCACAGATCAGCAAAAGCATCAATCACGTGAGATACTTTCTTATTTTTCTTTCTTTGTTTAGTTTGAGTCAGTGGAAATAAAGATTTACATTTATTCATTTAGCTAACACTTTTATCCAAAGCGACTTGTTATTTATCCAAAGCGACAAATTGCTATATGTCAGAGGTCGCACGCATTCAAGAAACATTGTGCCATGAATGAACTATCCAGTGTCCACAGATCAGCAACATTACCAAGGATTTACTGTAAAACACTACTATCTGTAAGTTTGGCAGGAATAGTAGGCTATAATGCTTTAAAGTAACATCACGTCGGTTGTATTTTGACATTATCAATACAATTGCTGCCCTCAAATGTTAATCTAAACTAAAATAAACATTTGTTTATAACTACTACAATATTACATTTCATTTTGTCCAAGGAGCTGTTTTGTTTTAAATGCTCCTAAGAAAAGTCAAGTATAGTTCCATCATTGCTCAAAGTTAAAAAATATCATACTTTATGATGTTAGTTTTAATAAAAATATAATTAAAAAAATTAAATCAAGGAAATTTCTCTGCCATTTATTTTTGCTGTATTTGAAACGTACCGAACCGTACATCGAACCGTGACACAAGTGTATCGTATCAAACTGTGAACTGTGAATTTCGTGAAACCGTTACACCCCTAACCCTAACTCTAACTCTAACCCTAACTCTAACCCTAACCCTAGTCCTAGTGTGTGTATATATATATATATATAAGCATATATTAAGCTCAGTTATAATTAATTGCAACATTTATATATATGTATATTTATATTATATGTATGTGTGTATATATATATATATATATATATATAATATATATATTAAAACATTATACAACATTATAGTATATAATATATAAATTAAATAATAATTAAAGCCTTTAAGTTATTGAGATGGGTTGATCTCATTGTTTATTATAGATAGATGATAGATAGATAGATAGATAGATAGATAGATAGATAGATAGATAGATAGATAGATAGATAGATATAGAAAGAAAGATACAAGTATTTATAAGTAGATTAATCTTTTTAAATTGCTTCTGTTGATCAGTCTGCCATTATTGTGTGTCTCCACTTATGTACCGCTTCTCCTCTCACAGCTCGATGGTTTCCAGAGACATTTCGACTCTCAGATCATCACGTACGGCAAACAAGTGATTCTGAACCTGGTACGTTGCCTGTATTTGCTCCGTTTACACTCAGGCTTCGCTCCCAGGCTGGAAATATCTCATTAAGATTTAATTTGATTCTCCAGATAAATCAGAAAGGCTCAGAAAAGCCGCTGGAACAGGCCTTTGCAAAGATGGTGGACAGTCTGGGCAACAGCATGATCAAGTGAGTCGATAAGAAAATCTCTTAAAGCCCTGATACAGATCCACAAATGCCGAACTCAGACTGTGTTCATCTGCAGGTACATTCGCGTTTGACTTTCACATGGAGTGCAGCCGTATGAGGTGGCATCGCCTGCAGATCCTGGTGGACACGGTGGCGGAAATGCAGGATGAGTTTGGGTATGAGGCGTTTGCATGCAAAAAGAGTTAGAATCTAATCCTCCTGGGCATATTTTGAATGCTCTCATTTGTTTATTTTTTCAACAGCTACTTCCTGGTGGATTCAGACGGATCAGTCCAAAAGCAGCAGGATGGGACGTTCCGAAGCAATTGCATGGACTGTCTGGACCGAACCAACGTCATCCAGAGTCTGCTGGCCCGTCGCTCGCTGCAGTCACAGTTAGAGGTGTGTGTGATAAGACTATTGATTATCCTCCGTGGGACTGTCATTAGAACAGAATTCACATTGAATTAAGGGTGTGTGATGTCACGATTATTATGGTGGGAATCTCTAAGCACCTCACGATTTCGATTCGATTAAGATTCAGAGGGCTGCAATTCGGTGCTAAAGCGATTATCTTCAGAGTTCCGTCTTTCGCGTTCCGTCAATATTACGTTATTATAAATATATATATAAAAAAATTATTTAAATTTTTTTTGAAAATTGATTTTTGACATTTGTGAATCGCCCCAGGGCGTCGCTCAGTCGATTTCCCGGAGCTTCAGCCCCGAATGTTTTGAGTCAAGCCCCGAATGTAATGACTGTCACTGAGCAAATATGAAACTGGACAACAATAGCCTATGTAAACGCCCGAAATCATAAGTTGCTTTATTTCATTGCGCTTTGGCTTTGCATGCATACAGCCTGTAAAAATAGATCTTAAAAATAATCTAGCCTATAGAATACATTTCTTTGCTGTCGGTAGCCTATGGGCTACTCCGTTTCTTCCTCTCTGTTAAATATGCAGCAGCAGCAGGTAGGGGAGGAGCTAGCACAGTCAACCGCAAGAGCGCGTGTTAACAACTGAGACAGTCAGCGAGCAGGAAAGAAAAGATTAAAGAAAAATGAAGCAAACGAGACTTTGGGGATTTTTCGGAAAGAAGTCAGTGGGTAAGAATTCAGTTTTTTTATCCTTAAAGTCTGAAGATAGATCATCATCTGGCTGGCTTTCACTGTAGGCCTATTTGTTTAACTAGCTGAGCGTATCATAAGCTAAGTGTACCATGGTTACAGCACGCGAATAGAGTGCGCACCGGAGGAGAGAGAGAGAGACATCGGTTAACTTACAGCTTTAGGGCTTGACTGTCATTGTTGTTTTTGGCTTAGTATGCTATGGACATTAGACACTTTTTAAAAAGTAAAATAAGGAGTCATGAACGATACGAGGCGGATGAGAGGCAAGAAGAGTTATCAACTTACTGGCGCCGTTTCCTCATCATTAGCTCAGGTCGGTGTCTCGGTGAAGGCTCTTCAGCAACACTGGTCTAACTTAAATTAGACCTGTAGGCTACTCACTGTGGTATTAATGCAGAACATGTCCGTTATAAATAAAGTACGTGGGACCTTACTATTTTGCCAATAGCTAACTTAATCCATTTTGTGAGTCATAATCCGTTTCTCGTGCAGAATGTAACGTAAATGAAGTAGCCTAACTTATACATCTGATTTGGCGATTGAAACATGATGTGTAGGCTAAATTAACGTTATTCCCCTCACAGAACGAGTAGATCAGGGGCCGTAAAGAGAGTAAGATAGGATTTTAACTTTAGGAATCCCATCTTGCTTCATCCTATCTTATGTTAGAAATTCCTACATCCTACATTAACTTTCTCGCGAGCCAAACGGCTTTTAATTGCTGTTTTGCGGCCTTTTTTTAATGAAACATACACTTAAAATGTAGAATTAACAGCTTTTTATTGTTAACTGCTGCGTCATTGTTAACAGTCGTGTGATTTAGTCAGCTTGATTAACATTATTACAATTTATTCCTATTTAACACAGATGTTCTACGCTAGAAACTATAATCTTAATTCATAAGTAAAAATATATATATATATATTTATCAAATGTATAATTATATAGGCTAGACTTGTATGGTCCTTGAATGTGTTCAGCATTTCCAAGTGTGGATCATTTATTTCAACATTTATCCTCATTCTCATATTTAAGAATCTGTTATCTGCTTGACAAATAATTTATGCTAGGCTACTGTCCACTGACATGCTTTTAAAGCTATTGTTATCCAATTTATATGACCTTCAAATACCCTAAAATGCACACATGTAGGTCTGAGAAATCAAAATTTTCTCAGGGGACTATACCCCCGAACCCCCTGAACTACCTCACCTTTGAATGTGTGTGACTGTGTGGTAATCTGGGATGGTCTGGTTACAGTACCAGGGATGGGGGGGGGTCTTATCCAGTCTGCCCCCTGCATATAGGCATGCGATATACATTATTCTCTGTATTGAAACATGTTATCTAATAATTACCATAACCCAGCCCCTGATGTTTCGGGTTCAGCCCTGATGTTTTGAAACCTAGAAACGCCCCTATCGCCCCCCCCCCCCCACCCCTAATGATTATATTTAACGGATATCCCCAAGTTACGGAAATGTTTTGGGAAGTTTTACCTATCAAAAGATGAGTCGTTATTTACGGTCCGTTTTGCCAGTAAACAAAGACTGTACAGAGACTGTTTAACCCTAAAACCGTATTCTGGACAAATGTGGGCAAAATAGTTTTAATTTATTTAAAAAAAAATACTTCCCTTGATCTGAGCGGTACAAGACTTTGCTGCTTTTCCTAAGTTTCCTCCTGAACACACACAATTTTTTGACTCAATTCTACAATGTTAAGTGTGTGAAAAAACAACAACTCCTTAATCTTGTATTTGGGTAAAAAATGGGCACTCATAGAAATGAACAGGAAAAACTGTAATTTAGAGCATTCTAAAATAAGCCAAAATAAGACACCAGGAGACAGCAAAGTCACTTCATCTTTAGGTTTTAGCTCTAAGAACTTATTGGAATGATATTTTAATGTAGTTAAAAAAAATAAAAAAATAAAAATTATTTACATAGAAAATATGGCACTTTTTGAAGTAAATAAATTCAAAAATAGCCACAAAATAAAATAAAAAAACAGGATAGACAAAACTTTATCGAAGACATTGATATAACATTTATAAATAAATTAGGATCAAATAATTAGGATCACACCTGAGTCCTCTGTGCCCACATTTGTCCACAATTACAGGATTAAGGGCTATAAAGTGAATACAGTTTGAGGGCTAAAATGTGTGTAATGTCTTATAAGCTGAAAAAATCATATTTTAGGAGTACACAAATAAATAGATGAGATTTTGGTTCTTGTATTTTAGCTGTGAGGTTTCCTCATATTTTCTGTCTTGTTTGTGTGTAGAGGATGGGAGTTTTACATGTGGGGCAGCGGATTGAAGAACAGGCGGATTTTGAAAAAATATACAAGAATGGTGAGCAAAAACTAATGCTGATATTCAATAGTCTGGCTATGTGAGACTGTCTCATTCATACTGTTTCTATTCTTGACTTCTTTTCTTTTTTAATTCCCTACAGCATGGGCGGATAACGCCAATGCGTGTGCCAAACAGTACGCTGGCACTGGAGCCCTGAAGACTGATTTCACACGGTAAGAAGGTTCTTCTGCTCGTCTTCTGCTCTGCTTGTGTCTGAGAGTAAATGTTTTGATGGAGTGTAGAAGATGATTGGTTGTCTGTGTCCTCAGGACAGGAAAGAGAACCCAGTGGGGTTTGCTGATGGACGGATGGAACTCCATGATCAGATACTACAAGAACAACTTCTCGGATGGGTTCAGACAGGTGAGCCTCACACGGACAAAGCATTGTTCCTTAATTTGTCTTGAACACATTTTAAATAGCATTTTAACATTTAAAAATGTATGATTTATGGATTCAGTAGAAATTGTGGCTCTTTCCCACCATCGACAAGATTTTTTGTAATTTTTTTTCGCAGTTTTGGTTAAAAATGTTGCTTTTTTCATAAAAGTGTAAATAATGTTCATGAAATAAGGTGTTCATGAAAAGTGTTGATTAAAAAAAGTGTTGATAAAAAAAAGAATGCATGAAACTTTAATAATTTTTTAAAAATTATAAAAAGCAGGGGCTCTTTCTTTTTATATAAATTCAGTGTTCAGATATTCATACAACAAAATAATCTGGGGCCATGAAATCTGTGTAAAAGATAGCATTTCTTGTTCCAAACCGCTTTGACCAGAAATATTATTATGCATATTATTATTAAAATACTAATGCATAAATCATTTAACAATACATTTACATGTTTAACAAAAATTATTTCAATTTAAATATATTTTTTTCCCATTTTAAAGCAATTAATTATTATTATATATTACTATTATTATGTATTATGTATAGTTTTTAATTTTGCTTATTTTTTATTTTAAATGTCTATGATTTAATTCATTTATTGTTTATATTATTAATTATTACAATTATTTGAATAAATAACTAAATAATTAATTATACATTTTTATCATCTCATGATTAATCACAGCTTGGAAAACCCTTGTCTAGTGTAAATCAGTAGCAAATACAAAAAAGACATGTTGTGTTGAAAATCTTCGCTGTGTCTTTAGATTTCAGTCTGTTTCTTGAACAAAGCATCGTATGACTTCAAAAGGCACATGAATCCTATTAATGATTTATAAAATCATAATTTTTGCAGATTGACAGATGTATAAAGGAACTTTACACTGATGTAGAGCGCACAAATTCATACTGCAAATTATATATATATATATATATATATAAATATATATATATATATATTTTTTTTTATTGTTTTCTTCCTCCAGGACTCCATTGACCTGTTCTTGGGGAACTATGCAGTGGAAGAGGCAGATATAAACACTCCTCTACATGAGCCCAAAGACTGGAAGTTCCTCACGGTAAGAAGCTCTGAACCCAGAGGAAACTAAATTGGCTTTTGTCCTGCTTGTCTTTAGGTCTCATTATATGTTTTCAGCAGCAGGATTATTAAACCCCACCCCTTTTTTACAATCCACTGAGACTCAATTTTTGAGTGTCATGCCCACATCTCAACATCCAATCAACAACTGACAAATACAACCAAGACCCAAGATTTTTTTTTCCAATAATCCATTACACTACAATGTACATCACAATATGAAAAAAAAAAAACTGTCGCTACTTCAATTTCTTTCTCGAATTAAAACATTTTGAATCAGTATTATTTGTAGGCGTTGATATGGAGTTTGAGATTAATATTGTCAAAAGGCTAAAAATGATCACAATCAGTGCTGACATTTTTCCCTCCTCTCTTTCAGCTGCCGATCATCATGGTGGTTGCTTTCTCAATGTGCATCATATGTCTCCTTATGGCTGGTAAGACACTGATTAACATTAATATTTATATTAGCATTAATGTTAAGGCAAGACAATACAGTCAAAAAATGTTGAGATTTTTCAAGTGTTTATTTTATTGTACTTTGCATCTGTATATTTCAATGACAGTTCATATTGAGTTTTTTTATTCATACATCATTCACCTGATGTATATAACATTTAATCCCTAATAACTAATATTTATTTTCTGTTTGTTGGCAGTATTTTCAGATTTATAGAGTAATTTATGAGAGATTCAAAATCCTCTCTGTAAAAACTAAGATTTCTGTCCTGGAAATATATGCAAATATGTGCATATTTAATTAGATAATGCCTCATTTGCATATTTCAACACCTTTTCAGAAATCTTTCGATGCAAAACATGTTTTGCATTTCTTCTTGTAATTAATCAACTGTGGAAGCATGGCGATATCTATTAGTTCACTGTTTTTTTTTTTTTTTTTTAATTCATTCACCCTTGTCTTGCCTATATAATATTATTGTACTATTTGAATTAATATCAGTGCTTGTGTAAACGGTTGCTCCTTCTCCTTCTGTTACCCAGGCGACACGTGGACAGAGACTCTGGCGTACGTGTTGTTCTGGGGCTTGGCGAGTGTCGTGACCGCGGCGTGATCCTCTTCAACGGCCGGGACTTTGTGGACGCGCCCAAACTGGTGCAGAAGGAGAAGATGGACTGAACCTGCGTGTGTGGGAAGCAGCTTGGTCCCATCGAGTCTTCATCCTCCTCCTCCTCATCCTCAGTCCTGTCTTACACTCAGCTTCACCGGGCCTGGAGCCTGTACTGAGGAAGAGGACGAAGGCCTGGGGCCAGACGGGACCGACCGCACGCGCTGCTCTCCACACGAGGATCGTATCACCCGGGACCATCTCACGGAGATCCCATAATTCCATCTACATAAAGGCAGCTTTACAGGCGCAAAACCAAGCACCTTAGACTTGACCATGAGGTTCTCGGCCCGTCCTCGTGGTCCACACGTCCCGACGCGTGTTTTCACAGACGGCCGTGCTCGAATCGCACACCGGCTCTCACAAGTCGCAGCTCTCGGACTGTTTGTGTAAAACCAAACGCGTTTATATCCGCATCTGCCGTCACATCAAAATCATCGTCTCGTTTTCTAATAAAGATACGTGCACAATAAGATACATTGGGAACACTTCACAATAAGGTTTGATTTGTTAACATTAGTTAACTACAACGAACACTTCTAAAGCAATTATTAATCTAATTTCAACATTTAAAAACAATTGACAAGTATTGCTCAGTGTTAGTTCATGTTGGTTAATATATTAACTTACATAAACAAATGAAACCTTACGTTTTTAAGGGAGTATGTTAGCATTGGCTAATGCAATTGCTTGCGTGAACTGAACAATGAACAATTTTATAGCATTCATTTCTGCATTCACGTTTTTAATATACATATGCATTTTTAATTAACTTGTTATAAATAAAACATTTCATTTATATTATTTTCGCATTATCTGAATTACATTCTGTACAAAATTGTTCATTTTTAGTTCTGATGTGAACAAACTCGAACCTTTTTGCTCTCAGCAAATATATTTTATGCTAAATTAATGTCTTATCCTGTTAGCAAATCGTTTTTTTCCTGTTTTAAGCAAAACAAAAATGCTTGAAACAAGAAAAAAACATTATAAAAATATATTTTTGAAAAGAAATCTTAATATCGTCAGTTCTGCATTCTTTGTTTGTTCTGAGAGCGCTTTATAATTGATTTATTTTTACTAGAAAACAAGACGAGTAGCATTTTGTAGTGAATTTCAGACGGAGCCAGGCTTCAGGTGCGGTTTTATTGACTCGTTTTATCCTCGCCTTCAATATCACGGTCTTCCTCGGTCTGAGATTCGGGAGCTTTTACGAATGAACTGTTTGTTAAAGTGATTCAGCTGAATACACTGATTCTGTTTGTAATCGAGACTGATTCGTATGAATCTTAACTTGGGACCGCAGCGTCTCATTGTCCAAAGGAGTTTACAGCAGGACCGTCCTATCACTGAACCGCCGTGCCATATCTGTGTTTCTCATGAGTCTGCGTCTCCTGTGAAGGATCAACGATGCCTTATGTTTGCTGTGCTCTTCATTCGATCCCTGTATCTTCACTGCGGGATAATCTTCTCATGTCTGGCACCTGCTTGGCGGAGAACGTTAAAAATGATTATTGAGTATTATTAAAGTTATTATCATGAAGTCAGTTTCAGGTCTTAATGGAAAAGAGTAATGAACGCTGCAAATCAAAACAAAACTGTACTGTTCACTTGATGTCACTCAAACTACTTTTATCTGCATTGACTGGAACATGTTTGCATGACATTCCTGGTAGGAGTTTCAAAATGTGTGTTGCTTTGATCGAGCTCACATTGAATGGGGATAACACGCTCAAAATGCCACAGCAGATCAGCCGAAGCGAACCGTGACCGGTGTGTATCTGCAGGGGTTCGTCCAATTAACAGCATTCTCTCCACGTGAACTCGATGGCCAGTCAAATTCAATATTATTGCTAGAAAAAGTTCACTTGCAATTTATAAATTCTGTCATTCATGCGTATCGTTCCAAACTTGCATAACTCAGAGACATTCAGTACATTCATAGCAATAGTTCATTGAGAACACATCTGTCAATCTGCAAAAATTATGATTTTATAAATCATTCATGTGTCTTTTGAAGTCATATGATGCATTATTTGAGAAACAGACTCTGCTGAATAATGTTTTTCTCGGAAATGTCACAAGTTAAATGTATTGCTAATGCCATTTAATGTTGACTTTAATCAGCAGGTATTAAAGGTGTGTGGTAAAGTGTGATTTCACTTTTCTAACTTTAGTTAGTCTGTAATGTTGCTGTTTGAACATAAACAACATTATCAAAGTTACACAGTTCAGAGCAAAGGAAGATGTTTGCTTTTAAAGAAATCGTTTTTAAGGACCACAACAAACGGCTGCTGTGAACTACACTAGTTTTTTATAATGGCATAAATGCTACATGGGATCTCAATATCTCAGCTCTGGAAGGGTCTAGAGCCTCCATTTTTGCACTCAGGTCTAAGTCCCATGGCCCTCTATCAGAATCCAGAGTTTCAAGAAGATTGGAGAAACTTATTTTTTTGCCCCCCCAAAAAAACATAAGGGGTACCACTGTCGTTTTTTTTGGGGCAAAAAAAATAAGTTTCTCCAATCTCTTGAAACTCTGGATTCTGATAGAGGGCCATGGGACTTAGACCTGAGTGCAAAATGGAGGCTCTAGACCTTCCAGAGCTGAGATATTGAGATCCCACGTAGCATTTATGCCATTGTAAATATCTCAATATCTCAGCTCTGGAAGGGTCTAGAGCCTCCATTTTTGCACTCAGGTCTAATGTGGCCTCATCAGAGTTTCAAAAATGGAGAACTTTCTCGCCCAAAAAACACATAAGGGGTACCACTGTCGTTTTTGGGGGGCAAAAAAATAAGTTTCTCCAATCTTCTTGAAACTCTGGATTCTGATAGAGGGCCACGAGACTTAGACCTGATTGCAAAAATGGAGGCTCTAGACCAGGGCTCAACATAAAAAAAAATCCCCACTGGCCCCTCGGGCCAGTAGATCAGAGTTTTACTGGCCCCTTCTATATTTTGACTGGCCCTGAAAGAAATACAAGGAAAAGCACTTTTCCATTAAACTGTATTTATTGTATACATTAGGATTCATCAAAACAGTGAAGGGAGTACAGGAATTAAGAGAGAGACCCTGGAGACATGCAAAAATAACCTAATTTCAGCGTCCAGTAGATTATTTGTCAATACCTGCTCTCTCCTCATCTCGATCACTCTCTCTCTCTTTTTCCCTCAGTCTCCTCATCTTACTTATTAAAGCTAAAGTTATTCATTCAAGAGCAGTGATTGATTTTCTTTTTGCCTTTAGTTGTTTGATTCGCAGTAATGTCGCAATCGTCCGCATATTAGACTGTTTCCCCTTTAAGAACGAGTGCAGATCTAAGTCTACTACTGACCATATTTTCTCCCAACTATTTCCATAACTGCGTCTATTTTAGATATAAACTGTTTAAGTGAATCTCCAAGCCAGTCATTTTGACACATTTTTGTGTACATTTGATCGTTTAGACGCGCACATGAAGCCCAAAGTATATACTTGTCTCGTTGCGGTCTGTTTCGGAGCGCGCGCGCATCGGGAACAGTAGGCTATCTCTTGCGCCGATTTTTGTGCTCTTAATAGCTCTTTTTATTATTAAACGCGCCCCGCAATTTAGTAACAGAAGTGACTGCATTTTGCAACAATCACCGATCGTGCTGATTCTGTCTTAAAGTTTGAGTAATGACAGCGTTGGCTACTGCTGTGATGGGAAGGACGTTGCACTAGACAGAATGCAGTTTTTTATGGTTTTACCTCAAATATATTCTATAATCTTTGGAAGCTGAAATCTAAAATAAAATCATACTAATATCACAGATCGAAATAACTTGAATGTTTAGTTCTGTCCTCCGTCATATGTTGTGCGCGCTGTAGCACCGCGTGAGATATCTCTCTCTCTCTCTTTCGCGCAGGAATAGCAAAATGCATCACAGACAAATGGTTTAATTTTATTATATATGGCTGGCGACTCAGCGAGATGGTTAATTTTTTTATAGCAATAATAAATGATAGCCTGAAATACCTACATGTATTTCTCCAGCGACAGCACAATAACGTCCGAGCTTATCGATACAGCGGTCTTTCAAAATTCAGTCCCGTTTAATACCGGGTTTCGGTACCCATCCCTCCCTACCAGGTGTACTGTGTTTTCCATGACTCTAGGAATGTCCAGCCTCGTAGTTCTTTGGCTTGTAACACGTTATAAATAACCTGAAGTAACATTGACTCTTCGCGCCACACTGTGTATGACGTTTGCTGTTTGTTTTGCTGATCGCCAGTTACTGGCCCGCGCGGGCAAGTGACTGGCCAATCAACTAGCCCGGCATACTCTTCTACTGGCCCCGGGCCATCGGGCCATTGCTTATGTCGAGCCCTGCTCTAGACCCTTCCAGAGCTGAGATATTGAGATATTTATAATGGCACAAATGCTACGTGGGATCTCAATATCTCAGCTTTGGAAGGGTCTAGAGCCTCCATTTTTGCACTCAGGTCTAAGTCCCATGGCCCTCTATCAGAATCAAGAGTTTCAAGAAGATTGGAGAAACTTATTTTTCGCCCCCACCAAAAAAACATAAGGGGTACCACTGTCGTTTTTTTGGGGGCAAAAAAATAAGTTTCTCCAATCTTCTTGAAACTCTGAATTCTGATAGAGGGCCATGGGACTTAGACCTGAGTGCAAAATGGAGGCTCTAGACCCTTCTAGAGCTGAGATATTGAGATCCCACATAGCATTTATGCCATTGTAAATATCTCAATATCTCAGCTCTGGAAGGGTCTAGAGCCTCCATTTTTGCACTCAGGTCTAAGTCCCATGGCCATCTATCAGAATCCAGAGTTTCAAGAAGATTGGAGAAACTTATTTTTTGCCCCCCCCCCCCCAAAAAAAAAAAAAAAACATAAGGGGTACCACTGTGTTTTTTTTGGGGGGCAAAAAATAAGTTTCTCCAATTTTCTTGAAACTCCGGATTCTGATAGAGGGCCATGGGACTTAGACCTGAGTGCAAAATGGAGGCTCTAGACCCATCCAGAGCTGAGATATTGAGATATTTATAATGGCATAAATGCTACGTGGGATCTCAATATCTCAGCTCTGGTAGGGTCTAGAGCCTCCATTTTTGCACTCAGGTCTAATTCCCATGGCCCTCTATCAGAATCCAGAGTTTCAAGAAAAATTGGAGAAACTTATTTTTTCGCCCCCCCCCCCCAAAAAAAAACATAAGGGGTACCACTGTCGTTTTTTTTTGGGGCAAAACAAATAAGTTTCTCCAATCTTCTTGAAACTCTGGATTCTGATAGAGGGCCATGGGACTTAGACCTGAGTGCAAAATGGAGGCTCTAGACCCATCCAGAGCTGAGATATTGAGATCCCATGTAGCATTTATGCCATTGTAAATATCTCAATATCTCAGCTCTGGAAGGGTCTAGAGCCTCCATTTTTGCACTCAGGTCTAAGTCCCATGGCCCTCTATCAGAATCCAGAGTTTCAAGAAAATTGGAGAAACTCATTTTTTCGCCCCAAAAAAACACATAAGGGGTACCACTGTCGTTTTTTTGGGGGCAAAAAATAAGTTTCTCCAATCTTCTTGAAACTCTGGATTCTGATAGAGGGCCACGAGACTTAGACCTGAGTGCAAAATGGAGGCTCTAGACCCTTCCAGAGCTGAGATATTGAGATATTTATAATGGCACAAATGCTACGTGGGATTCTCAATATCTCAGCTTTGGAAGGGTCTAGAGCCTCCATTTTTGCACTCAGGTCTAAGTCCCATGGCCCTCTATCAGAATCAAGAGTTTCAAGAAGATTGGAGAAACTTATTTTTTCACCCCCCAAAAAAAAAACGACAGTGGTACCCCTTATGTTTTTTTTTTTGGGCAGAAAAATAAGTTTCTCCAATCTTCTTGAAACTCGGGATTCTGAAAGATGGCCATGGGACTTAGACCTGAGTGCAAAAATGGAGGCTCTATAGACCCTTCCAAAGCTGAGATATTGAGATCCCACATAGCATTTATGCCATTATAAATACTCAATATCTCAGCTCTGGAAGGGTCTAGAGCCTCCATTTTTGCACTCAGATCTAAGTCACATGGCCCTCTATCAGAATCCAGAGTTTCAAGAAAATCAAAATTTTGACCCGAAAAAAAAACGTAAGGGGTACCACTGTCGTTTTTTTTTCGGGTCAAAATTTTGATTTTCTTGAAACTCTGGATTCTGATAGAGGGCCATGGGACTTAGATCTGAGTGCAAAAATGGAGGCTCTAGACCCTTCCAGAGCTGAGATATTTAGATATTTATAATGGCATACAGAGCTGAGATATCTGAGATATTTACAATGGCATAAATGCTACGTGAATATCTCAATATCTCAGCTCTGGAAGGGTCTAGAGCCTCCATTTTTGCACTCAGATCTAAGTCACATGGCCCTCTATCAGAATCCAGAGTTTCAAGAAAATCAAAATTTTGACCCGAAAAAAAAACGAAAGTGGTACCCTTTACGTTTTTTTTTCGGGTCAAAATTTTGATTTTCTTGAAACTCTGGATTCTGATAGAGGGCCATGGGACTTAGATCTGAGTGCAAAAATGGAGGCTCTAGACCCTTCCAGAGCTGAGATATTTAGATATTGTATAATGGCATACAGAGCTGAGATATTGAGATATTTACAATGGCATAAATGCTACGTGAAATCTCAATATCTCAGCTCTGGAAGGGTCTAGAGCCTCCATTTTTGCACTCAGATCTAAGTCCCATGGCCCTCTATCAGAATCCAGAGTTTCAAGAAAATCAAAATTTTGACCTCGAAAAAAAACGACAGTGGTACCCCTTACGTTTTTTTTTCGGGTCAAAATTTTGATTTCTTGAAACTCTGGATTCTGATAGAGGGCCATGGGACTTAGATCTGAGTGCAAAAATGAGGCTCTAGACCCTTCCAGAGCTGAGATATTGAGATTTCATGTAGCATTCATGCCATTGTAAATATCTCAATATCTCAGCTCTGTATGCCATTATAAATATCTCAAATATCTCAGCTCTGGAAGGGTCTAGAGCCTCCATTTTTGCACTCAGATCTAAGTCCCATGGCCCTCTATCAGAATCCAGAGTTTCAAGAAAATCAAAATTTTGACCCGAAAAAAAAACGACAGTGGTACCCCTTACGTTTTTTTTCGGGTCAAAATTTTGATTTTCTTGAAACTCTGGATTCTGATAGAGGGCCATGGGACTTAGATCTGAGTGCAAAAATGGAGGCTCTAGACCCTTCCAGAGCTGAGATATTTAGATATGTTATAATGGCATACAGAGCTGAGATATTGAGATATTTACAATGGCATAAATGCTACGTGAAATCTCAATATCTCAGCTCTGGAAGGGTCTAGAGCCTCCATTTTTGCACTCAGATCTAAGTCACATGGCCCTCTATCAGAATCCAGAGTTTCAAGAAAATCAAAATTCTGACCCGAAAAAAAAACGACAGGGGTACCACTGTCGTTTTTTTTCGGGTCAAAATTTTGATTTTCTTGAAACTCTGGATTCTGATAGAGGGCCATGGGACTTAGATCTGAGTGCAAAAATGGAGGCTCTAGACCCTTCCAGAGCTGAGATATTTAGATATTTATAATGGCATACAGAGCTGAGATATTGAAGATATTTACAATGGCATAAATGCTACGTGAAATCTCAATATCTCAGCTCTGGAAGGGTCTAGAGCCTCCATTTTTGCACTCAGATCTAAGTCACATGGCCCTCTATCAGAATCCAGAGTTTCAAGAAAATCAAAATTTTGACCCGAAAAAAAAAACGTAAGGGGTACCACTGTCGTTTTTTTTCGGGTCAAAATTTTGATTTTCTTGAAACTCTGGATTCTGATAGAGGGCCATGTGACTTAGATCTGAGTGCAAAAATGGAGGCTCTAGACCCTTCCAGAGCTGAGATATTGAGATTTCACGTAGCATTTATGCCATTGTAAATATCTCAATATCTCAGCTCTGTATGCCATTATAAATATCTAAATATCTCAGCTCTGGAAGGGTCTAGAGCCTCCATTTTTGCACTCAGATCTAAGTCCCATGGCCCTCTATCAGAATCCAGAGTTTCAAGAAAATCAAAATTTCTACCCAAAAAAAAAACGACAGTGGTACCACTGTCGTTTTTTTTTCGGGTCAAAATTTTGATTTTCTTGAAACTCTGGATTCTGATAGAGGGCCATGTGACTTAGATCTGAGTGCAAAATGGAGGCTCTAGACCCTTCCAGAGCTGAGATATTTAGATATTTATAATGGCATACAGAGCTGAGATATTGAGATATTTACAATGGCATAAATGCTACGTGAAATCTCAATATCTCAGCTCTGGAAGGGTCTAGAGCCTCCATTTTTGCACTCAGATCTAAGTCACATGGCCCTCTATCAGAATCCAGAGTTTCAAGAAAATCAAAATTTTGACCTCGAAAAAAAAACGTACAGGGTACCACTGTACGTTTTTTTTTCGGGTCAAAATTTTGATTTTCTTGAAACTCTGGATTCTGATAGAGGGCCATGGGACTTAGATCTGAGTGCAAAAATGGAGGCTCTAGACCCTTCCAGAGCTGAGATATTGAGATCTCACGTAGCATTTATGCCATTGTAAATATCTCAATATCTCAGCTCTGTATGCCATTATAAATATCTAATATCTCAGCTCTGGAAGGGTCTAGAGCCTCCATTTTTGCACTCAGATCTAAGTCCCATGGCCCTCTATCAGAATCCAGAGTTTCAAGAAAATCAAAATTTTGACCCGAAAAAAAAACGACAGGGGTACCACTGTCGTTTTTTTTTCGGGTCAAAATTTTGATTTTCTTGAAACTCTGGATTCTGATAGAGGGCCATGTGACTTAGATCTGAGTGCAAAAATGGAGGCTCTAGACCTTCCAGAGCTGAGATATTGAGATTTCACGTAGCATTTATGCCATTGTAAATATCTCAATACTCAGCTCTGTATGCCATTATAAATATCTAAATATCTCAGCTCTGGAAGGGTCTAGAGCCTCCATTTTTGCACTCAGATCTAAGTCCCATGGCCCTCTATCAGAATCCAGAGTTTCAAGAAAATCAAAATTTTGACCTCGAAAAAAAACGAAGGGGTACCACTGTCGTTTTTTTTTCGGGTCAAAATTTTGATTTTCTTGAAACTCTGGATTCTGATAGAGGGCCATGGGACTTAGATCTGAGTGCAAAAATGGAGGCTCTAGACCCTTCCAGAGCTGAGATATTTAGATATTTATAATGGCATACAGAGCTGACGATATTGAGATATTTACAATGGCATAAATGCTACGTGAAATCTCAATATCTCAGCTCTGGAAGGGTCTAGAGCCTCCATTTTTGCACTCAGATCTAAGTCCCATGGCCCTTGATAGCAATACGTAACTGAAC
>JAQIUQ010006065.1:0-360298 GCA_030378365.1 Hybognathus amarus | reverse complement strand
TGTGTAGTTGCTGATGAATGAGGCATGTTTGTCCTGGATCATGCAATAAGTTTGTTGTTTGGATGAAGGTCAAAGGTAAGCGGCTGAACATGATTTTGCTCTCTTCAGGTCGCTCTGAAGACCTTCCCTTGAACAAAGAGGAAGATTTATAAATTATAACCACAGCAGGTTATAAATGTGTGTTCTATGTCATATATCAGAACGTGAAAATATTTAGAGGCTCTGTTCACCACAGACCTTATTTCAGGCGATTTAGCAGAAACCCATTCAAAAACCCCATAGGCTTTATAGAGCGAGGGAACCTGAATGCTGAAATGCTAGCTCACTTCCGCGGTTTTGGCCTCCCAGAGTGACGTCAGTAACTTCGAGCACTCTATAGGGCTTTGAATTAAAACAAACTACA
Organism: Hybognathus amarus; assembly: GCA_030378365.1. Classification (NCBI taxonomy): domain Eukaryota; kingdom Metazoa; phylum Chordata; class Actinopteri; order Cypriniformes; family Leuciscidae; genus Hybognathus; species Hybognathus amarus. Next base: position 359,895 of record JAQIUQ010006065.1, on the reverse strand, counting down.
GTAACTTAAAATGCATACATCCCCAGGAGATTTGAGCACTTAACTTACACATCTCTTCACTCACCTCATGAAGAATATGCAGCCCCTTCAGAAACAGAACTAAAACATACAGATTTCAGCAACAAGCAATTCAGTCTCCCGTTAACCAAGGAAACTCTTTAAAATAAGGAAACTTACCTGGCAGCTGTCGCAAGGGCCAGTGCACACCAGAGAGAAACCAGAGGATGTATTCAACTCTCCTGCCACCCACAAACATGCTAATGTACACATCTCAATCAAACCAACACTATTACCATTACTCACCACCTTGAGTTTACAAATGAGCAGAGACCCACTGTGACGCATACCTGACAACAAACAAACCACTGCACATTTTTATATTCCGTGACACCACCAGCCCCCAAAAGTGATTAACCTGTCCTAAGGTTTTTTTTTAATACTCACACAACAATATAACGTTGTCTTTATAGGCTACATTAGAATAATAATGTTTCATAAATCTAGATATAGAGATAAAGAGGGTTATCTAACGATTAGCCTATCCTCCTATACATAGTTCCCACAGCGAATTAATGTCACATTGACCTCCCCGGAGACGCCATATTATTTTGAGAGGCAAAACAGCTGTGTTTACCATAGGTTTTTACAAAGTTTTATCAGAGAGAATGTCATTTTACAAACAAATATTTATTTCTGTTTTATATTATTATGCAAATCATTGAAAAGACAGAAGTGAATATATATTATAAAGAGACTGTTTAAAAAAAGACAGAGAAAAATTTCATTCATAAATGGTGTGGATCCGTATGCAGTAACGAAGGAAGCACTGAGCAATGATTATGCAGCTTTGCCTTAGCATACAGTTTCATGTGTAGCATTATCTGGTGATTGGTGAGGAAGTTTTTACACATTGTGAGCAATTCCGAGTCTGGAAATCACTAAAGGCGAGTGCGATCAGATTGACTGTCGGTTTGGTTCGGTGAAACGTTTGCTCAGGTGCAATCAATGGAAAAGTAACTTATAATAGCGAAGAGGCATGATGCTAATCAAAAGCCATAGCTCTGCACAACTTAATTCATGTTCCCCTTAAACATGTCACCAGTGTTTCTGTGATGATGTGCTTCGGCGTCATGGTTTCGGTGCATGAATATAAAAATAAATAACTCGCGTGCAATTTAATTAGATGTAATGCGGAACTACATTATTCGCGGGTATAGGGACATAATCTGAGGATTGCAATGCTACAATGTGAGATTCGAAACAGTGAAAACAAGGTTGTTTGTGTGTTTAATACCTCGTCATTTTGTTCATACAGGACATTTTTCAAACTGCAATGTGTTAACTTGTACATGTTTACACTCGCATTTAAAACACAACATTGTGCTTTTGTCAAACAAATTCTTGCGTGTTTTGAGTGAGTTTCTTTCCTTTATCCTCGCCAGCCATAATCTCCCGTCGTTGTTCGGACAAAAGCTTAGTCTTCTCACATCCATGGAGTCTATAATGGCGGGTGTAGTGTAAAGTGCCGTTTATATCTGAAACCTTCGACACAATTTTATCATCCATTGACCCAGCAGGGGATGAACATTTTCACTTCGTTCAACTCGCATTGTTTCTTCTAATGTTTCCCCGCAGCAATGGCGCCGGACTTGGCAAATGCCCGTATGTCGTGACGTCATGTGGGTACTATGTATAGCCTTCATGTGATCATCACAAAGCTGCTAAATGTGCATCTATATGTAAACATTTTCACATTTTTGTTTAACTTTCATTTGTCACTGCTTTGTTTGTCTTTTCATGTTTTTTTTTTTAATTTTTGTATTTAGTTTATTCAATGTCAGAAATAGTATTTCACATGACTTTGATTTTACTTATTGACACTGTCATTTCCGGATAGTATTCATCATTAAAAATAAACAAGTTCCACCTTTAAACTTCTCCTCAACGTGCATGCAGTGTAAATAAAGCAGTTGCATCAATCAAAATAATATTAAACGGCCACGCCCCCGTGCTAATGTTACCTGGCAAATTACAAGGGCGAAATGTAAAAAATCATTTAGAATTTCATTTATCCAAATGTTTGTTTTTGAAATTAGCAATTTAGCGCAAGTAAAATTGAAAAACAGGAGAAAAAGTACATGAATAATGTAACTGGAAAAACAAGAAAAATGAATGTCTGGTTTCCATTTTTCATTTGCATTTTATGGTCTGAAAATTGAATTGTAAAGAGTTACACGGACCTTAGGCTACCTTATTTTTACTTATACGTAATACAAACGCAAACACTAAAAGCCAAGTCAGGCCTATGACTGAAAACACATGGCTTCTCACTTATATTTTGAAGGGACACTGTCAGATGCATTTTACACAGCACTTACAATTTGCATAAATGATCGATCAAATACTAATGTATCAAATTTGGAATACAGAAATATGAAATATTGAAGTAATAGTAATTAGACTACAGTGCTTACAATATAATTTTAAGTAAGGAGTTAGTTGCATGTCTATGCATGATCGACTATAGAAACTACATGTACAATTAAGTGTTACCAAAATGTACACCAGTTTTTATTTAAACATTTCTACTGGACTCCCTGCATTACTGTACCTTCGTATTAAATGAAGAGAAAAGCAAAAGTTTAATGTTGTGGTGTTTTTCTTCAGGTCACCCTGTATCATCTGCTGAAGCTGTTCCAGTCAGACTCCAGCGCGATGCCAAAGAAGCAGCCGTGTCCAAGTTCTACGACGAGATGGTGTGAATTGATCAGAACAGCACAACAACATGACATTATAGTAATAATACAATCATAAAGACTAAAACCTGTGTTTTTGCAGATATTTCAAGACCCGAACAGCCATGATGCAGCAACTTCTGAACACCACCAGACAGCTGACGTTAGGTGCTTACAAAACACGAGACCGAAGTGTGAGTGTGACTTCACTTACCTTTGCAGCTCCTATTGAACAGCTCAGTGGATGGGCTATAATTAAACCCTGAACATACTGTACATTAAAATGAGTCCGCAGTTCTAATCATGTGAACTAAACATTCAGTGTTTCATGTTGCAGTTGCAGAGCTGGAAATACGAACACGAGAAAAAGCGGCAAAGAAGAAGACTAGCCTGGAGATCGTAGAGCTGAAGGAGCGACTGAAAGCCTCCAGAGAAAACATCAACTTCCTGAAGGGAGAGACACGCAGACTGGAGGAGGACGACCAGATGAAAGATCACTGAGGATGATACATGCTGTAGGATTTGTTATGCTTTAGTGGGACTGATCAATTTAGGTTTCTGGTTCTAAGTTTGACAGTATATTTAGCAGTGAACTTTCTTGTCCAGCTAAATGTGTGGCAATACATGACCTTTTGACTTTTTTTATGAATAAAACTTTTTTTATCAAGTTAGGCTTACCATCCAGGTTTTGTAATTTGTATGCACATTGTTTCAAGCAGCTTTACATAACATCAACCCTCAAAGCCCAAAATGAACTGGTGACTGGCAAGAAGAGAAAAAAAAAACTCCATGGCTTCATCTTAAAAGCAATTTGTCTGCATCCGCATATGATGGACACTTCTATCCCATGAGTAGGGAATGTATGAGATGTTGATGTTTAAAAGAAAAAAACTGCAGTTTTAAGTGCTTAAAAAGCATATAAAATACTGGCACAGTGGATAAGACACATGCCTTTGGTATGAGAGACCCGGGTTCGAATCCACTGTGAGACACCAATGTGTCCCTGATCAGAGACACTTAACCCCTAGTTGCTCCAGAGGTGTGCGACCTCTGACATATATAGCAATTGTAAGCAGTGTTGTGCCAGTTCATCCTTAAAAAGAACTAGCTCGAAGTTCAGTTCACACAGATGATAATGAACTAGTTCATGTTCAGTTTTTTTTTTTTAAAAGGAACTAGAGGGCCATGTGACTTAGATCTGAGTGCAAAAATGGAGGCTCGTCTGAGACCCTTCCGGAGCTGAGATATTGAGATATTTACGTCTGCGGTGTGTTTAGTCACATCAGACTTGGGCAAAACTAAACCAGAAACAAAGCGCTTTGGTTAAGGCCTCAGATCTGTCATTGAACTGCACATACAGAACAACTTACTGTATTTTTTCACCTCAAAAACTTGGGAGACTTCTCAGTCAGCAATAAAGCCTTTAGTGTGTACATCCCCATCTGAGCCTCTGGATTTAACTGAGAAAGCTCCAATATCAGCTCCGTTGAGGAAACATTTGTCCACTGACCAATCCGGTTATTTTCTTTGTCCTATTAAAACAAATTAACAGCTCAGAGAAAATCTGCAAAGAAAGAAAAGTGCAAAAAGCTGCATTGGCTACATTCAAAGTCTTACACTGAAGCAAACTCACCTGCACCACGAGCAGACTACTGCAAGACAGACAGGAATAATAAACATTTAAAAGGTGGATGGATGGATGGAAAAGTCCATCCATCCATCCACCTCCACCACGAGCAACAGACAGGAATAATAAACATTTAAAAGCAGTCATTGAAGTTGAAATTTCTGCATCTTAAAAGAACCTGCATTTAATTTGCTTTTCATTTATGGTCAGAACACTCAAAATGGTGAAACATCTGGTCTTACCATTTGATCAAAAGGCACAAATTTGGGATCCATGGAGACAACTCTGAAATTAACTGCAAAGACACCAACAAACTCACATATTGCATAATGCATTTGAAGATGATAGCTTCAACCAAGGGTCATTCACAGCTCACCTGTTTGTCCTGGATTGTAAATAAGTTTGTCTGTTTGGATGAAGGTCAAAGGTAACACCTGAACATGATTTTGCTCTCTTCAGTCGCTCTGAAGACCTTCCCTTGAAAAAGAGGAAGATATCCAACACACACACACACAAACACAGTGAAAAAACAGTGAAAATACAGAAAATCAAATTATAACCACCAGCCAACTCCTCCCGTTCAGAGATAAAAAAGGAAACACAAACTGCTCACATACAAAAGATTTTACACTTGTACGTGAACTGCGCGTGAGCGTGCTGCTCATTCATTCCTGACAGACTGAGCGACGCTCTTAATTGCATGTCCATTGTCGTTCATTGTATGAAAGGTGATATATATATATATATATATATATATATATATATATATATATATATATATATATATATATATATATATATATATATATATATTATTTTTTTTTTTTTTTTGTTTTATGGGTATTAGCTGTATATACAATTAACTAGTAATTTTAGGTTTCACTGGAAAAGACAAACTATATTGATTTTATATTGAGTTTATATTGATTCTAATACGAAAATTCATTGTTCACTTTAAAGTTACTTTACACAAAAGGAAGTCTTTCTACATCGAATTGCGCCATCTTGCGTTCGCGTCTAAGTTTCACCATGTGGATCCGCTTCACCAGAGCCCTTTACAAGAGGAGCCCGAGCCTCCAAAGTCAGCTAAATATTTCCTGTTCCGTTTGAATGGAAGCAACGGAGATGTCTCAGTTTATTTTATTTGCATCTATCTACCAATCTCACTGAGATTAAAACAAGATGTAACTTAGTCATTGTATCAGAGACAAACTAACAAGATTAAAACTCTTTAAAACTCATTCGCACTCTTTATTATGTCTTATATTCACCAATAGATATACATGTGTCTAATTTTAAATGATTCTGCATATTATACTGTGAAACTGTGTGCGAAAAGCTCGCCAGATAGCCTAACAATAAAGACATGGATTATAATCTGTTTTACTTCAAATTTTCCATATCCACCCAGAAAATATTTAAATACACATTACAAATCAAAGATAGACAAGGCATCATCAGCAGACTTTATAGTTACACTTTCTCGACTTCACCATCTCTCTTCAATGGTCTCTGGCTTCACTATCAAGCTGCTGAATTTCACATCCGGGTCAATAGGGGTCGTGTGAGGGTTGCTCAACAAAAAAACATGTTGTTACGTGTGAGTATTAAACCGCCTTCTGTAAATTAAGAATTAATTTAAAAAATGTGTCGCAGTATGTGAAACAACTCGTACCTTACTATAGTAGCAATGACATGTATGATAAAGACGCTATTCTACAAATATACTTTTGCCAGCAGGATTGCTTATGTAAAACGACTAGGTGTCTGTAAGTTTATGACTCGCTCAGTTAAATACAAAATGTCGTTTTTAACTGACACGTAAAGTTATGTCATTAAGCTGATTGTGCTCTGTTGAGCGTCACAGTGATGTCAAGCTCAACTCTCTAAAATGTCGCAACGACCTTCGTTACATGATGTTGACTCTTTTCGGCCACTATCATCACCACAATAACCGTTGTGCTTTCTAGAGGGTACTTACAATGTGGTGTTTCTGCACTTAAAGTCAACCATTCCATTCATCGTGAGTGCGCCATGGAGAAGTCCACTTATACCTATAGTTGTGGAGCAGACGGTAAGAGCACATTAGAAGCACGTTAATTACTTGCCGTATGCTGATCATATAGTATCAAGACACACTCTCTGTAATTGAATGGCTAACTTGTTAAAGATGCAGCTTTCAGTGTTGCAGGAATTTGACAGCTAGTCTTTCGTCTGTTTCAGGACGAGGAGAACGAGCCTATGACATCTACTCAAGGCTGCTTAGAGAGAGGATCATATGTGTTATGGGTCCAGTGCGTTCAAATGCAAGGATAAACACACAATGATCTCAAAAGATTTTTTTTCCAACCTGTTTTTCTGTCCTTTCCTTTATCTAGATCGAATGACACCAGTAGCTTCTCTGGTTATCGACTCAGACTTGCTGCTTCTTCAGTCAGAGAGCAACAATAAGCCCTATTCACATGTACATCAACAGTCCTGGTGAGAAACACACACGTGCATTGACAGAAAAACCTTGCTACTGGCAGCTTCGATACTCTGATTATCAGGTTGATTCATTGACATGGCCTAAATCTGTCCAGTTTAACATTTTCTGATGAGATTGCTTGATTCTTGTTTGGGAATTCACAGTCACAACAATAGTACTGTAAATGAGATGGCAAATTGTGGATCAAAAATTACATTTTTATTTATGCACTGCTATGTGCTGTAAATGTGAAAAATCTCAATTTTCATTCATTCACTTCAGTGTGACATCTTTATAGTGTCATAATGAGCACACAAAAAAAGATTCTGAAATAGACAGAATAAGTAATATATATATTTTTTAGTGTTTGAAGCAGCATGTTTTGTCTCCGTCTTGCAGGTGGTGTGGTTACGTCTGGACTTGCGATCATCGACACCATGCAGTACATCTTAAATCCCATCTCTACCTGGTGTGTGGGCCAGGCTGCCAGTATGGGCAGTCTCCTTCTGGCCGCAGGAACCGCTGGCATGAGACATTCCCTGCCCAATGCCCGAATCATGGTGCACCAACCGTCTGGAGGGGCAAGGGTAAGAATGGGGGATAAAAGAAGAAAAAAAAGGGGGCTGCTTTCATAACTTTGCTGAAACTTTAATGGTGCCACTATTTATAATTTCAGGGGCAAGCGACTGACATTGCCATCCAGGCAGAGGAGATTCTCAAACTGAAAAGACAGATCAACCACATCTATTCCAAACACACAGGGCAGAAATTGGAGATCATAGGTAATGTTGCTGTTACAAACCTCTCATTAATATTATACAAATAACTTTGTTATATTGGGCAATTATTAAGCATATATTGTTTTACTTACTGCTCGATTAGAGAGTGTGATGAGAGAGACCGGTACATGAGCCCGATGGAAGCACAGGATTTCGGGATTATCGACAAGGTCCTGGTTCATCCACCACAGGCTGGGCAAGACGAGCCAGAACTTGTTCAAAAAGAGCCCACTAGCCCTGCAACCGCCTCCACCTCCCCTCAGCCTCAAGCCTCTGAGCCGGGCCAGTCCGGCAGCAACCCTCCCTCCTCATACAAACCTGAACCCTGAGATAGACTCCCAGCAGGAGCGAGTCAACTACTGCATTGCTGGTTCAGCGTTTTGTCTGGCAGATGTTTGAGGGGACAGTCACCAGCTCACACATCATATCTGAACCATGTGACCGGCCTTTTGTATCTTTCATTTTATTAAGTCTCACTAAGTCTAGTCCTGAGACACAGTGCTGGAATCTGGACATTACAGATACAAGTGTAATGACGCTTGATCTGCCCTCATATTTGTATGCTGCAAATATTGATATATTTGCAAAAATGAGGTTTGTTACAAACAACTAGATGAGAACACAAGATTACAATACATGGCTTGATGTCTGAATATTGTTTGGCCAGAGTATTACCATGTCACACAATAAAATACTTTGGATTGTAAATGTGGCCCTCAGTTTAATATAATCCCTGTCAAAATGATTTGAAGCAATAAAATTTGCGGTAGATTGGGATAGTTTTCCTGTCTTTTTAACTTTGTAATATTACTAAACTTGAAGAAGTACAAATGGGTAATTTAAGAATAGTTTACCAGAGTCAAGTCACCTTTATTTATATAGCACTTTATACAATACAGATATAGTTTCAAAGCTGCTTTACGGTGATTACAGGAAAATGATTCAGGGATGCAAACAGTTAATTTCCGCTGTAAAGAAGCTCTAAAGAAAGTAGTTTCATTCTTAATCTGAAGTCAGTTCAGTGTTGATTCAGTTCTGTTGTGAAGACCATGAATTACTAATTTAGTTTATTTAATCTGTATAAAGCAGTTCTGAAGAAAATGGTGTAGTGATTGTCCAATTCAATTCACTTCACTTCTCATACAACACCCTCAGTGCAGTCAGATCATATATATATATATATATATATATATATATATATATATATTTTTTTTTTTTTTCAATACAAGTATGCATTCAAATGTTCTAAGTGAGTAAAGAAATTTACATTGTTTCAAACTATTTCACTATTTACTATTCATCAAAGAATCCTAAAAAAAATGTTTCTGGTTTCTACAGAAAGTACACATATTGACATTGATAATAATTAGAAATGTTTCTCAAATCATATTAGAATGATTTCTAAAGGATCATGTGATACTGAGGACAGGAGTAATGCTGCTGAAAATTCAGACTTTGACATCACAGGAATACATTGAAAATAGAAAAGTCATTTTAAATTGTTGTAATATTTTTACATTTTTTATCAAAGTAATTACAACCTAGGTAAGAATAAGAGACTTAAATTCAAAAACATAAAAACAATTCTTAGACCCCAAACCTTTCAACACAGTCAATGATGTATGTGATTTAATTTTCTAATGAACTAATGTTTGCAACATAATCCCCATCATCTTTCCTGAGGGTAAACATGTTTGTCAGACTTTATTTTTTGACTCAACCCTTCAGATGAAAATGACACATCAAGGAAAGTACTCAAACTATAAATGCTCCTTATATATATATTCACCAATAGAAAACCCTAAACTTTGTAGCAAAATATGTAGCAGTATATGATACTAAATTACCTCATTAAGTATCCAAACATAATGCTACCCATGCCCCTTTTTTACAACAGGATTTTATTACAAATATGGATGATCCATTTCATTAAATTTCCATAAACTGCATTTTTTAAATCAACAGTTGTGAATAAACACATAAAAGTAGTGTAGTAAATGGTAGTAAAAATAAACAAATTATTATGTCAAGTAAACAGCCTCTTTCTCACCACAGAAGCATCCTGAAGAAGCAACTTAACTCAATGCTGACCTCTGGTGTTGTTTCGAATGATATCACAATTAAAAACCGAAAGACAAGTTTTGTGATGCAGGCCAAACGCACGGTGACCAGACTCACTGTAACCAAACATAGGTGAAAGCCAAAGCATATTTTTTTGGTTCCCTGGTTGCAATCTGTCAGCATCAGACACATAACATCCCTCACATAACAGAGCATGAAGCCCACCCCTTCTTCTTGGCAGTGGTGGCCCAGCGCAGCCAGCTGAGATTGCTTTCAGTATAGGGGGGTAGCGCAGCACATTGACGCGCTCCAGCCCCCAGCCCCTCAGCATGCAGCCACGCTTGTGACTGAACGTCTCAAAGCTCCAGCGACCGTGGTAGTTGCCCATCCCACTGGCACCTGGGCCAAACACAAACAAAAAGTCGGATTTTGCCTTCACTCACCTGAAGAAATGCATTGCAGTTGTTATTACATTAAAGAAACGCATTCCGACTTACCCACTCCGCCAAAGGGTAAACCAGGAAGGGCCATGTGAGCTATTCCATCATTGGAACAGAAGCCTCCACTGCTGGTCCTCTCCAGAACTTTAGTAACAACCTTAACAAAAATAGAGATATGCATCAATTCTTATCTTACTTCACACTTTACGGTGTTAATCTAGTCAATGACTTTTGTTATTTCCTTCCTTACTTGAGATTCATCAGAGAAGGCGTAAAGTGCCAGGGGCTTTTCCCTTTTGTTCATGAAATTGATTCCTTCATCGAGAGACTTGATGGTCAGAATGGGGAGAATGGGGCCAAAAATCTCCTCCTGCATTAAAGCATCCGACTCCTTCACGTCCACGACCACAGTAGGGGCTGAGATAGTCCACGGAAAAGCAAAAGAGAGAGAATTCAGAATGTATGACTAGCTTAGCTGCTTTTTTATGTAAATGTAGACTTGACATTTTAGGAAATTCAGTAGGTCATCCAAGAAATGCACACTACATACTGTAGAGGTAGTAAGAGTGGTATACAAGTCTGATACAATACATTGTTGGACAACTTCAAAAGGATTTTTTTTCTCAAAAGGAAGTCTTACCCAAGCTGCATTTATTTCATCACAAATACAGTAAATCTTGAGAATAATATTGCGATTTTACTATATATATACATATATTTATACACATATATATATATATATATATCTGCAGTCTTCAGTGTCACATGATCCTTCACAAATCACTCTAATATGATGATTTTATGCTCCAAAAACATGTATGATTATTATCCATGTTGAAAACAGTTTTATTTCAGGATTCTTTGATGAATAGAAAGTTCAAAAGAACAGCTTTTATCTGAAATGGAAAGCTTTTGTTACATTAAACACTACCCTTTAAAAAGTTTGGGGTCAGTAAGAATTTGTATTTTATTTTTGGGGGAAATAAATAAGAAATCAATACATCTATTCATCATTCATTGATCAAAAGTTACAGTAAAGACATTTATAATGTTAGAAAAGATTCTAATTAAATAAATGCTGTTCTTTGAACTTTCTATTCATCAAAGAATCCTGAAATAAAAATGTAAAAAACTGTTTTCAACATGGATAATAATCATACATGTTTTTGGAGCATAAAATCATCATATTAGAGTGATTTGTGAAGGATCATGTGACACTGAAGACTGGAGTAATGATGCTGAAAATTCGGCTTTTTCAGAGGAATAAATTACATTTTAATATATATTAACATAAAAAAAGTCATTTTAAATTGTCATAATATTTCACAATATTACTGTTTTTTGTGTGTTTTTTTTATCAAAAAATTGCAGCCTTGGTGAGCAAAGAGACTGCTTTTAAAAACATAAAAAAATCTTACCGATCTTAAACTTTTGACCGGTAGTGTATATATAAATGTAATTCATTTATTACTGTAATGGAATAGTAATTTCTTATATTCCTTTATTTTGTGGAAACGGTGTTAAATATTTTTTTCTATATTCTTTGAATGATTGAAAGTAAAAAAAAAACAGCTTTTTAAAAAAATAAAATTTATAGAAATCATATGTTACATAATAAATGCCTTTGTCCCTTTAGATCAATTGCATCCTTGCTGAATAGTATAGAAAAGATGAATAAAGAAAATATAAAATAAAGAAAAGTATTAGTTTCTTAAAAATAAATCTCACTGACCCCAAACTTTTGACTATATACTTTACTTACCAATGTACTTGGTCTCTTTGACACTCTCTCCTCCAATCACTACCTTTCCCTCTGACTTTTTCAGCATCTCAACCAGTCGGTCCCAGTGTCTGTCTGTCACAATACGTCCCATGTCTGGGCTTTGCTGGGGCTCAGATCCATAAAAGCTCTCCAGAGCCTCTTTTATAAAAGGTACCAGCATTTCTCTCGTCTCAGCGGTGCATAAAACAAAGTCTGGAGCCACACAGCTCTGCCCAGCATTAAAAAACTTGGCCCACACCAGCCTCTTAGCAGCAGCTTTCAGGTCTAGCCGGCCATATATTATACAAGGGCACTTGCCACCCAGCTCCAGAGTAACCGGGGTGAGGTGAACCACTGCGGCCTGCAGGATGCAACGAGCCACTGACTGCGAGCCTGGAGGAGAAAAGACATGAGATGTTGAAGCAAATATGTAAAGGTGACAGCTTTTCTCAAATCTGTCATTGATAAAAATGAAAACTCTAACCTGTATAGAAGATATGATCAAATCTATTCTCCAGCAATGTCTTGGTCTCTTCTGCTCCACCACAAATTACGGCATAACACTCCTACAAGACAAAACACACATGGCACACATTACAGACCTTATCATGAACACAGTAGCACCATGAGACCAAGAAGTGTGAAGTTAGATCATATGGTTCGTTCCCAAAGATTACCTGGGACAGGTACTTAGGAATGAGTTCAGCAATAAGTTTTTCGGTTGCTTGACTTATTTCAGATGGCTTCAGAATCGCACAGTTACCTAATAAAAACAAAATAAAAATACTATTAAATACATTGTAGATGGGATGTAAGGCACTACTTGTGATTTTTGTTCATGGAAGTCACCATGAAATCAAAATGGGCATTTCTTATTTTATGAAATATTGCAGTGTTTATTACAAATGATTCATCTATGCACATCATTATACATCTCTTCAATCAAAATAACTTCCTCTCCCTTTTGCAGTGCCATCTCTTCTCTCATGACATGTTTGCTGGTGTGAGGACAACGTGTCACTCACATGACAATAGCAAAACCACAAAAACCATACAATCAACTCCATACTCATTTCAAGACATATGTCACAGTAGGGAAGAATGTTTCATGCCCACTTTAATACAACTTTTAAAATACCAAAATTATTTGATAATTAAGCTTTACAATTATATGTAAACGTATAATAATAATGACCCAAAGTCATTACCAGTTGGTGAATTTCACCAAGCCACGATGTCATTTTGCTGACGTGATTCATGCAGAATCACAGGGGTTTTGCTTAAGGGTGGTTAATTACGAAAATTGTACAAAATATTACTCTATCAACACAACACAACTGAAGATTTTTAGCATTTAATGAGATTTGTGTTATATATATATGGATAGCCTTTTGAGAAAACAAAACATGTTAGGGGATCTCAAAATCTGCTTCCAAACACAGAGATAAGATGCAGTTAGCCTTGCGTTGTGTCCAATGATGATGGCAAAAATTCATTTGTTTCTATAAGCTACAGATGTAGAAGACTAAATCAATAGTGACTAAGATAGAAATTGGCAGATATAATTGGGTCTGAAGACATTGCAGTAATTATTACAGTGAAAATTATGTAAAGTAGAAATAATAATTGTATTTTAATTAGGGTTGGATTTATCCATACATCTCAAATATTGTTATAAAAAAGTAACTTCGGTTGTTTTCCATACATTAAATTGCAGGGCGAATGACTGGCAGTTGAGATCAGATGCAACTTTGCTTGGTTCATTATGCAATTTATAGTATAATTGGATTTGAAACCAACTCCAATGCATTCTATAAAAATACACCACTACACTACCATGACCATGGCCATAGCCATTAAAACAGAAAAATATATAGATGGTACCTGCAGCGATTGCACCAATCAAAGGTCCCAAAATTAGCTGAAGGGGATAGTTCCATGCTCCAATAATCAAAACGACACCTAATGGCTCCCTGCGCACAAAACAGTCATCCAGCTTTGTTGCCTTAAACACAAATGAAATAGGGAGAGGCAACACATTAAAGTATTTTCAGGGAGATCAACTTCACTTCTGCATTGACTAGGCTTTAGATGGTTTCCATTAAACAATATTTGTTGGAGCATTTTAATATTTAGTTATAGCTCAAATATCAGTGTATGTGAAATTGTATTATTATCTTACCAAGTTTGTGCCCACATAAGAGTCCTGCATCCAGGTTTGGAGGTTGCTGATGGTGTAGCAAAGATCATTCACCACTATATCAATCTCTGACAGCACTGCCTCAAACTTGGGCTGCAGAGCAGACAAGATTAATGCATCATTTGTGTGTCGAATTTAAAAGTACTTGCGTATGAACCAGTGCATTTTTTATACCTTAGCCAGGTCTTTATGCATTGCCTCCAAAATGAGTGTTTCATTGTCTTCAAAAAGTGACATCATGGCCTCCAGTTGAGTCAAGCGGAACTGGATGGGACGGGTCACACCTGAGCGAAAAGCGCCCTGCAGCCTCTCCAGCACCTGTTTCTGGCTCTCCATAGTGAGAACACCTGTGCTGGAAATGGGGAACAGAGGTGTTGATAATTTGTATGTAGCCTACACAATATTTAAAATGTTAAACTTTCTAGATAAAGAGCAACACATGTCTTGGATCTGTATGCAGTGCTCAATGGGTTTCTCCATGGGATGATGTAAGGGGCTCTAAAACCAAATATTGTATTTTTTTCTACTTAAAACACTAATCATATAAATGTGTTGTTTCCCTACAACCTGACACAAATATAAACCTGCAATAGCAGCAGTTTATATCATTACCCAGCAATAACAATTGTGATTAGTCCATCCGGACCAGCACAGTGAAAAGTAACAGGAAGTAACACCGTTGACGTCAAGTGGTTGTCTGTTTGGACAATAATAACTGAGATACCTCAAACTAAAATACGTCGTGGGCATTTAAAATAGGCGAATTATTATTTTGACATAGCTGGTAATCGCCTCACAAATGTCAACAACTTCCGGGCGCAAAGCCGCGCCTATTTCGTTTAATTTAGATTATTTCACCCGCTTTTCTGTTTCTACAGTTATCTCCAGATTCTTTCGCTGGTAGCGACCTCACATATTTAGTAGTAGGGACTGTTTTGTAATCAAAATCCTACAAACCAACACAATGGGAGAGCAGACTAATTTGTCAGCTCTGCACAGTATGTTTACACATCACTATTCTTACTTTTTGCTCGTTACCAAAGCCACAACCATGCAATAGGCTATAGCCTAAAACAGAAAATAGAGAAGAACATTTAAATATGACTGCTACAAAACATGTAAATATACATGTAAATCGGACACACTTTACAAGATCGTCCAGGTGTGACAATTAAATAGCCTTCGATGAATTATCGTATAAACTTACCTTTCTCAGAAAATAACTCCTCTTACTGGTACAACCCAGTGTTTTCACCAACACGTGAAGACTATATCCGGGTGTTCGCGTTTCATTCAGAAAATTCAAGTTTGTCGAGTTTGGCATATTAGTCAGATACTGCAGCCCGAAAAACCTGCTGTTTAGCCTTAACTTTGAATTCATACTAACACTGTACACACACACACACACACACACAAAAGTAGCTGCGATTGTCGCGAGCGTGAAATAGATCAACAAAATGCAGCAGAAGAACGAGAAGTGCGCAACACAGGTTGGGCAAACTTTTGGACGCCTTTGTAATATAAAAAGAGAGTGGAACTCATATAAAACTGAACTAAATTTAACAGTTTAACAGAAAAAAAGCACACACACAAAAAAAAAAATGTCCCCCAAGGCCGATTGTTCATATTTATATGAAGACGGCAAATTTAATCTGACTTGTTGAGCTTTTTTTGATCATGTGAATCTATGATCTACCTATGTGAATCAATGAATAGTAGGCCTATTACATTTGCACATAATGAACATATAAACCTATACTTATTTTGCTAAGATTAAATCAAATGTAGCCTAACAATAGGGTAGCCAATTCATTGCTTGTGGGAATGTGATCGAATTCTTGAAATAAAGTGAATAATGAGATCCTCTATAAATTACCTGGAAATATCATGGATAATCATGGGTAGCCTAATATTTCAAATCATAAAATATTAAAAAGGATATTCAGAATGCCTTTTAATTTAAGTATATTTTTATTTTATGCATTTTATTTTGTTTGTTTTAAGGTTGTAAAAGCTAAAATGCTGTTATAGGCATACAATTTAAGGGTAAAGAAGATACATTTTAAAGTGTAAGAGCCCCTTTTTATGATTTTTAATGATCATTTTATAAAACCATCTGACCAGTGTATGTTTTGATAATTCAGACCCTGCTAAAATTAATGGTGATTGTACTCTTGTAGCATCTTGTACTTCTGTTTTTTTTTTTAAACTATTTTATAATTTTTTTTTTAAGTATACATTTGTATAATTTGAACACACACATACATACATAAATAGCATGTTAAAAAAAAGAGAGCTAATGCACAGGTGCATGGCACAGCTGTTGATGTTTTGACTAACAAAATGAGTGGGTTTAACGGTTGAAAGGTTCAGTAGTTTTAAGGGTGTTTCAGTGAGCTGTATTAAGCTTTGGCCATATATTCTCTTGGGTATATGGTTTCGGGACTTGCCCCAGATAATTTGAATTTTGACTCTTTCGAGTGGGCTGAAACGTTTTTCTTTCTTTTTGCATTATCATATGGTTGTGTTTGTGTCATTTTCATGATTTGATATGCCTTCTCTCTCAGGATAAATTACACATTAAAAACCTTTTAATATTATGATATATTAGCTATAATGCTGATCGTTTTATCCCTAACTTTCAAAAAAGTCAGTTGAAAATCTAAGACAGTTGAAAACACCTTTTGGACATTTAATGACCAGAAAGATTGAATTTTTTGAAAGTATATTTGTAATGTATATCTACATAATTTAGGTTTAACAACCTGAAACTGACATTTAGTCAGTGAATGGTTTGACATAAATGGAAAACTCCATGTTACTTTTGAATGATGGTCATAGGGTGGATGAAGCTGTTGTCTCGCTAAAGGCCAAATATATTTTCGGTTCCTTACCTATTTTATCTAAGAGGGGTGGTGATGGCGCAGTGAATAAGACGCATGCCTTTGGTGTGCCACATGACCTGTGTTCGAATCCACTGTGAGACACCAATGTATCCCTGAGCAAGACACTTTACCCCAGTTGCTCCAGAGGCGTTTCGACCTCTGACATATAGCAATTGTAAGTCGCTTTGAATAAAAGCGTCAGCTAAATGAATAAATGTAAATGTAAATCTACAATACATTGTCATCAATTTAATTGAATCCAAATAAAGTCAACAAGAAAAGGGACTCACACAATCACATAATGTTTTTTAAACACCTTCGCAGACATCAACATCTTGATACATTTTTATGTTTTTCTTTCTTCCCCTGGATAAAGTTCAGTTTACAAACATTCTAATTCATATTATAGGTTTGATCTTTTAAGTACATGAAAACAAAATATAGATATCAAAATTTCATACCAATCAAATAATACAATTTTGAAATGTAATCAATGTTATGTTGCCCTTCATACATTGGACTCTGGTTATCATCTTTGTAACCGTGGCTAATGGTCATCTCAGTGATCTTCCATCATTTCCTCTTAATGCAAATTCTAAATCCATTATGAGAGTAGAGTTCATATGCTGCTGACTGAGTTGAGTGATGCTGTGTCTCATCAAATAGGGATGAAGATGAAGAATATACTCCTAATACTAATTTTGTTCAACCTAAACTGTGAGTTGTTGGCTGCTGTCACATGCACTGGATCAGACAACAAGCTGGAAAACCTCTTGTGTGGATGGGCCTGGGCTACAGTTCGGGAAGTGGACACGAGGCAGAATCCTTTAAGGAAAGACGATGATTCGAAAAATATGATGTATCTGAAACTGACTGGACTGACAGAAGAGGACATGTGTATTTCTGTGCAAGAGAAGCACAGTGAAACTAACATATGTGAAAATGAAACAAACACTGGAAAGACAACACACTTCACACTTGCAGTTCTCAATTTTGTCAGTAGGTTGCAGTGAAATACAAGAAGTAAAGTTAGGACCAAGGTATTTTCTGACACTTTGACCTGACTATGTTTTGCCTAGTGTTTTTTCTTTAATTGATAATGCAACCTTTTTACACCACAGACTGAACTAAATTAAGCATTGCTTGGTAATTGGTTGTCCTAAATTTGTATTATCTAAATGTGTATTTAAATTTGACAGCTGGCAGCTATTCAACCTAATTAATTTGTGAGACAGTCTAATGTACATCAAAGAAGCAAACAAGAACAATAAGATAATACACTTTACTGCAAAACAAATGTAGACAAATGCAGATTGTATCATATTCATAAATCTGCTGCTACAAGCTTTAATAAATAAATAAATAAATAAATAAATAAATAAATAAATAAATAAATAAAGTAAGGGATATGTCACATGACCTGTCAGTGGCTGGCTGACACTCTCGCTGCAAGGAAATAAATTGTTTTCTTATTGAAAATTGAATCTCATGCATCTATTCATTGGTAGAATTTATGTTTTTTGGGATGTCATGCCGTGACTGACTCCATGCGTCTAACAGTGCGTCAGTAAGCTGCCAGTCTGATCATGGCCATTTGACTGGTTTAATTGGGATAACAGCCCCCAAAACATAATCATATCAACAGTTGCATAATACATGAGCTAGAAAGGGAGGAACACAAAACACAAAAACTGCCAAAAACAATGGTTTCTGAAACTTGGCAGAGGCAGACTGCCAGACAACTAGACAGTAAAGGCTATTCTATTCTATTCTATTCTATTCTATTCTATTCTATTCTATTCTTATTCTATTCTATTCTAGACAGCCACTGACAGGTCACATGACATGCCAGTGGCGGCTCCTGCCAGCCAGCTGAATATTGAACACCCAATCTACAGAAATCACCTTTAAGATGTTTACGACTTTGGAGAACATTTACACAAAAGTGGGCAGTGGAATGGGGAAAGCGCAATTAAGGTCTTGAGACGTGTTTTTATATGCTGAACTGCTTTTCAATTGAGCGTCAATTTTAATATGCCGTGTCATGCGCAATACACTGCAAAAAAACAAACAAACAATGAAAAAGCTGCATAAGTGGATTGAAAAAGCGCATTCTGTATGTTCTTGCACTCCGTTGATCACACTGACTTTAAAGGGCAATTCCACCTCTGGAAAGATGAATGTGTATTTAAAATGGGTCATTTATGTAGAAGAAATGTGAAATTATTTTTTAATTTGGAGCTTTCTAGACTGAGAAAAGAAAGAAAATGTATTTTTGGCTTATGTGAATGAAAAACATCAACTCCCAGAATTCATTTGCTTCGCTGCCCTGAGGAGGCCACGCCTACCGCTAACCTCGCAGTATGTAAACAACAGTCTACTAGTGATTCTCCGTGATGAGTCTGTCCGAAAATGTGTTTCGAGATCGCCCAAAATGTCCGCGATTCGGCTTTTGCGTTCTACAGTCGTCATTCATCATGTTTACTGTGTTCGACCGGGATGAGTGCCGGCTGTGTGGATAACGGCGTGAGGCCGGTGGCGTGATTACCGATGAGCGGCACCTAAGACGGAAGTTACCGGTCTCGTATCTCTCACGGAGGAGCAGGAATTTTCTTAGCAATGTTAAAACGCATCAACCGATCACTTGTTTGGCGTTCATGTAAACACAACAGTCAGATTCACCAATCATAAGGAATTGAGTTAGATTGAAACAAAAGCTGTAACTTACATGTAAACAATGAATGGCGACTTCAGAAATTAAAAGCTGAATCCCGGACATCGACGGCCGGACATGTCCAGGAAAAAGAGGACGGTAACCCCTACTACTCAGCTTTCTCCACAGAACAAGAGCCTGCTAGCTTAGCGTCCAAAAAAGATGTGTAATGTTAATCCCAATCCTCCATAACGCATCCGTCAGCGTATTCAGTAGTTTCGTCCACATTTTCAAAACGTTTCTGCCAGTGAAATCAAACGCATTGGCACTGATCTGTGATAGGTCTGTTAGCGCAATAGGTCCAACCCCCTATTGGCGGGTTTGAAAGGGTGGGGACTCGGGCTTGTAGTTTTTTACTGAAATCGCCCTCTTACACTTCCGCCAACAATGACGTAAAATGAACGATTTTTGCCTCATTGTTGGAGGAAGTGAAAAAGGTAAATAGCAGATTTCTCTCGTCTCAGGGGAAAATGATAAAGTGTTGCATGACCAATTCAATAGTATAACTGGGTTTCTAACAATGGAAAGCTTAATGCAAATGGGTGGAGTTGCCCTTTAATAAAAACAACTGTTTTGCAGAGCGCATTTGCATGGTTTTGACCAGTGGATGTCGGCGTGGCACTCCCTTCTGCTCCGCTGCTCTGCGCATGCGTAGAAGTGCGAGAAAATAAAGACGTGTTCCACTCGACAGGGTCCCTACACAAGTGTTCACTGCTCCCTACTCACTGAACACGGTATATCAGTTGAAGTGGACTTCACTGACTTCCTGTGAAGTGATGTATCAATGTTCCCTCATTCCCTATGCCGTTTGCAGTGCCCTTCGAACTGAACATGTTCGTTCCCTTCAAATAGGAATCTCACTTAAGATGGCAAAATACCCTGAGAAGTCCACTTACGGTCGAATGGAACGCACGCTTTGTCATTATTACGAGAAAGTTTCTCATTATTACGAGACAGTTTCTCATTATTATGAGATGTTAAGTCATTATTACAAGAAAGTTTCTCATTATTACGAGATGTTAAGTCATTATTATGAGAAAGTTTCTCATTATTACAAGATGTTAAGTCATTATTATGAGAAAGTTTCTCATTATTAAGAGATACTAATTCATAATTATGAGAAAGTTTCTCATTATTATGACTTACGGAATTATATTTTTTTTCTCAACTGTTGTGGAAATGAGCTTCCATGGATATGTGCAGAACTGTATGCAAATATTTTTCTCCTCCTCTTTGTTTTAGTATTAAGGGGAAAAGAAGCAGCTTACTCTCTCACTTCTAAAACCATGGTCTCCTCATCCTTCGGGTTGTTTCTGCTGCTAGCAGCCGTTTCTCGTAAGTCTTCATAGATCCTCTAGAAATATTTTATAATAAAAATGTATTATATATGGTTATACAAAATGTTTCCATGTCTTTAACATGTCATGCCATATTTGTTTTCTCAGGTGTCCACTGTATTGAACTGACCCAGACTGATTCTATGGTCTTAAGGCCTGGTCAGGGTTTGACACTGTCCTGTAAGATCTCTGGATATTCAGTGACTGACCGCAGCTACTGCACTGGCTTCATACGACAGCCTGCAGGAAAAGCTCTGGAATGGGTTGGAGAGATATGTGGTAGCGGTAACACATATTACAGTGATAAACTGAAAGTAGATTTCAAGTTGCCAGAGACTCTTCCAGCAACACAGTGACTCTACAAGGACAGAATATGCAGGCTGAGGACACATCTGTGTATTTCTGTGCCAGATAGTCACAGTGACACAAACCACACGCAGCTTTGTTCAAAAACATCTTGAATGAAAAAAAAAGCAAGAGAAAATTCCTCTACAGGGAGTCAGAATAACTTCTCAAAAGATTTTTAGATTTTGCTCTGAATATAATTTTTTTATATATATATATATACAAGTTTGAAACATCAACAATTGCAACCTAACAATTGGTGTAACCTAAGTCAGACATGTAGGTTCAATTAGATTAAATAATATTTTGGATTAAATAATATTTTTGACTTAAATGCAACTAGTTCATTTGAAGCCAGAAGGAAGATATCTTTCACGTCAAGACTTCTAATGAAAATGGTTATGACCCCTTTTTGTTGCTGCATGTGTGCAGTAAAGTTATTAATCTTTAATTAGAATATATTACAATAGAGGGCACTGTCTGCCTTTGTGATGCTCAGCAGATCAGGTGTTGTAGTATTACTGTAATGTAAATACACACACACACACACACACACACACACACATTAATATACACCTCATACATTCATATAAATACTTCCAAACATAAATATACAATATGGAAAAAACAAACAAACAATCAACGAAAGGGGAATTACTGAAGTCCGGGAGATTTAACTAAGTAAACAGAATTAAACCAAGTTCAATTAAATCAGTAAATGTTAAAAAAATCAGTAATCATGTTCATCGGACGAAAAGTGTGCAGCGCCACATGTTCAAAATTCAAACACTTTATTCTTTATGAGTGTACACCGGTGACCAGCGGTGCATCAGTGGTTTAAGCATTCAGAAAAAAACTGTAAATTTACTCTATAAACAGAAATTCAAGGGGTAAAACATATTTATGAAGTTTTATGTAACAAAGTTTGGGAGGAGCACGTTCAGGTAATCAACCAATCAGCACAAGAGGAAGCCAGTAAGCCTTCCCTCACCTCTGTCCCATGACAGTTTCACAGAACGCCTCAACACATCATCTCACTCTTGCTGGTTTTCTATCCCACTCAAAAGGGGAGAGTACTCTGGGTTCGGGCCAAATTCGCAGCCCTCTCCCAGACAGCACACCAAATAAGCATTAATTACAACATCATTTCATGTACTGTGAACTCGTAAACTTTCTTTCTCAAAACACTGAGTTTTGATGTCTAAGTGACCAATTCATGTATAAGTGTTTTCACACATGATCACTAGGTCGTCAGTAAATGAATGTGGCATTTAAAAGGTTTCCCAAATGAAACAAAAGAGCTGTTAGCGTTTAATGATGTGTCTAAAGTAGAGAACTGTGAAATATTTTCAATTGCAAACTGAGTGTAAAGAATATAATGTGCTTGTAGTTTTGCAGACTTGGTCTGAATATCAGGTACATGAGTTACGTAATGGTTTCATTGAGTGTTCCACTTTTGTGTAAGCAATTTGATAAAACGAATTATTTTTGTCACTTTGGTGTTTAACTCCAAAAAATACAACAACATTAAAGGAGGAAAACAAGTAAATAAAATACTGTTTGTATTTTCTGCTAATGGACCTATAAATAATGACTAAAATCATTATGTGTGATGCCTCTTTGTGTAACCCCAATATTCTTGTTTGAGCATGTATCGTGTATGTTTATGTAAATCATCAGTTGCATATATTTAAACACCAGACATGAGTCAGTTTATACATTCATCTGATCACTAGAGGGAGGGAAGAACCACTTCAGTCCATTCAAACTGTGCTGTGAAACACCATGATCTCTTCATCTTTACTGTTTCTGGCTGTAGTTTCCTGTAAGTTTAGTCGACTTTTCTGTGTGATGCATCATTTTGCTGAAAAAAGAAGCTGTTGTTAAGAGCCTTTAAACTTCATGCTATTTTACTAACAGGTATTATTTCATTTGATACAGGTATAGATTCATATGAACTCACTCAGCCTGAGTCTCTGACTGTCCGTTCTGATGCCACTGTAACTATCAGCTGTAAAGTCTCCTATTCAGTTACTGACTATGAGACAGCCTGGATTCGTCAGCCTGCAGGAAAAGCTCTGGAATGGATTGGAGTGATCTGGAGTGGTGGAAGCTTAGACTACAAGGATTCCCTGAAAAGCCAGTTCAGCATCACCAGAGACACCTCCAGTAACACAATAACACTGCAGGGAAAGAATATGAAAGCTCAAGACACAGCTGTGTATTATTGTGCCAGATATACACACTGACAGACGCCAACAGCCTCCCTGTACAAAGACAACATCATCATATTACAAATTAAGAGAGTTATGAAGGTTTTCCACAACAGTCTGCTTTTCGCAGGAGCACATTAGGTTTACAAAAGTCATAATGACATTATAGACTTTAATTTAGCTGCTGAAACCAAAATCCTATATTGAAAGAACAAGCCTACATTGGTGTAAATGCATTATTTATCAGCAAGTATTTGCACAAAATAAATTAAAAGCTCAGCAATGATCATCCTTTGCAGCACTTATTTTGATATTTGCTTATAAGTTCTTTACAATTACAAGTTATTTACAATTACAAAATAAGTAGTAACTTTTAAATAACCTTTGATTTAAGGTAGTAGCCAGAAGCAAAAAACAAAATAAAATGCATGAAAGTGTCATGATGAAGCTGGCTATTGGCTATTGTGTGTATTGTGTGTGCAAGTGGATGTGTTTTCTTGTTTAAACATCTTAATAATGTAACGATCGCGTTAGTTGAGCTGTATGCAAAATGGGTGGCGCCATTTTAGTTTGTTTTACAGTTCAGAGAATTGGATCTGTTGGATTTACAACGTCAATTCCTCCACTTCTCACGAAATACATGTGGCTGGTGAACTGGGAGAAGAATAAGGTCATATGTTAAGCTACTTACACAATGTGTATCTGATATGAATAAAACTTGTTGTCTTATTATAATTGAATGGATTATTATTGCCGCTTCCATAGATATCAGTGTGTATTTTACAAACTCAAAATCATTGTTTTGCTAGTACTTATGTGTATTTAAATGTCTGAAAGCTAAAACAAACATTATGTGGTTGAAAACACTCAATAGTTGTGACATATGACAGCACTGAGTGCGTCCGTCTCTGGCAACGCGCGAGAGCAAGTTTGAATTTAGCAGTTGATGACGTGAAGCGCAGACTGTTCTAATCACAATCGGTGTGATCGTAACGCGTGTAAAGGGTTAAGACCCTTCCTCACCTGACTATGGCTTTAACTTTATCATGATGTGGTTTATAATGGACTATGGTAAAGAGACAGTGACAGTTACACACTCTTGGCTTACTATGGCTATTCTCTGCTGTCTCAGACAACGATATGTTTAAATATGTAGTAGAATATGTTTTTTAAAGCACCTAATTAAAGTCTTGACATAAAACATGTTTTGAGGGCACAACTAATAATAACAACACATTAATCCATTTTTTAAGGTGGTGTTTACTGTATGCTCACTCACTCTCAACTTAGATTGTGAAACCTTATGAATCATTTTCCATCTTTCTATTTCATAATCAAGCTATTGCATTGAAAAGTACTTGAATGGCTGGGATATCTTTGCAGTGGTGGTAGCATTATAAAGAAATACTCCATAAAAATAAGATCAGCTTCACGCAGGACACGTATATATATTTATATATTACAAATTTCTGTTTTTTTATAAACAAAGTTAACAAACAATGAAAGAACAGGGGAGGAGTTTATGCAAAACTGTGATGCATATTTCTCATAAGTTGCTTTGTACCAGTGGAGTGTGTCTGTGTTTACTGACTGTGTGTGTTTCCTGTTGAGGAGAATAATCAGCAATGACAGCAATAATCAATTCAATCCTGCTATTTCTTTTTTTACATGGTCTGTAACTCATTCATAAAAAATACATTACGAATGCATATATAATTTTAGCAAGTTTACATTTTGCTGACTCTAAAGTTTTTTCTCTCTTTCTCTCCCACAGATATCCATTGTCAGACCTTCACTCAGTCTCAGGCTGAGGTAAAAAGACCTGGTGAATCTTTCGGCTGGTGTGTACCGCCTCTGGATTTACATTCAGCAGCTACTGGGCTGCTGTGGTGAGACAGGGTCCCGGTAAAGGTCTGGAATGGGTTGCAACTATCAGCACATCCAGTTCTTCTATCTACTATTCTCAGTCAGTCCAGGGAAGGTTCACAGTGTCCAGAGATGACTCCAGCAGTCAACTGTACCTACAGATGAACAGCCTCAAGACTGAAGACACTGCTGTGTATTACTGTGCTAGAGAGTCACTGTGAATGAGTTCATGGTCAAGGCAATACAAAAACCACTTTCTTTCCTGTTGACTTCACTTAAAATCCAGATGTACTGTTGCATTTCCAAGCAGTGGCGCTCTTGTCAAGCAGTCTTGGTTAACTGTTTTGAGCATAACTCACTAAACTTTTGTTTAAGCTTGATTAACCATTAATCTTATTTTCAACAGTAATGTTAATTGTGCATGCTTGATTTTTGTATCTGTAAAGTGCTAAAAATATGTGTTGTATTTCTGTGTCTGAGAGCAGCTTTTCTAATTACTGAACACGACATGACTTCTATTATTGAAACAACATATCTATGAAGTAACACAGTCTCATCCCAAGACGTTATTCAACTGACACTTTTGACCATACGTCAATATCCGCCTTTTTAGGGTACACTCTTAGAAAAAAAGGGTTCTATATATATGTAGCATAGGGTTCTTTACTCAACTCCAAATGACATTTTATGCTAAAAAAGTTTATATAATGACAAGAAACAACCCTTTTGGCTCAAAGGTTCTTTATAGACTATTATTCATTCATATATTACATTATTCTGCAATATTTTGTAGTTGTAATTAAATTATTGTTTATTAAACTTAATATCACATCATGCTGATTTTTGGAGGAGACAATCAGAAATGGCACTCTTCGTGGTATATTGATTAACTACATAAAACGATATAAATATATACATTTTCTAACCCACATATCTTGAATTTTGATATAGAACATTTTAGGGGTTCCAAATACGTAGCGCTTTAGAACCTTTTAAGGTTCTATATAGAACCTTTTCTTCTAAGAGTGTACCCTTAAACGTTGGTTATATGACGATCCCAGACCGTCATACAACTGACGCTTTACCTTTAACGTCAGTTAGGTGACGGGTAGGTTTAGGTCTGGGTTAGGATTAGATAACGTCATCTAACTGACGTTTAAGGGTAGCCTAAAAAGGCGGATGTTGATGTATGGTCAAAAGCGTCCCTTAAACGTCGATTAGATGACGTTATCGGATCCTAACTCTACCCCAGACCTAAACCTCCGCCTAAACCTACCCCGTCACCTGAACTGACGTTAAAGGTAAAGCGTCAGTTGTATGAAGTCCCAGGATCGTCATCTAACCGACGTTTAAGGGTACCCTAAAAAGGCGAATATTGACGTATCATCAAAAGGCGTCCCAAGACGTCAGTTATATGACTTCTTGGGATGAGACTGTGTTATGTATGATGTCGAGAGTGTCTTGTAAGTGTGACTATAAAGTCACACTTACTGATGCGTTCAGGCAGGGCCCGGCCCGAGGCATAAGCGAACTAAGCGGCAGCTTGGGGCCCCTTTCAAAATTCAAAAAAGTTATTTTTTAGATGACTTAAACAAGTGACATAAATGAATAAATTAATATGAATGAATGATTAAAGACAACAAAATTCTGATTCCATGATCAATGAATGAATCATGACCACCCTACAACTGCTGCTGTGTCTGCCAGGGTTTAAGTCATGCGCACAATCTAGACAAGTGCGCATAATCGCAGACTCACGGTAATGTTAAGCCATGTCACAAAAAAGGACGTACCCCAGAGCTGAAAATAGAACGAAGAAAATGACAATGGAGAAAAAAGAGCAAGATAAAAGTGTTTGCATGATTATTTACGGTATGTTTTGTGCTGCAATTGAACCATTCCTATCTAGTCGAACCACGAATGCCGCCGATCGTGGTTCGACGGCTTGAGACTGTTTTCCAAAGATGGCTCCTGCCTGTTTTCGCGAAGTGGACTGTCTTTCAAAAATATCTTCTTATTAAACTGTCTGTACACTTACAACATTCTCAGTGCTTCGGTTTGCATGTAGGGACCCTGATTATGCTACAGTGTTAGTGTTGGGCTATAGTTTGAACATTGTTAGCGGTATTAACTTGCGATTTTTATTTTCTTTACTCTATGCCCCATATACCAGTGTTATAAGCTAAACAGTTTTTTAGAGATAAATCTCTTTACATCCGATAATCATGAAAACAATTCTCATAGAACGGTTGACTATGTACCAATGTGTAATTAAACCAAAGGTTCATTTTGCGCCAGAGTTCTCCTTTAACAACAAAGCACATGAGTGTGAATCACGCAACATCGCCTTTGATCTCATTGGTGTCTGATCCACTATTTGTGCTATGCAAGACTTAAGAACGATGGCTCAATTGGAAAAAGGCTGATGTTTGTATAAATTCAACTACTGTACACTGTCCTTTATCACATCTCACATTTTTAATAGAATGTATTCTTGCTGCAGAAGGACATTGTTATATATCTATATCAAGATGTGGCACTATGTTCATGAAATGAACCCCAATGGCCACAAGATCTAGTTTTTGCTAAATCTGGGCTTCTATGCAAATGATCTGATGTCTGTTACATATTTAAACAACTGCACAGTTGACTGGAGAACTCATCACTGGTTCAGCCTTGATATAAATCATGTTCACTTTGTATATGTTGCTGTTGCTGGCCACATTGTCTGGTAAGTTTATTTCCTATATATATATATATATATATATATATATATATATATATATATATATATATATATATATATACATATATATATATATATATATATATATATATAAACTATTTCTGTAAATAAATGATCCTAATTATTTGTAATTTTTTTTGTTTATCCACAGGTATTGACTCTCAGGTTGTGCTCACACAGTCTGAACAGTCAGTAGTTGTGGCTCCAGGTGGTTCCCACAAACTGACCTGTGCATGTAGTGGATTCACTCTTAGTGACTATAGCATGCACTGGATCCGCCAGGCACCTGGAAAAGGACTGGAATGGATTATTTATTATTATTCAGATTCTTCTAAGAGCTCAGCTCAGTCAGTCCAGGGCAGGTTCACAGCAACTAAGGACAGCTCTAATTTCTATCTGCACATGAATCAGCTGAAGACTGAAGACACTGCAGTGTATTACTGTGCGAGAGACACTGTGGAAACACTAATACAGGCAGCTGCTCAAAAACTCATGAGAAATCAGGTGGACATGGTTGAGTTGCACTGAAAAAAGTGGAAGAGCCTCTGAAGTGGCATAACTCCTGTCTGAAGTGTTTTGAATGCATCAAATACAAAAACATGTTAATAGTAAAATTATTCCTTATTTTTAATCATAAAGACATCTGTTTCCCACAGTATGTCTTAGTAAGTATAAGTATCTCTGTTCAGCATTCCCTTATATTAATAATGGACTGGATTCTTTTTTTCTACTACATAACTTAATTAATTCAGCTATTACATGGATATTGTCAGGATGGAGATATCAACAATTCATATCCTGGAAATGAATAAAAGCTAAAACGGCTTGCCAAAGTACTAAGTTGGACCATCAGAATGGTCATGCGTTTTATTTATCACTCTCAACGTCGAACACATAACGGCAATTAATATGATTAATCTTTTTCTTGACTATGTTATCAAACAGCTAATGTGTTACTAATATCACACAAACCATGTTCATGTTCACCATCTCAGAGTCAGAAAGCTGCCTTCTAAATATCAGCATCCTTACAAACGCTTTGAACAACTTACGTCAGTGGAGAAAATCATATAGTTCCTCATAATATCATAATATACACAATTCACCTGCTATATTTCTAAAAGTACACAATTGTTCATATCAATAGAAAATATACCAAAATAGTCTAGCTTCTTATGAGACTCCCCTGCTTCACAAGTAATGATATGCTAAAGCCAGCCAGCATGTTGACATGAATGGTTACAAGGTAGTTGTATGCAAGAAACCGGCGATTTCAAAACGTGTTTTTGAGAATATCTTTGGTTCACTGTCTGCAGTTTTAAGGAGAAAATACTCAGCAATGGTGTTGACACGAATTTGCATGGTTTGTCTTAAAGCTAATTCTAAACTATAAATTATTTAAAGACCGGTCACTTGGCAGTGCTTGTGAATTTCCAAATATGCATTTTTCCTCCGTAGATGCTCTGGTTGCATCTCTGAAACATTGACTCAATAACAAATAACACAATGAATAAATCACATAACAAAGGTATACACTGATAAAGTAATATATCTTTTTCCACTTATCAAATGTTGGTCAAGATCTTTTTTCCTTTGTCTTTGTGATAATTTGCAGATTACTGAATTAAACTACAGTGTAAGTCTGCCAACCTCCAAAAATGCAAATGATTTTGTAGGATGGGTCAATGTCTCCCAGACTCTTGAGAGATTGTGTTATAAGCTAATCTTCCTGTCAGTGCATGTGTTCAGTGACTAAAACAGCTTCAGTGTAACCTATACTGTATCTGTTTTACTGCTTTATTCTGTTGTAATGGAGATGCTACTATACGGATTCCTACTGATGATTATCGCATGTGAGAAACTCCCATTTCATGAAGATTCTTATTATTTCATTGTTATAAATCATCTAACATGATTTGTCTTCTGTTTTTCAGGTGTTAATGGTCAGTCTTTGAGCTCCTCAGATTCTGTGGTGAAAAGACCAGGAGAATCAGTGACTCTGTCCTGCGGTGTCTCTGGATTCTCAATGAGCAGCTACTACATGCATTGGATCCGTCAGAAACCAGGGAGAGGACTGGAGTGGATCGGTCGTATTGACAGTGGCACTGGCACTATTTTTGCTCAGTCGCTACAGGGCCAGTTCTCCATCACAAAAGACACCAGCAAAAACATGCTGTATTTAGAGGTGAAAAGCCTGAAGACTGACGACACAGCAGTTTATTACTGTGCCAGAGATTCACAGTAAGACAAACTCCCGCAGGGCTGAACAAAAACTACTCATGTGATCTCTGAGGGCTCAAGATCAAAATTATGAAAAATATGTTGTTCTCCAAAACATGGGCACAATTACTGCCATAGAAATTCTTATGAGTATAATATCTCTGAAGTATATTCTCATTAATATATATATATATATATATATATATATATATATATATATATATATATATATATATATATATATAAATTATCACAGCAGGGTGACAAGAAACATGAAATTGTCCTGCCATGACTTCTTGTTCCACAGGAGAATAAATATGAGGAAATACAAAGGCCAAATTCCCATAATCATCCATCGCAATGAGTAAAACTAAAGAATATAGTTCTGATAGATTCAGCTCCTCACCACATAATGTTTGGGAGGGTTTCAAGAAAAATCCTCTGCTCTCATCTAAAAACAAACTCCAGCATTCTCGGTTGTCAGACGCTACTGGAAGAAATAGGGCTGGCTTCTATAGTCAAATGAAAGAAAAAATATTTTTTTTTTTGGCAGATGGGTTTGGTGCAAACAGGGATAAAAAAATACCCAATGACCACAGTTAAAAAACTGCTGGATCTTTAATGATGTGTTTAAATGATGTGCATTTATACTATATATCTTTAGTGACCGATATAAATTTCAAGCCTCTGAAAGAGATCTGGATGAATAAAAGGAGGAGCAATGACAGGGCAAGATCGAGAGGACCATGTTTTGTTTACTCCTTTCCTGAACAACAAACCTTGTTCCAGCGCATACAAATAGGTGGATTGAAACATCGCTACTTATCACAAAATGAAGGTTCTGCCATGGCCACCCCAGTCCCTTAACCTAAACCCTACAGAAGATGAGTGGGATGAATAAAGAAAAGAATACTAATATGGACCTAGGGAAGTTCCTCCCACACGCCCCAGAGGGCTCCCTCTCCTGAATATTGAATATTCCCTTAAACCCTGTGCCTTGCACTGATTACCTTAATACCTGCCGCTAATCATCTGGACTATATAGTGTGTGTGTGTGTGATATATATATATATATATCATCTGGACTCTCTCCACTCTATATCATTTTGCTCAGACTGACATTTCAGAGCATTTTCCCTGTCCCTTTTTCTAATTTCTAAGAATTTAAATTTCTTGCTAGAACAACATCATTCTAAACTTAAAATGTAGTTGAGCTCTATATAGTTTTGAATGATTATCTTTATAAAAGGTTTTCATAAACAGTGCAGAATCAATAATAGTAGTAAATATAAGCTTTAGCTATATATTCTTTTCTCAAAAAAAAAAAAAAATCATATTCAGTTACTATCTCTGAACGTGTAAATAAGAATAGACAAACAATATGTTGAAAGTCAGACATGGTTACAAAGGTTAATAAGGACACGGAAAATGTAAATGTACCTTTAGAGGGCAGTCTATGCAAACCTACTTCCACTTCTCTCTTTTAAAAGCCCCGCTCTATTCATCTACAGACACAAAACGTGTTTATGAATTTCCTGCATCAAATTCATAACATGGCAATGGATATTGTGTCTAAACTGTGTTTTATCTTCATGTTTGCTCTCACAGATTGTAAGGCTCTTGAAATCCTGTTGACATATTCATGTGTGCTGTTGTAAATGTTAATGTTGAACTGTTCATTTTTCAGTCTGTTGGAGTCAGACACTGACTGAGTCTGAGTCAGTGGTTATTAAACCTGGAGGATCTCACAGACTTATCTGTACGTGGTCTGGATTTAGTAGTGACCCGCACTTGGCTTGGATCAGACAGGCTGCAGGAGGAGGTCTGGAGTGGCTGGCATACATAACACCTAGCAGTACTGTATACTACTCTCAGTCTGTTCAGGGACGGTTCACCATCTCCAGAGACAACAGCAAGACACAGATGTATCTGCAGATGAATAATATCAAGAATGAAGACACTGCTGTATATTATTGTGCCAGAGAGTCACAGTGACCAATACAACTACAGTTCTGTACAAATATCTGAAAACAACATAAACGTTATCATTGCTCCTGTCACGTGTGTTTGCAGAAAGGAGAGTTTAGGCAAAATCTAGATCCAGCAGTCAACTTAAATTAACAAATAATCTAAATCACAAACATTCAGGATAACAGGAGAATATAAATAACAGGAGAGAAACAACCACTAAGACTTACTTACTAATAGACAAGATTTCTAGTGTTGTCCAAAACCATAGTGGACGTTATCGAGTGCACTCATTCAATCCCACAATGCATACAACAGATGTACGCTCCACGGCTCGAGAATACCCATAATGCACTGTGAGCGTCACATCAAATTAATTCCTGATTCTGAACAAAAGATGCCGTAGCTGAATCATCCATCCATTTTCCAAACTGCAGGTCCAGAGTGGCTACAGAGTAATGTCATACAGGTATAAATTCCCTTTAATTGATTATTAAATTGTTAAATTAAGGTTTATACATGCTAGAGTTCAAGGTGAATCTTTTCATTAATACTGAAGCTGCCACTTTACCAAGTACTAATTTTACATTATAGAGGCTCCATAATACTAAATATTATAGATGCGCCTAGATAAATATTAAATAAGATTTGAGAGCAGTGATGGACACAAAGCCATTTTCCTCACTCTTCAGGAGACTTTGGATGGAATCACTAGTCAAATGGAAAAACATCACATCATGTGGAACAAAATGTCTTATATGCTCCATACAAAATAAATAAAATATAATTACCAAGCTTAAAGACACATTTGCTATACAAATTTGTATAGATCAGTATATTAGAATAAGACTGTTCAGACGCTCCTGCTTACTGCTCCGTGCTTTGCTCTATCGCTTTAATATTTTTTATATATTTTATCTCCTTTTCACCTAATTTTAACTTCAGCAAATCAGCACAGTGCTCAGACGCTGGGATTACTTAAAAGTACTTCACACTTTTATTCAACCAGCCTCTCACTGCTTACATTCCGGGGAAGACAAAACACAACTCCCTACATCCATAAGGATAAGAAAATGCCTCTTCTGGAATCTACTTGCTGCTCTAACTGCCACAGACTTTTACAAAGGATTGCAGTTCTTGAAACAAAGTTAATTGCGGGACCGACAAACCAGACTGAACGCACAACAGAGCTTCGTCATGGACGCCCTCAACACACAGCCGGTGAGTCCCATGAATCCAGTGCTCCTCAACAAGCTATACTGGCTGTAGAGAAACGAGCCGATCGACTTACAAATCGATGGCAAAAACAGGGAGCGAGACCCAAAGGCACTCGAGACATCAGATTGTCACGAGCACCACATATTTCAGCAGTAGCATCATCTACCCCAGATATGACTCTGACAAGGATTGCAACCAATAACATTGACTCAATAACAAATAACACAATGAATAAATCACATAACAAAGGTATACACTGATAAAGTAATATATCTTTTCCCACTTATCAAATGTTGGTCAAGATCTTTTTTCCTTTGTCTTTGTGATAATTTGCAGATTACTGAATTAAACTACAGTGTAAGTCTGCCAACCTCCAAAAATGCAAATGATTTTGTGGGAAGGGTCAATGTCTCCCAGACTCTTGACAGATTGTGTTATAAGCTAATCTTCCTGTCAGTGCATGTGTTCAGTGACTAAAACAGCTTCAGTGTAACCTATACTGTATCTGTTTTACTGCTTTATTCTGTTGTAATGGAGATGCTACTATACGGACTCCTACTGATGATTATCGCATGTGAGAAACTCCCATTTCATGAAGATTCTTATTATTTCATTGTTATAAATCATCTAACATGATTTGTCTTCTGTTTTTCAGGTGTTAATGGTCAGTCTTTGAGCTCCTCAGATTCTGTGGTGAAAAGACCAGGAGAATCAGTGACTCTGTCCTGCGGTGTCTCTGGATTCTCAATGAGCAGCTACTACATGAACTGGATCCGTCAGAAACCAGGGAGAGGACTGGAGTGGATCGGATCGTATAGACTATGGCACTGGCACTATTTTTGCTCAGTCGCTACAGGGCCAGTTCTCCATCACAAAAGACACCAGCAAAAACATGCTGTATTTAGAGGTGAAAAGCCTGAAGACTGACGACACAGCAGTTTATTACTGTGCCAGAGATTCACAGTAAGACAAACTCCCGCAGGGCTGAACAAAAACTACTCATGTGATCTCTGAGGGCTCAGAGATCAAAATTATGAAAAATATGTTGTTCTCCAAAACATGTTGGCCACAATTATTGCCATATAAATTCGTATGAGTATAATATCTCTGAAGTATATTCTCATTAATATTGAAAAAAAAAAGTTTTTATCACAGCAGGGTGACAAGAAATATGAAATTGTCCTGCCATGACTTCTTGTTCCACAGGAGAATAAATATGAGGAAATACAAAGGCCAAATTCCCATAATCATCCATCGCAATGAGTAAAACTAAAGAATATAGTTCTGATAGATTCAGCTCCTCACCACATAATGTTTGGGAGGGTTTCAAGAAAAATCCTCTGCTCTCATCTAAAAACAAACTCCAGCATTCTCGGTTGTCAGACGCTACTGGAAGAAATAGGGCTGGCTTCTATAGTCAAATGAAAGAAAAAATTATTTTTTTTTGGCAGATGGGTTTGGTGCAAACAGGGATAAAAAAATACCCAATGACCACAGTTAAAAAACTGCTGGATCTTTAATGATGTGTTTAAATGATGTGCATTTATACTATATATCTTTAGTGACCGATATAAATTTCAAGCCTCTGAAAGAGATCTGGATGAATAAAAGGAGGAGCAATGACAGGGCAAGACGAGAGGACCATGTTTTGTTTACTCCTTTCCTGAACAACAAACCTTGTTCCAGCGCATACAAATAGGTGGATTGAAACATCGCTACTTATCACAAAATGAAGGTTCTGCCATGGCCACCCCAGTCCCTTAACCTAAACCCTACAGAAGATGAGTGGGATGAATAAAGAAAAGAATACTAATATGGACCTAGGGAAGTTCCTCCCACACGCCCCAGAGGGCTCCCTCTCCTGAATATTGAATATTCCCTTAAACCCTGTGCCTTGCACTGATTACCTTAATACCTGCCGCTAATCATCTGGACTATATAGTGTGTGTGTGTGTATATATATATATATATCATCTGGACTCTCTCCACTCTATATCATTTTGCTCAGACTGACATTTCAGAGCATTTTCCCTGTCCCTTTTTCTAATTTCTAAGAATTTAAATTTCTTGCTAGAACAACATCATTCTAAACTTAAAATGTAGTTGAGCTCTATATAGTTTTGAATGATTATCTTTATAAAAGGTTTTCATAAACAGTGCAGAATCAATAATAGTAGTAAATATAAGCTTTAGCTATATATTCTTTTCTCAAAAAAAAAAAAAAAATCATATTCAGTTACTATCTCTGAACGTGTAAATAAGAATAGACAAACAATATGTTGAAAGTCAGACATGGTTACAAAGGTTAATAAGGACACGGAAAATGTAAATGTACCTTTAGAGGGCAGTCTATGCAAACCTACTTCCACTTCTCCTTTTTAAAAGCCCCCGCTCTATTCATCTACAGACACAAAACGTGTTTATGAATTTCCTGCATCAAGTTCATAACATGGCAATGGATATTGTGTCTAAACTGTGTTTTATCTTCATGTTTGCTCTCACAGATTGTAAGAGCTCTTGAAATCCTGTTGACATATTCATGTGTGCTGTTGTAAATGTTAATGTTGAACTGTTCATTTTTCAGTCTGTTGGAGTCAGACACTGACTGAGTCTGAGTCAGTGGTTATTAAACCTGGAGGATCTCACAGACTTATCTGTACGTGGTCTGGATTTAGTAGTGACCCGCACTTGGCTTGGATCAGACAGGCTGCAGGAGGAGGTCTGGAGTGGCTGGCATACATAACACCTAGCAGTAGCTGTATACTACTCTCAGTCTGTTCAGGGACGGTTCACCATCTCCAGAGACAACAGCAAGACACAGATGTATCTGCAGATGAATAATATCAAGAATGAAGACACTGCTGTATATTATTGTGCCAGAGAGTCACAGTGACCAATACAACTACAGTTCTGTACAAATATCTGAAAACAACATAAACGTTATCATTGCTCCTGTCACGTGTGTTTGCAGAAAGGAGAGTTTAGGCAAAATCTAGATCCAGCAGTCAACTTAAATTAACAAATAATCTAAATCACAAACATTCAGGATAACAGGAGAATATAAATAACAGGAGAGAAACAACCACTAAGACTTACTTACTAATAGACAAGATTTCTAGTGTTGTCCAAAACCATAGTGGACGTTATCGAGTGCACTCATTCAATCCCACAATGCATACAACAGATGTACGCTCCACGGCTCGAGAATACCCATAATGCACTGTGAGCGTCACATCAAATTAATTCCTGATTCTGAACAAAAGATGCCGTAGCTGAATCATCCATCCATTTTCCAAACTGCAGGTCCAGAGTGGCTACAGAGTAATGTCATACAGGTATAAATTCCCTTTAATTGATTATTAAATTGTTAAATTAAGGTTTATACATGCTAGAGTTCAAGGTGAATCTTTTCATTAATACTGAAGCTGCCACTTTACCAAGTACTAATTTTACATTATAGAGGCTCCATAATACTAAATATTATAGATGCGCCTAGATAAATATTACATAAGATTTGAGAGCAGTGATGGACACAAAGCCATTTTCCTCACTCTTCAGGAGACTTTGGATGGAATCACTAGTCAAATGGAAAAACATCACATCATGTGGAACAAAATGTCTTATATGCTCCATACAAAATAAATAAAATATAATTACCAAGCTTAAAGACACATTTGCTATACAAATTTGTATAGATCAGTATATTAGAATAAGACTGTTCAGACGCTCCTGCTTACTGCTCCGTGCTTTGCTCTATCGCTTTAATATTTTTTATATATTTTATCTCCTTTTCACCTAATTTTAACTTCAGCAAATCAGCACAGTGCTCAGACGCTGGGATTACTTAAAAAGTACTTCACACTTTTATTCAACCAGCCTCTCACTGCTTACATTCCGGGGAAGACAAAACACAACTCCCTACATCCATAAGGATAAGAAAATGCCTCTTCTGGAATCTACTTGCTGCTCTAACTGCCACAGACTTTTACAAAGGATTGCAGTTCTTGAAACAAAGTTAATTGCGGGACCGACAAACCAGACGGAACGCACAGACAGAGCTTCGTCATGGACGCCCTCAACACACAGCCGGTGAGTCCCATGAATCCAGTGCTCCTCAACAAGCTATACTGGCTGTAGAGAACGAGCCGATTCGACTTACAAATTCGATGGCAAAAACAGGGAGCGAGACCCAAAGGCACTTGAGACATCAGGTTGTCACGAGCAACACATATTTCAGCAGTAGCATCATCTACCCAGATATGACTCTGACAAGGATTGCAACCATTGGTTAAGACTGCAAATCGACTCATCATTCATGTGGGGAAAATGATATTCATAAAGAGACAGTCAGAACTCCTTAAGAAGGATTTCAATGAACTTTTTGAAACACTTAAAAGACTGAAAGTTGAAACATTCATCAGTGGACCACTCCCTAGCAAGAGGAACGAACAGGTTTTACGAGTTGTTGTGTTCAAATACTTATTTGCAGCTGTATCATACAAATAAATAGTTAAAATTTCATACATTGTGATTTCTGGATTGGATTTGAGATTATGTCTCTCACACTGGACATGCACCTATCGATGACAATTTCAGACCCCTCTATGATTTCTAAAGTGGGAAAACTTGCAAAATAGCAGGGTTCAAATACTTATTTCCTCTCTGTTTATAAAGATAATAAATTCTTTGTTTAAGAGGAACAGTCAGATCATTGGCAGATTATTTTATCACAGATTATTTGTCCACACTAAACTACACATTGTCCCTTTAGAGAAATATTGCCTGTACGGTGACCAAATTTAAGGCATTCAATGTAATCCAGGACACCCCTAGAAATATAATGAATATGAAAGGCTTTAGATATCAGCATAGAATAAGGACCAGAGTATAAAAGGCCACATTTAGTAAAAAGTATAAAAAAGCTGTGTCCATATATCGTGAAATATTTAGCAGAACTTATAAAAAGATGTATCACTTTAAACAATAATAATAATAATTACTATTATTAAAAGAATAGAGAAATATTTGGAGACAAGAGAGAGTATAGAAAAAGTCACATTTACTGATGCATTCCCTCAGGAAACACCTGTGCTTGGTTGTTGCCTCTAAGAAAATAAGTGCATTTTGCATGTATAGTTTCATAAGACTTGTTTAAACTCTATAACTATAACAAAGCAAACATTTGGTTAAAGTCTAGTAACTTACTCGCTCAAAAATGGAAGACATAATCAAGAAATAGTTCTTTTATATTTGATATAATCTTCTCAGCAAATTATATCAGAAATCAAATGATGTGACCCTGATGACTGTAAAATAATTTTAGAGAAGATCATGGTTTATATATATACTGCTAATCAAACTAAACTGATCGTGACGTTTCACTAAAACTGCATGATTAATTGGAGCTCACCTGTATGTTTGCTTTCCGCCTTTCAATCTCCTCTCCACTGTATGATGTTCTCTCTCGAGGGGTTATATTTATGTTGATAAAAGCTGTATCCACTTTTACCTGTTCCACTGCTTTCTGACCTACAATCATAGAATTGCAGGGCTTGGCATTTTGCCATTTAATGGAGACATATCATGCAAAATCCACTTTTTTAGCCCTTAAATGCATTTTGTTGTATATTTGGAGTGTTTATAAGTACAGAAAAGATGAAATTATTCTCTTCAGGTGCTTCGTTTATATCTTTATATTCTGTTTTGGTCATATTTTTCAACCTGTTCAGATTTTTCTGTTGTCT
This sequence comes from Hybognathus amarus, assembly GCA_030378365.1. Taxonomy (NCBI): domain Eukaryota; kingdom Metazoa; phylum Chordata; class Actinopteri; order Cypriniformes; family Leuciscidae; genus Hybognathus; species Hybognathus amarus. The sequence goes on along the minus strand of JAQIUQ010006065.1, from coordinate 320,569 downwards.
ATGACATTTTTCGAGCAAGTACGTCATCGTATTTGCAGCGGAACTGACAAATAAGGACATTGACTACCGGTCCAACACTATGAGCAATCCGCCATTATTATATCTCGCTCCGATTTTGTAGTCCAAGCTCAATCATGCAGAAGTTACGAGAGGGCTAGTCAAAATGTTTCGGTTGTTGGATGTAGTGACCTGAAAGCACTTCAAGGATCCCCACTTCAGACAACCTCAGCCAGTATACAGAAGGGTTTGTCCGAATCGAACTTCTATCATTTAGCTGCTGTGTTTCCTGATGCTTTCTAAACGTAAGTTATCATATTATTATCAATACAGATTTTTAGTGGTAAGATCAGACCGCAGTCATTTATCTTGTAGGTATGTGGACATTTCAATAAATAGCGGCCGCCATTGTGTTCCAAATCTCTGTGTCCGCATTTTTCCAAATCATTTTGAGCGGGTCTCCTGAAAATGCGCTGTTTTCATTGACTCGCTGTGGGAATCCTTGATTATTTCTAGCCAATCACATCATTAGGGGTTTCGACTGCACATTTGTTTTCATTTTTTTCTAGTCAGGCTGCATTTTCCTCCTGAAAGGCGATTTCAAACAATACGGAAGAATTCAACTGTCACAGAAATTATTTTTACCCACTTTGGACACTTTCCAGAGGAAGGTAGACATGAAGAACATATGTTTGTGGTGTGCTGTACAAAATTTCGTGGCCATTTAAACTCCCCCACTTTTTTATGACTACCGACACTGAACGTTACCTGTAGAAAAGCTGTCAAAATGCAGCTCGTCGTGTAGGCTACACTCAACTTTGGTGTGGTCTCCTCCACTTTCTTTCCTCCACCAGCGTTAGTATTGATAACTCTATATTTTTACACAATTGAAAATAGCATGAATTTTTAACAAATCCATCTTTTAAATTAAGGATATATAATTTTCCTTGGATCGTTGTTTTCCATTCAATAATTTGTATTTTCAACAACTGCTCGTCAGAAAAATACTAAAAAAGATAGGCCAAATCAGTCTTTATGTGTGTTAAAATCAAGTAAAAATCCAAATAACTATATGAAACCCACGTTAGATCCAAATAACTATATGAAACCCATCTCCACAGAAAATTTTGTTAAGATATCTTGATTATTGAGAAAGTTATGAGCATTTTTGTGAAAAAAACAACTTGTTTTCAGTCACACTAAATTCTATTGTTTTCACCTTAGAAATGAGACAAAAATAGGTGCTGATTACTGAACTATAAAATGTTGTAACTTTCTTCATACTTGACATATTTACTTTTTTCTTTTTATTTTGTAAAGGGGTACCCAGGTCTTTCCACACATGCTATCCATTTGTCTATTTGTTGAGTTTTAATTTTTTGTCCACATACCTATATCTTGTCAGTGTGCTTGTTTTAACAAGAGAAATAGTCGACTTTCACTAATAACACAACATAGTTCACATACCTGCCTCCATATGAAGACGGTTCGTCGTTCGTCGTCATCCTTTTCAAATCGCTCGCTCTGGCTCGAATATGTAAGGCTTGGTGGACAAGTCTTCCGTTGTTGACATTTTGTTAACGTGTGAATATGAAGCTTTGAAGCTATAGTAATCGTATCTCTTATCAAACTACACTAATGGCCGAACGCGGAGAGTTGAACTGACCGTGAACTCAGCGACCTGGAGAGCGGGCGGGGAAAGACGGTACGCCTTTTTATTTAAAGGGGCCGCATTGAAACGACTTGTTCACAGAAGCACCTCATAAAAGGGGCAGAAAAGGGGCCTGTGGAGCTATAATAATGAGTAATTCAGAACCCAAGCATTGTAGTTATGCTTGATATAGACCACAAATGTATGATTTATAAGTAAAAATGTATGATTTAAAAGCATGATATGTACCTGATTGTAAACATGATATGTTGTCAAAAGATAGTCAGAGGAAAATGAAATGCATGCCAACATATTTAGAGACTGCTGAGAGAAGCCCATACATGATTATGGAAGGCTCCAACACCCATAAAGACTAAGAACATGGTTAGAGACTGTCACAATCACAGCCGCTGTGTTGGCCCTACATGCTCGCTGTAGCATGCACACATGTTGTGTGTGCATGTGTTCTTTCATGCAGTTCTCTTGTATTGTTCTAAATGTGTGATGTTCGTTTCCATTAACTCCCATTAATAAAGTTTTGTAGAACTTTGTGATCTACAAAGCCATACACATTTTAACGTCGAGTCACTGTTGAATCAACGCAGGTGCCAGTGTTGGATAACCGTTGAATTTTGAGGTTGTAGATTTGATGTACAACTCAAAAATTGTTGATATTTCTATGTTGAATCCATAGTGATTCCTTGCCTCAAGTGAGTGGAGAGGAGTCTCCACTCTTTCCACTTTTTCTCTTTCCATATTTTTTCCACAAATATTGATTTAAACAGATATGTTTCTAATTTTGAGTATCTGAATTTTTGCCAGTCCATACTAGTGTACATAGGAATTTACTTTAATTATACTGTACTCTTTCCCCACTATTGACTGAAAAATACACTTGATCATTATCAGTATACTCCATAAATTTAACTTGATGTATACTTCTTTTTCATAAGGGAAATCATGATGACCTCATCAGCTCTTCTACTGTTAGTAGCAGTGGCATCATGTAAGCTTCACTGATGGTTTAAAGCACTAAATTAAAGTCTTGACAAACATTTTTTGAGCCTCATCAAAACACATTAATCCATTTTATTACTTTTTTCCTCAAGAGTCATTCTCCCTCTCCTGCAGGATTCAGTATCAAGCTATTGCATTCACTGGATACTGTCAACCAACTGGAAAAGCACTGGAATGGCTGGGATTTTCTTTGGAGTGGTGGTAGCAGTAATATTAAAGCAAGATCAACAATGTTAAAAACAACATCAGTTTCACGGAGGATACGCATATATATATTACACATTTCTTTTTTCATAAACAAAGTTAACAAACAATGAAAGAACAGGGGAGGAGTTTATGCAAAACTGTGATGCATATTTCTCATAAGTTGCTTTGTACCAGTGGAGTGTGTCTGTGTTTACTGACTGTGTGTGTTTCCTGTTGAGGAGAATAATCAGCAATGACAACAATAATCAATTCAATCCTGCTATTTCTTTTTTTACATGGTCTGTAACTCATTCATAAATAATATATTACGAATGCATATATAATTTAGCAAGTTTACATTTTGCTGTCTCTAAAGTTTTTTCTCTCTTTCTCTCCCACAGATATCCATTGCCAGACCTTCACTCAGTCTCAGGCTGAGGTAAAAGGACCTGGTGAATCTTTCGGCTGGTGTGTACCGCCTCTGGATTTACATTCAGCAGCTACTATGTTGCTGTGGTGAGACAGGGTCCCGGTAAAGGTCTGGAGTGGATTGCATATATTGGCACATCTAGTTCTCCTATCTACTATTCCCAGTCAGTCCAGGGAAGGTTCACAGTGTCCAGAGATGACTCCAGAAATCAACTGTACCTACAGATGAACAGCCTCAAGACTGAAGACACTGCTGTGTATTACTGTGCTAGAGAGTCACTGTGAATGAGTTCAGGGTCAAGGCAATACAAAAACACTTTCTTTCCTGTTGACTTCACTTAAGATCCAGATGTACTGTTGCATTTCCAAGCAGTGGCGCTCTTGTCAAGCAGTCTTGGTTAACTGTTTTGAGCATAACTAAATTAACTTTTATTTTTTCGTTGCTTTCTTTATATGGATTTTTTTTCTTTGTGTAAAGTCTACACCTAATGCATTGATCAAAGATGATAATTTACAGATTTGACAGATTACAGATTTACCAAAAAAAGTCAAAGAAACAAAACAAAAAAAAGATTTCTTTTTTTTTACAAACAGAAGAATATATTTAAATGGTTAAGCTACTTTAAAGGTTGAATCAGTGATTTCAGGCCCAAACAAAAATGTTCACATTCATCTAATATTTCCTAACGATCCGCTAGCTGCCCGCCCCATAAGCAGGCTGTCAAAAACAAAACAAAAACAAAACGCTTCTCTGTAGGCAGCCTAGGCTCTGAGATCTGCACACAAAAACAAATGGGTACAACCACCACTCAAAATCAAAATAAACAGTGTTCTAACCAATCACTGATAGAGGGGGATATTGGTTGTTACTGCTCTCGTTTGCTTTGTAATCCAAAGTAGCTAAATTCACATTTTACAGTTTACAGAATGAGCCAACATTGAGGTAGACCGTCAATCTGAAAAAAAGTGTGTTTTTGTCACTTTAAGAAATTTGCGTACATGACCGTTTTTTTGATGCACGAAACGGGAGGGAGGGCGATCTAATATGGTTTGTTTGGGATCTCTCTTCAAACACAAACAGAAGTGACGTAACCCACAATTGCTGCAGACTGATCTCATGAAATAGCGTGTGTATGACACGCCAATTCATATTTCCATTTTTTGCGTGCTATCAACACGCATAATCGCTTTTCAGCGTGTTTATTAATGCCGTTGATATTACGTTATTACTGTATACAAATATATGACCTACCCCGTCCCTAAACCTACCCGTCACTGGGGTTAATAGCATTTATGAGTCTCCCTCACCATCCTAGGAAAAAATATCTCGCTCCCCAGATTTAGATCTACATTTTCCTTCGTTTCGCTCGGACATTTGACGGCGTGTACATACACGCGGAATCACTCAGACATTAATGGTGTTAGACATACACGCATACACGCGGATAGCTCAAAATGCGTAGAGATAACATGCCACTTGACTCGAAAGTGGCGTGTATGTTTACGCAAAAGTCATGATGTCATGTTGATTGCTGATACAACCTTTAAGACTGTTGATTTAGACCTGGTTTTACAGGCAAGGCTTAGATTAAGCCAGGATAAGGCCTTAGTTCAGTAGCTTTTATATACATGCCTTATAAAAAAAAAACATTACTGATGTGCATCTTGAGATAAAACAGCTCAAACATGCATTTTAGTCCAGGACTATAGGCTTAAACCCTGTCTGTAAAACTGGGGGCAATGTTTTAATATAAGAATAATGTATTTAATCCATTATTCAAACACTGCTTTATGTAACTTGTCTGTCAGGCGTATGATGAAAGTATTAGTAAAATAATTTTCCTGTAGGCAACAGTAGCTAAAAATAACATTTGAAGAATTTTTTTTTAACTACAGTAGATTTACTTAACCAATGCTTTTGTTACACTTGAGAGAAACATTTGTACTTTGACAAAAACAGTCATAGATGTTTAAAAAAATGTTTTAAAGTGCTATGATGCGTATTTCCAGTTGTCTTCATGTTTATGTGGACACAGATGTTGTCATCTTTTGTGGAAAGCACTACATGTCCAACCACAAAATCTTGGACAACCGAAGAGCTGTATGCAAATGCAATACTTGCTCTCTAAATATAAAAGAAGAGTATCAGCTTTGTGGATCCGTAGGAGTGATAACGCTGCCTTTACTTGCTGCCATGATCCTCTCGACAGCTCTTCTACTGCTGGCAGCAGCTGCCTCCTGTGAGCTTCACTGATGGTTCATTTAAACTAAGGCAATGATTAAGCCTTATAGCTGTTAACAGAAGTTTTGAGGCATAATTAATAACACTCTTCCGTTGTTGTTTTCAGGTGGTGTTTACTGTGTCGAGCTCACTCAACCTCCATCTTTGGTTCTGAAACCTCAAGAGTCATTCTCCCTCTCCTGCAGGATTTCTGTATCAAGCTATTGCATTCACTGGATACGTCAACCAACTGGAAAAGCACTGGAATGGCTGGGATATCTTTGCAGTGGTGGTGGCAGTAATATTAAAGACTCCATAAAAAACAAGATCAGTTTCACGCAGGACACGTCCAAAAACACAGTGTTTCTGCAGGGAAAGAATTTTCAGATTGAAGACACAGCTGTGTATTACTGTGCTAGAGAGTCACTGTGAATGAGTTCAGCATCAAGGCAATACAAAAAACACTTTCTTTCTTGTTGACTTCACTTAAGATCCAAATGTACTGTTGTATTTCCAAGAGGTGGCGCTCTTGCCAAGCAGTCTTAGTTGCCTTTTTTTAGGATTAATTAACTTTAGCCTTCTTGACTAAGAAACAATTTTGAAAGACTGAAAAAACATAAATATTTCTTCATACAGCAGCAGCCTTGGATTTGGTTCATCATAAAATCGGTTCTCGACTTTGTGTGTCACATGTATTCTCTTTTTCTGTTTAGTTTCTTTATCCCCGTTTTCCTAAACCCCGTTTTCCTAAGCGTCGTTGATACAACACCGTTTTCAACGAACAACATGACACGTTTTCAGGGAAACGCAAACATTTGGAAAGTTTTTTAAAACGATACAGTTATCATCTAAGTGTAACTACAAGAACGCAAATATGTGCAAACTTTAGCGCCATGCACATGGATAGCCTATTACGTGTTTGTAATGGAGTTAAAAATGCACTTTGATATAATTCAAATATTATTTTCAAATTAGCATCTGTGAATTTTATCTCATTGAATTATTTTTATTTATCTTTATTTTTGCGAATGTTTCCTTTGGAAATGTAGCCTGACTTTGTCATACTCATAGGGAGCTGTTTACATTTGCTTGTAGTCTCTTCACTCAGTTCTCACTTGTTCTTCTCAAGTGGTCAGGAGTGTGCTAACGCTTCAGATTCAAATATCGAATGGAAGTTTAAACGTGGTTGTGAGGTATCTGAAAAAAAAATAGTTCCACTATAGAAAATAACATGGATTGAAATCATACATTGTGTCCATATATATTTGTTTTTAATAATGCATAGTGTTCATTACACTAACCACTCAGTGAGTTGCACAGTTTTGAAAATGAACGTTAAGGGTTGTGTTAAGGATATGTTATATGTGCACATCTATCTGAAGCGGTCAAAGGCGATTCTGAAAGAGTCAAAAAGTCGAAGACGGGACAAATCGTCAAAATTTCTATGTCCACCACTCTAGTTCATCCAAAACAAACTAGAAAATAGACTCAAACTGCTAAATACCGGAATTATCCTTTAAAGTAGCACTTTGCAGGATTTCCGTTTTTGTCAAACTGTGACCCCTAGAGTCGCTGTGGAGTACTTGTACTGTCGTAAATAGCACTCACACAGAGATGTCTCTGCAAATCAAGGCCTGATCCCCTCCCCTGTATACCGGTACCTGTTCAGTAAGATGGAAGCTGTAAGGAGTGGAAATAAGGTGTGGCCTGTTTCTGTTTGATGTTTATTTTACTTTGACTGAAATAACCACTCGTTACATCCGAGGTATGCAGCAAAGCATTTGTGAAGCCACAACACGCACAACCTCTGAGGCGGATGGGCTACAACAGCGAAAGACCCCACCGGGTACCACTCATCTCCACTACAAATAGGAAAAAGAGGTGACAATTTGCAAGAGCTCACCAAAATTGGACAGTTGAAGATGGGAAAAATGTTGTCTGGTCTCGATTTCTGTTGAGACATTCAGATGGTAGAGTCAGAATTTGGCGTAAACAGAATGAAAACATGGATCCATCATCCCTTGTTACCACTGTGCAGGCTGGTGGTGGTGGTGTAATGGTGTGGGAGATGTTTTCCTGGCACACTTTAGGCCTCTTAGTGCCAATTGGACATGGTTTAAAGGCCACAGCTTACTTGAGCATTGTTTCTGACAATGTCCATCCCTTTATGGCCACCATGTACCCATCCGATGGCTACTTCCAGCAGGATAATGCACCATGTCACAAAGCTTGAATCATTTCAAATTGGTTTCTTAAACACGACAATGAGTTCACTGTACTAAAATGCCCCCCACAGTCACCAGATCTCAACCCAATAGAGCATCTTTGGGATGTGGTGGAACAGGAGCTTCATGCCCTGGATGTGCATCCCACAAATCTCCATCAACTGCAAGATGCTATCCTATCAATATGGGCCAACATTTCTAAAGAATACTTTCAGCACCTTGTTGAATCAATGCCACATATAATTAAGGCAGTTCTGAAGGCGAAAGGGGTCAAACACAGTATTAGTATGGTGTTCCTAATAAACCTTTAGGTGAGTGTATCCTTTTGATCCTGATTTACCCTTTTGAGGTTATCATTTAGAGAAAGAGTGATGTTTAACTCTGTAAATACATAATTATTTCTGTGAATGTGATTGTGAATGATGTTGCTCACTAGTGTGTGGAAAAAAGAGAGATCTGTTAGATGTTTAAATTGAAATTAACAAATGGACGCTGGAACTGAAAGATGATTACTTTTGAACCATTTGTTACTGTACTATTTGTTAACGTTAGTTTATAAAAATACAGCTGTTCATTGTTTGGTCATGTTAGTTCACAGTTAACTAATGCTAACACAATTTGAATAAAGTATTAGTAAATGTTTAAAGTTAACATTAACAAAGGTTAATAAATGTTGTATATGTGCAGTTCATTGTTAGTTAATGCTAACTAATTACAGTAGATAATCTTAACTAATGAACCTTATTGTAAAGTGTTACCATTACAAATAATTCAGACACCAGAAGGGTGCACCCTCTTCATTAAATGAAATACTGGTGATTGTGAAGAACCTGTTTGAACACACCTACTCTCAGTCCACATGCATGAGTAAATATATCAATGCAAAGTCAACTGTCATATTTCCTATTTAAACAACTAGTGTTCAATCTGAAGAGGAAAACAATGTTCTCCCTAAAGCTCTTTCTGCTGTTGGCAACTGCACACAGTGAGTGTTTTTTTATTTTTTAAAATTCTGTTATGGTTAAGGTAAGAATTTTAGGGAGTTGAAATGTAAAACCCAATTCAATTTGATCATTATTGTGATTTGTAAAGTATTTTCTTTTTCTTTTTTTGGTCTCTGTAGGTATTGACTCTCAGGTTGTGCTCACACAGTCTGAACAGTCAGTAGTTGTGTCTCCAGGTGGTTCCCACAAACTGACCTGTGCATGTAGTGGATTCAGTCTTAGTGGCTATAGGATGCACTGGATCCGCCAGGCACCTGGAAAAGGACTGGAATGGATCTTGCACTATTATATTGACTCTGACAAAGGCTCAGCTCAGTCAGTCCAGGGCAGGTTCACAGCAACTAAGGACAGCTCTAATTTCTATCTGCACATGAATCAGCTGAAGACTGAAGACACTGCAGTGTATTACTGTGCGAGAGACACTGTGGAAACACTAATACAGGCAGCTGCTCAAAAACTCATGAGAAATCAGGTGGACATGGTTGAGTTACACTGAAAAAAGTGGAAGAGCCCCTGAAGTGACATAACTCCCGTCTGAAGTGTTTTGAATGTATTAAATACAAAAAATGTTAATATTTAAATGATTCCTCGTTTCGAATCATATTTGCTTAGCTCAGTAAATCAAGACTGACTTCAGACAGTTTCCCCCATTATGTCAATATGAAATATCTCTATATATATATACGTTTTCTTATGTTAATAATGGACTGGATTCATTTTTTTTTCTAATTACCTTTTTACAACTAAAACCAGCTGGTTCTAAAACTAGCTTGATGCAGCATATGCATATTTCGGCATATTTCTCCATAGCACAGACATTGTTAGCTCTGCACGTTTTATCGTTCTTTATGGGATTTGTTGTTCTTCAGCCCCCTGGCGTAACTGGAAGTTTTTCAGACCAGTTTTCTGATTCTTCTGATCCTGCTTCTCAGGAATCCCACTGACTATCACATGAGAAAATAACAACTGTTCACAATCAAGCTCTAATCTCTAGTCAAATGCACTCAAACAAATATAATCCACAAGACAAAATACCATCTAAATTGATATTAATACTCAATTAAAAAGTTTACAAACACTGTAAAAAAAGGTGGACAATGTACTGTATAAATTTGATGGATTTTTCCATATTGTTTTACCTGTATTTTGAATTACATTGCTCAAGGGTTAATTGACATTTCAGTTACTGGATAATGTCCTGGCAGAAAATTAGCAGTATATTTCAGTGGATGCTTAAGTTGATTCTTAATTCTGTGTTATTTCCTGGATGTCCTGCACATTCTTTGGTTATTAAGAATAAAAATGACAACCTTTGAACTGGGCGATTTTTGTGTAAATCTAATTATAATTTTGTCGTTTGGACACTATGTAAACATCTGTTATGTGAACAAGCTTTACCAGGGCAGAACTAAATAAAAATATAATTATGATTAAAAATTATGATCCCTTTTATTTATTTATTTTTCAGATTGAGTATAGGCCTTTGTAAATGATGAAAAGATTTTCATTCAAAACACTGCAATAAACAGTTATAACTTTGTCTTCTTTTCCTTACTTTAAGACGCATTAGAGAAAATTGGACATATTGGGTCAATGTCAAATATTTATCATTATCAAATTCAAGTTAAGATTTTCCCCTTACTTACTATAAAACCAACCTTATTTACACTCTTACCATTGCTATGCCAATGACATGCAGCTCTACCTTTCATTTCAAGATGATCCCACAGTACCTGCACGAATCTCAAGCTGTCTGGCAGACATCTCAGCATGGATGAAGGAACATCTCCTGCAGCTCAACCTGGCTAAGACTGAGCTTCTCGTCCTTCCTGATCGCCTGCACAACTTCACTATCCAGCTGGATTCTTCCTCAATCACCCCATCAAGGTTCGGTCAGAAATATTGGAGTAACTTTCGATGATCGGCTGACATTCGCAGACCACATTGCAAAGACAGCTCGATCATGCAGGTTTGCTACGCACAACATCAGGAAGATCAGGCCTTTCCTAACTTTTCTTGATTACTGCAATGCTCTTCTGGCTGGACTTCATGTGCAATTAAACCTCTACAAATGATCCAGAATGCTGCATTTTGTCTGGTTTTCAACGAGCCCAAAAGGCCCCATGTCACTCCTATGTTCATCTCTCTGCACTGGCTACCACTCGCTGCTCGCATCAAGTTCAAGGCATTGACACTTGCTTAAAGATTGAACCACAGGATCAGCTCCCTCCTACTTCCACACATTACTACAAGTCTACATCACTAGCAAAAGCCTCCCGATCTGTCAATGAGCAACGGCTCGTGGTACCATCACAGAGAGCTTCAAAATCTATTTCCAGAACATTCTCATTCACGGCTCCATGCTGGTGGAATGATCACCCCACCCTCATTCGGAATACAGAATCCCTGACAGCATTCAAAAGACAACTGAAAACTCTTCTTTTCCGCTGAGCACTTAAAGGGATAGTTCACTTTGAAATACAATTTTGGTATGTTTTAGCAGGTGTCTTTGTTTCCACAGTTTTTTCAATTTTGATATTTTAGGTCAAACCGTTCTTTGTCTGTCAGTCATATAATGCAGGTCTATGGGGTCCTCCTCAAAGAACATGCACAGAGAAGTCTAGATTAAACACTGATTTAATGACTCTGTAAATGTAAGACACATGGCATGGCCTAAGACACGTAAATGAGCGGTTTGTGCGAGAAAATGAACAGTATTTATATAGATTTTACCTTGTGTAACCACAGCCATGTCCAAGTGATATTAGGGCGCGGGTGCTTTGTGGCTGTGGTTACAAGAGATAAAATGACATAAAAAGTGTTCGTTTTCTCACACAAATCGCTCGTTTCATGTCTTAGGCCATCAATGTGTACTTACATTTACGAGTCATTAAATCATATTTAATTTGGACTTCTCTGTGCATGCTGGTGGACCCCATGTACCTCCATTATATGACTGATAGACAAGAACGGTTTGATCTAAAAAAATCTAAATTGAAACTACTGTGGAAACAAAGACACCTACATCTTGGATGCCCTTGAGGTAAGCTGAAACATACCAAAAATTAATTTCAAAGTGAACTATCCCTTTAATATAAAAAATAAATAAAAAAAATTAAATAAAAAAACTCTTTTCTTTGAAATCCTTGCTTATCTGGCTAAAGCTACCCTGAGCAATGTCTGAACTTTGTATTTCGACCACTTCTTGCATTGTTTTTGCCTCTTCACGATGACTCGCTTGGTTTAGTCCTCAGTTGTAAGCCGCTTTGGATAAAAGCGTCTGCTAAATGACTAAATGTAAATGTAAAACATTTAGATATTCAGATATCCTACTACATTAAACTACAGTGTAAGTCTGCATGCAAACCTCACAAAGATGCAAATTATTTTGTGGGAAGGGTCAACATCTCCCAGACTCTTGAAAGATTGTGTTATAAGCATGTGATCAGAGACTAAAACAGCTGCAGTGTAACCTATAACTGTTTTACTGCCTTTTAGTTTGACAGTGTTTCTGTTGTAATGGAGATGCTACTATACGGACTGCTAGTGATGATTATTGCATGTGAGAAACTCCCATTTGAAGACGATTCTTATTATTTCATTGTTATAAATCATCTAACATGATTTGTCTTTGTTTTTCAGCTGTTAATGGTCAGTCTTTGAGCTCCTCAGATTCTGTGGTGAAAAGACCAGGAGAATCAGTGACTCTGTCCTGCGGTGTCTCTGGAATCTCAATGAGCAGCTACTGGATGCATTGGATCCGTCAGAAACCAGGGAGAGGACTGGAGTGGATCGGTCGTATTGACAGTGGCACTGGCACTATTTTTTGCTCAGTCTCTACAGGGCCAGTTCTCCATCACAAAAGACACCAGCAAAAACATGCTGTATTTAGAGGTGAAAAGCCTGAAGACTGAAGACACAGCTGTTCATTACTGTGCCAGAGAGTCACAGTAAGACAAAAGTCTGCAGGGCTGAACAAAAACTATTGTCACTTTTGTAACAAGCCACTTTGTTGATTTGTTGATTAAAATATTGATTTAAATCCTTTACTTCATGGAGGTCTTTCTAAATAGCATACCAAATTCATGCAGCAACAAAAATGACAACAAAACAAAAAACATTCACAAATTATAATGCAGCTGAGTTCTATGGCATTCCATTGTGTGATTTTTTTCATAACTGGAAAGTTAAATATTACATCACATTATTGAATATCTTTAAATTCTGATCTTTCGAACAGGTATTAGACACAAGTACTATCTTAGTAAGATTCACAAGTACTTAAGACATCAAGTACTAAAGAAGCTTTAGGAAAAGCTATATCAACATTTGTGTAAAAAGTCATAATAATTAGCTACTATGTCTCTGAACTAGTGAATAAAAATATGTTGAAAGGCAGACATGGTTACAGAGGTTATTGAATGACAGAAAATAGAAACATACCTTTAGAGGGCAGTCTGATGCAAACTTGTCCTTCTCCCTTTAAGCCCTTCATTAACAGACTATTCATCTACTCACTTGTGACTTTCCTGCATCAAGTTTGTTATCACATAAAATGGTAATGGAAGGTCTAAATTGTGTTTTACCTTTGTGTTTGCTCTCACAGAATGTAAAAAGCACATGAGTGGTGAATCACGCAATATCGCCTTTGATCTCATTGGTGTCTGATCCACTATTTGATCTGTTTGTATACATTCAACTTCGCTACAGTCCTTTATTCACTTTTCACATAAACATAACGCAACATTGCGTGTTTAATAGAACTCAGATGAGGTTGCATGCTCTTGGCTGCTTGGAAAATAATCACATGTATTCTTGCTGCAGAAAGGACATTGTTATATATCCATATCAAGATGTGGCACTATGTTCATGACATGAACCCCAATGGCCACAAGAATCTAGTTTTTGCTAATTCTGGGCTTCTATGCAAATGATCTGATGTCTGTTACATATTTAAACAACTGCACAGTTGACTGGAGAACTCATCACTGGTTCAGCCTTGATATATAATCATGTTCACTTTGTATATGTTGCTGTTGCTGGCCAGAGTGTCCGGTAAGTATATTATTCCCTGGACAACAAAGACAACAACAACAACAAAACTATTTTCTTATTGTAAATAAATACATGATCCTAATTATTTGTAATTTTTTTGTTTATCCACAGGTATTGACTCTCAGGTTGTGCTCACACAGTCTGAACAGTCAGTAGTTGTGGCTCCAGGTGGTTCCCACAAACTGACCTGTGCATGTAGTGGATTCAGTCTTAGTGGCACTAACATGTATTGGATCCTACAGGCACCTGGAAAAGGACTGGAATGGATTATTTATTATTATTCAGATTCCTGATAAGAGCTCAGCTCAGTCAGTCCAGGGCAGGTTCACAGCAACTAAGGACAGCTCTAATTTCTATCTGCACATGAATCAGCTGAAGACTGAAGACACTGCAGTGTATTACTGTGCGAGAGACACTGTGGAAACACTAATACAGGCAGCTGCTCAAAACTCATGAGAAATCAGGTGGACATGGTTGAGTTACACTGAAAAAGTGGAAGAGCCTCTGAAGTGACATAACTCCTGTCTGAAGTGTTTTGAATGTATTAAATACAAAAACAAGTTAATAGTAAAATTATTCCTTATTTTTAATCATAAAGACATCTGTTTCCCACAGTAGGCTATGGCTTAGTAAGTAGAAGTATCTCTGTTCAGCACACATTCCCTTTTATTAATAATGGACTGGATGGTACATGTTCAAGTACACCCACAAGCCGTGCGAGTTACTCGTGTATTGCAGTTTGGCTGGTGGTTATGTTGCCCGCCCGCATAAAGCCTCCAATGGCCGAAACTGATATTATGACACCTGCCGGGCTGGGGCTAGTAATTTAGCATGCTAATACAGGTTAATATCTCTGCAGCACTATAACTTGTCATTTTTTAATGACATCATCAACCTTATTTCTTCTCATTCTTTTGATGTGTGTAGCTCGTTTTTTTGGATATTTTAACCTCAATTCTTACACATGGCACCTTTAAACTGTACTGTAAGTCTGCCAACCTCCAAAAATGCAAATGATTTTGTGGGAAGGGTCAACATCTCCCAGACGCCTGAAAGATTGTGTTATAAGCTGATCTTCCTGTCAGTGCATGTGTTCAGTGACTAAAACAGCTTCAGTGTAACCTATACTGTATCTGTTTTACTGCTTTATTCTGTTGTAATGGAGATGCTACTATACGGATTCCTACTGATGATTATCGCATGTGAGAAACTCCCATTTCATGAAGATTCTTATTATTTCATTGTTATAAATCATCTAATATGATTTGTCTTCTGTTTTTCAGGTGTTAATGGTCAGTCTTTGAGCTCCTCAGATTCTGTGGTGAAAAGACCAGGAGAATCAGTGACTCTGTCCTGCGGTGTCTCTGGATTCTCAATGAGCAGCTACTGCATGAACTGGATCCGTCAGAAACCAGGGAGAGGACTGGAGTGGATCGGATATATAGACACTGGCTCAAGTGCATATTATGCTCAGTCGCTACAGGGCCAGTTCTCCATCACAAAAGACACCAGCAAAAACATGCTGTATTTAGAGGTGAAAAGCCTGAAGACTGACAGACACAGCAGTTTATTACTGTGCCAGAGATTCACAGTAAGACAAACTCCCGCAGGGCTGAACAAAAACTACTCATGTGATCTCTGAGGGCTCAAGATCAAAATTATGAAAAATATGTTGTTCTCCAAAACATGTTGGCCACAATTATTGCCATATAAATTCGTATGAGTATAATATCTCTGAAGTATATTCTCATTAATATTGAAAAAAAAAAAGTTTTTATCACAGCAGGGTGACTAGAAATATGAAATTGTCCTGCCATGACTTCTTGTTCCACAGGAGAATAAATATGAGGAAATACAAAGGCCAAATTCCCATAATCATCCATCGCAATGAGTAAAACTAAAGAATATAGTTCTGATAGATTCAGCTCCTCACCACATAATGTTTGGGAGGGTTTCAAGAAAAATCCTCTGCTCTCATCTAAAAACAAACTCCAGCATTCTCGGTTGTCAGACGCTACTGGAAGAAATGGGGCTGGCTTCTATAGTCAAAAAATAGAAAGAAATATATATATTTTTGGCAGATGGGTTTGGTGCAAACAGGGATAAAAAATACCCCACAGTTAAAAACTCTTGGATCTTTAATGATGTGGGCCTATTTTCTGCCAGATGTCCTGAACATCTTGTTCAGATACATAGCAAATACCAAACGAATATAAATTTCAAGCCTCTGCTTGAATTCTTATAATGGCCCTGATGTCACACGGAAGGAGATCTGGATGAATAAAAGGAGGAGCAATGACAGGGCAAGACAAGAGAGGACCAGGCCTGGGACATATTGCGTTTTGTTTCTGTGTGCGGCAGTTGACCGTATTCGGGGCTGGCACTTTACTTTTGTTTTGTGCTGGTTTATTTTATTATTAAAGTGTTGTAATGGTTGCTGGTTCCTGCCTCCTTTCCCCCTCAGAGCATTTTCCTGTTACTACTATTTTCTAATTTCTAAGAATTTTAATTTCTTGCTAGAATAACATCATTCTCAATTTAAAATGCAGTTGAGCTCTATTAGCAGTCCACACTATTAAGGGTTCTATATATGTAGCATAGGGTTCTACTGAAATGGCACTCTTCATGTGATATTGATTAATAAAAAATGTTTAACCCCCATATCTTGAATTTTGTGATCATTCACATGCATTGCATTTGAGGGGTTCCAAATACATAGCGCTTTAGAACCCTTTAAGGTTCTATTTAGAACCTTTTCTTCTAAGAGTGCACTGTGTGAGTTTTGAATGATTATCTTTATAAAAGGTTTTCATAAACAGTGCAGAATCAATAATAGTAGTAAATATAAGCTTTAGCTATATATTCTTTTCTCAAAAAAAAAAAATCATAATCGGTTACTATCTCTGAACGTGTAAATAAGAATAAACAAACAATATGTTGAAAGTCAGACAGGGTTACAAAGGTTAATAAGGACACGGAAAATGTAAATGTACCTTTAGAGGGCAGTCTATGCAAACCACTTCTCTTTTAAAAGCCCCCGCTCTATTCATCTACAGACACAAAACTTGTTTATGAATTTCCTGCATCAAGTTCATAACATGGCAATGGATATTGTGTCTAAACTGTGTTTTATCTTCATGTTTGCTCTCACAGATTGTAAGAAAGGCTCTTGAAATCCTGTTGACATATTCATGTGTGCTGTTGTAAATGTTAATGTTGAACTGTTCATTTTTCAGTCTGTTGGAGTCAGACACTGACTGAGTCTGAGTCAGTGGTTATTAAACCTGGAGGATCTCACAGACTTATCTGTACGTGGTCTGGATTTAGTAGTGACCCGTACTTGGCTTGGATCAGACAGGCTGCAGGAGGAGGTCTGGAGTGGCTGGCATACATAACACCTGGCAGTGGTACTGTATACTACTCTCAGTCTGTTCAGGGACGGTTCACCATCTCCAGAGACAACAGCAAGACACAGATGTATCTGCAGATGAATAATATCAAGAATGAAGACACTGCTGTATATTATTGTGCCAGAGAGTCACAGTGACCAATACAACTACAGTTCTGTACAAATATCTGAAAACAACATAAACGTTATCATTGCTCCTGTCACGTGTGTTTGCAGAAAGGAGAGTTTAGGCAAAATCTAGATCCAGCAGTCAACTTAAATTAACAAATAATCTAAATCACAAACATTCAGGATAACAGGAGAATATAAATCGCAGGAGAGAAACAACCACTAACCAAAGACTGACTTACTAATAGACAAGATTTCTAGTGGTGTCCAAAACCATAGTGGAAGTTATCGAGTGCACTCATTCAATCCCACAATGAATATAACAGATGTACGCACCACAGCTCGAGAATACCCATAATGCACTGTGAGCGTCACATCAAATTAATTCCTGATTCTGAACAAAAGATGCCGTAGCTGAATCATCCATCCATTTTCCAAACTGCAGGTCCAGAGTGGCTACAGAGTAATGTCTTAGAGGTAAAGATTATTAAATTGTTAAATTAAGGTTTATACAAGCTAGAGTTCAAGGTGAATGTTTCAGTTAATACTGGAGCTGACACTTTACCAAGTTTCAAATGATTATTGAATGAGAAACTGAAAGAGCAGAAGCACAGTTACTCCTGGCAGAGGAACAAATCAAGCTGACCAAACCAAAGTAAAACTTCAGATCCTGCACACAAACCACTGAGCCATTTCAGGTGTGATAACTCAGATCCATAGTGTCTCTGTTTAGAGTAAATGCTGCGGTTTTTGAACAATGTTTGAAAGCAGGGCTTGGAAATGGTGGTTTCTCCTCCTCAGATGAAGAAGAACCCTGAACATTCGTTTTTTTTTGTTTACTATTGGACATTTAACCAATTTTTTTTAAATGTTTTCAAAATATTCCACAATGTATTTGTTTATGTATATTTGTTTTTTTTTATCTATTGTGGCTCAGATGAGGAGTCATAGAAGAAATTATGAATGGAAGTGGATGTTTATGTTATGTTTGTGTTTTGTCTCAAAATAAGAAACACTTACAGTGACCCCATGTTGGCTCTTCTACCTGTTCTACATAGCTGGTAGCACCACATTGATATGTTGTCCCATATAGAGCACTGGTAATCCGTATTTGGTAATCTTGAGAACTGTAGGCCTAGGCCTATATCTGGATACGGGTGATCCAGTCCAATGTTGCTTTGAAAACATGGCATAAAAGTACAACGAAGTACATTTCTTGAATATTCGATTTATCATTGCATTTTATAAAATCATCATTCTTCAGATGCCATGTGACTGCTGGATCATTTATTTGTTTCTTCAGCTTCAATCTTGGTATAATAATTGTTTTTGCATTACATATACATACATATTTAATAATAATAATCTTTAAAAAATATAAGTCTTATTCTTTTAAATAGCAAAATTTTTCCTCTCAAAATTAGGATTTGCTTCATTAAAGATATTTGTATGATCCTTTTCTTTATATGTTCTTATATGCTTTCTCCCTTCGTTCTATAACATTTTCTTGAAATCTTGAAAACTGTAGGCCTAGGCCTATATCTGGAATACGGGTGATCCAGTCCAATGTTGCTTTGAAAACATGGCATAAAAGTACAACGAATTACCTGATCCTGAATAGAAAAAAATGGGATTTCCAAATCTGGATCATTTTGATGTTTTGAACAACTGGCCCCTCAGTGTAAATATGTGAAAAGTGCCATGCACATGCGTATTAGGCCTACGTGTTCAGTCTTAGTACGCACGTAGTAAAACAACAAGCCTGGCAGAGCCCTAGAGCGTATTTAGTCGATTTATTTTGTTCAGTATTGTAAAAGATGGTTGTGCATTCTCGCTGATCCAGCGTTTTCCTACATGATTCTGTTGTATTTTTAAAATGACTGCTCGGCTTCTCTTGCGTTCTGTGCAGTGTGTTTATAAAAAGTATATGCAATAATTTATTTGTAAAATATCAGTTAATGAACAGCTTTGATGCAACATGCAACATGTTTGCCCATTTATTTAATATTTAAAATTAGCCCATACTAAAATTGTGTTTCTGTTGAGATAAATTGTTCATGTGCTAAATAATGACAGATGGAATTTCTATAATTAGATTTATCATCCATGTTATCATTTTTAATAAAACTCAGGTGTCAAAAAAAAAAGAAACAAACAGAAGATATGTAATCATTTTAATTTATCATTTACAATAAGCAAATTGTTTTTTAGGGAAATTTTAGGGTTGTCATTTTAATTTAATTTGTTCACTAAAAAGCATTTGATGCAAATCTCCTTCCTTATGTAAACAGGAGCATACAGACACAATAAAGAGCTTTTCAAGTCCTGCGGTGGAGAGTCACAGGTCCCATCTGAGAGACTACAGACAGATAGAATCATGTACTTTACATTATTGGTGATGATTTTATCTACTGCGCTCAGTGAGTATCAGAATCAACACTATACTATTTAATTAAGGCTCCTTTAAACAATCAGCCCTCGTTCATTTTGAGAGTGACAATAACTCGATAATCATTTTTTAATGGATGTTCCCAGGTGGTAATTGCATTGAGTTGAATCAGCCTGACCTAATGGTAGTAAAACCAGGGGAATCATTTTCCATCGGCTGCAAGATTACAGGATATTCTGCGTCAGGAGGCTGTACCAACTGGATACGACAGTTAACTGGAAAAGCAATGGAATGGATAGGCTGGTTCTGTAGTTCTGATAATACAGGCACCAGTAACACAATGAAGAATAAGATCAGCTTCACAGCTGAAACTTCCAGCAACACAGTTTTCTTACAAGGTCAAAACTTTCAGACTGAGGACACAGCTGTATATTATTGTGCACGCGACAAACACAGTGCCACAAACTGTCAGGGGACCTGTGCAATAATTCTTATATTCTTCTCCAGGCTGTTTGGAAATACACCAACTGAATATAATAAAAGTACTTCTTTAATATTTGATTTATCATTGCATTTTATAAAATCATCATTCTTCAGATGCCATGTGACTGCTGGATCATTTATTTGTTTCTTCAGCTTTCAATCTTGGTATAATAATTGTTTTTGCATTACATATACATACATATTTAATAATAATAATCTTTAAAAAAATATAAGTCTTATTATTTTAAATAGCAAAGTTTTTTCCTCTCAAAATTAGGATTTGCTTTATTAAAGATATTTGTACGATCCTTTTCTTATATGTTCAAGAATGCTTTCTCCCTTCGTTCTATAACTTTTTTTACACATGTAGTGGAAGGAGTTGTTCATGTCAAACTGAATTTTTTCCTTCTTAAGCTGCAATTGTATTGCTGCATTTGCTGACAGCACAGACCCAAATACCAAAGAAGGTTTATCTTTATTTTCAGAATACATTAATAGGACATCTAGCAATTGTTTCAGATATCAAACAAGTAAAGATTACATGGTAAAAGCATTGATGTTACATCTAAGACAACTGGGCGACTTCATGCAAATCTCTCCATCTGCTTTATGTAGGCTATACAAGTGGTGTGTTTGACACACCACTTCTGAGGTCTGTTTTCTTGCTTGTTCTTGTTTTGATTGATTATTTGGATTATGACCCCTGCCTGGATGACTATGATTTTGGATTACCCTAATTAAGACATACTGCTTTTGGATCTTCCTGTTTCCTGTGGGTGTATCGTGACAGAATAATACAGTTATCGCTCTCCGTGTAAACTACAAAAAAAGCGTTTTCATGAAAGTGGTGATGTCATGGGCATACGTATTATGTACTTAGTAGGTCTTAGTCTATGCATAATTTGTCTTTACATTGTGACATCGCCAACTACTGGCCTGGCATACATACGTTTTTAGTCGGTTTCACAGATCCGTGTGAATGGGGATCGTTTTAACAATGCTGTCGTATGCACACGAAAACGCATTGGAAAATGGTTTTAATTTTTTTGTACATTGTTGTCATGTTAATGTACCCTTAAACTGACAACAGACGTGACAACTATGATCAGACTGATGATTTCATGTCCATGAGATCCTCGAAAAGGCTGTTTTGTGAATCTGTGTGAAAATCGGGTCCCAAAATTAATAACTGAAGAGTAAGGAATTATTACAATAATAAAAAATTCAATTAAAACTGAACTAAATTAAAAACAATGTTTGACTTTAATTAGATTAAGCATATAGTTAAAATCAGTATCATTGCCTGAATACCTTTGCCCATGCCATTGGATTCCGTGGTTGGGCCAGTGGGTGGTCCTGCAAACCTCTTTTCTTTATTTGCAAATGATTTAGTAGGCAGGATCAGTGCCACTCAGACTCTTAAAGGATTGTGTTATAAACTCAATCCTCAGTCAGTGTTTATGTTCTGCTGCAGTTCAGCTAAATATCTTTATTATTCTCTTAATTTGACAGATTAAGGGTGATAATGGAAATGTTGCTTTACGGAGTTCTGCTGATGGTTATTTCAAGTGAGAATGATTTAACTTTTCAAGATTAATGTTGACATTTCATTGTTCTAAATCATCTAACATGTTTTTTTCTCTGTTTTTCAGGTGTTAATGGTCAGTCTTTGAGCTCCTCGGATTCTGTGGTGAAAAGACCAGGAGAATCAGTGACTCTGTCCTGCGGTGTCTCTGGATTCTCAGTGGGCAGCTACTGGATGAACTGGATCCGTCAGAAACCAGGGAGAGGACTGGAGTGGATTGGACGTATATATGGCTCAAGTGTATATTATGCTCAGTCTCTACAGGGCCAGTTCTCCATTACCACAGACAACAGCAAAAACATGCTGTATTTAGAGGTGAAAAGCCTGAAGAGTGAAGACACAGCTGTTTATTACTGTGCAAGAGAGTCACAGTAACACAGAAAACTGGAGGGCTGCACAAAAACTGTCATGATCACTGAAGCAATTACTGCAAAAGAGTAGTGGGCTCATTTACTCAAGTGGGCTTTCCCCACAATTCAATACATTTCTTGTTTAGAAATGTAGTTTAAAATATCTTTATATTTCTGTATAAACAGCTTCCCAAATAAAAGAGAGGATGAGTTTAGGCTGGTATAAAGGAAGGTCATAAAGATATTAGATTCCAAGCTTTTAGGGTTGATCATTGATTACCCTTTTCCCCCAACATGAACCGGGTGCCAGTTCAGAGCTAGAGCTATTGCCGGTTAGTGAGATGCATAACCTGCATTGAGTGTACTACAGTCACCATACATAAGCATCTGCTAAATTAATCTGAAAATAATTCCTATATTGTTTGACTGAGATTCAAAAATATTAAATCATGAAAACTCTATTTTAAATGTAGCCTACTATACATTTCAGTGAGATAAACACCTCTATCACCTAAACACCTAAATCATTCTATCTCCATAAATATAAAATTTTCAAGCGAATTAGTGCACTGTAGTGGTAAATATCCTTTACAAAGTGCAATATGAATCCAGGTAGGTTTTTTTTTTTCATTTGGTCTGACCTTCCTTTGATATAAAATCTGCTGGAGGATGGGCTATGCAAATTAAAATGTACATTCTGCCTTATAAACTCTTCATATTTATCTCCTTTTCAGTTTTTTTGTCATAGAGTTTTTTTAACAAAAACTGCAGCAAAAATGGTTCTCAGAATTACTTGTTGTTTCTTAAGCCTTCTAATCTCTATTGAAAGTAAGTAAGATTTATTTTTAAGCACTTCAGTGCATATTTATTTTATTAATTTTCATCTATTTGCTGTCAAGTTATCTCTATTTTTCACTTTATTGTTAAAACTCAAGCATCTAATGTATTTTATTTTAACAGTGTGCGAAGGTCAGACACTGACTGAGTCTGAGTCAGTCGTCATCAAACCTGGGAACGAACATAAACTGACCTGTACTTTCTCTGGGATTGGAGTTGACAATGCAGATATTTCATGGATAAGACAGGCTGAAGGGAAAGGGCTCGAGTGGATCTCACATATTTCTGCTCCAAGCGGCAGTGGTAAATATTACTCTAAAAGCGTTGAAGGACGATTCACCACCTCCAGAGACAACAGTAAAATGCAGGTGTATCTGCACATGACAAATCTGCAGGCTGAGGACACTGGTGTTTATCACTGTGCCCGAAAAACACAGTAACACAAGAGGCTGGTGTGCAGTACAAAAATGTATGTGCTTTTGAGACATTCGTCCTTCATGTAGGGCCCTATAATTTCTGCGATCACGGAATAAAAAGCACACTCTTTTTACAACTAAAATAACAGTAAAGGGTAAAAAAAATGAATTCCCAAAAATTTAAATGGAAAAAAAAAACGGAATTTACAAAAATTAAAACGGAAAAAACGGAATTTGGGAAAAAATTAAATGGAATTTGGGAAAAAATGAAACGGATTTTATAGGGCCCTATTCATGACATATTTTATCAAAAATGCTTCAGATAGGAAATCTGTAAAAATTAAACTGACCCATCAACATCAGCAATATAAAAAAATACTCATCCATCTCATCTCTATAATTATTGTTCACACGAAAACTATTGTACTCCAATTATTAGTAAAGTAACCTCTGCCTGTGTGAGAATGTGGACATTTTGCATGATTTTGATTTGGAATAATTATAAATTAATAATGTCCAGTTTTATTTGGAATAAATACAAATGTATAATGTAACCAGTTATTATAAGCCTTAAAATGAAGTAACAATAAAATGAAAGGCAGACATTGCGACAGAGGTTAATAAGGACACAGGAAATGTAAATGTACCTTTAGAGGGCAGTCTATGCAAACCTACTTCCACTTCTCCTTTTTAAAAGCCCCCGCTCTATTCATCTACAGACACAAAACGTGTTTATGAATTTCCTGCATCAAGTTCATAACATGGCAATGGATATTGTGTCTAAACTGTGTTTTATCTTCATGTTTGCTCTCACAGATTGTAAGAAAGGCTTTTGAAATACTGTTGACATATTCATGTGTGCTGTTGTAAATGTTAATGTTGAACTGTTCATTTTTCAGTCTGTTGGAGTCAGACACTGACTGAGTCTGAGTCAGTGGTTATTAAACCTGGAGGATCTCACAGACTTATCTGTACGTGGTCTGGATTTAGTAGTGACCCGGACTTGGCTTGGATCAGACAGGCTGCAGGAGGAGGTCTGGAGTGGCTGGCATACATCTCATCTGGCAGTGGTTATATATACTACTCTCAGTCTGTTCAGGGACGGTTCACCATCTCCAGAGACAACAGCAAGACACAGATGTATCTGCAGATGAATAATATCAAGAATGAAGACACTGCTGTATATTATTGTGCCAGAAGAGTCACAGTGACCAATACAACTACAGTTCTGTACAAAAATCTAAATGCAACAAACAAAATGTTTAACTGTATTTATTTAAATATAATCAACTGGAGCTTTACTATGTAATTTTTTTTTACATGAATTATTTTTCTTAAAAAATATTATCTGAGCAATTACAGAAAAATTGTGTTAGCTCAAAACACAATACTAGGCTATTGAAAAATATTTTCATAGGTACTGTAGCTTATGACTTATAATGATAAACTGCCAATAATAATGTATTTATATACCCATTTATGAGATATAGGGTCAAAATATTAAATGTTGGATGTGTGTTGTCACGTTTCATGCAAGTTAAAGCATGAAGTGTCCCATAAGCATCCAGAAAGAATAATAAAGTTTGATTAAAGAGTATTAAAGTCGGCCCAAGGTTGACTTGCTGGGTTCATTAATGCGGCGCCACAGGGTTAAAGTGGTGGCCGCTCCAAGTAGAGATTGTATCTCGGAGAGATTATTGGACATACAGTAAGAGCATTCTAGTAGCATCAAGGATAAACTATACAGTTGTTTGTTTTTTTAACACTGTAGAAAATGCCAATAATGTTGTGGAAAGAGGAATTGTAATTTGTGGACTTTTTTAAACCTGTGCTTCCTCTTTCAACTCCTGTGAGAAAAGTTATTAGGTCAAACATCCCACCTTTTAACAAGGATGAAGCCTTGGTTAAGGAATTGGCAGTTCAGAAAGTTGGTTGCTCCAGTGGAAAAGGATCGTGATTGGGAGTAAATCTGAACTGATAAAAAATGTGGCGTCTTTTAGGAGATTCACTTATATGATTTTGAGTGAGAACAAAATTTATAGCCGAAATCTGAAATTCAGATTCCATGAGGTTTATGTTGGACATATTTGGGAGTATATTAAGGTAATGAAACAAAAGCCAAATAAATAAATAAATAAATAAATAAACATAAAATAATGCTGTTAATTATTTTATATCTTTACTCCAAATGTTAGTCAAAAGTGCCCTTTTTGTTCTCAAAGCCTTAACTTGACTTGTTGAGGATATTTTCATTTGTTTTGAAGAAAAATGTACTGTACCAGTTTTTATTTTTAGTTTTAAATATACCTGAAGAAGATATGTTTTATAGGCAAGGCAAAAATGGCAATATATGTTTGCAGAAAGAAAAAAAATTAACAAAAAGGCAATTATAATGTTGGAATGATAGCAGCTGATTAAATCTAGACTGTTAATTTATTTTTATAGAGATACTAACTATCTAGAGGTGTTAGAAAATATATTGTGTCATAGAGAGGCATTGTGTTTTGTTATGCAAAATATTTTTATTTTTCACATTTTTTTATAAATTTCTCTCTCTCTCTAATATAAAAATGTAAAACAGCAAATAGTTTATGTTACTATCAGCAATGTGTAATTGCAATGTTCTATCAAAACATCTACAATAAAATCTAAAATGTATTTGAATTGAGCGTGTGCAGCCTTCTCTTTTAATTGTATATTTTGTAATAACTGGATAATTTGTGTTAACAAGAAACCACCCCATTAGTGCCCCTTTTTTATGGTTTAGGCGACTGCCCCTCAAAATGTCTGTGCAGTTGTCATGTTGTGATGGATTTACATGCAAAGAGGGGGCAGGCTCCATCATGGCCACTGCGAAACAGCCCTGGAGGAAAGGGTCGTCCTCCACATCCTGGCGCTTTTGAAATGTGGATTTCTGCAAATGATTCACATGTCTCTTGACAGGTCATCTCCTGTTTGGGCGCCACCTGTTTATCTGTTATTATTAATTCCAAATTGGATTAAATCTTCAAAGCAACTTAAACACTAGATGGAACAATACTGAAGAAATCAGACTGCAAATGTTATTATTTCTTAAAAGCAGTCTATTCTGGTATTTATGTGACAGGCAATGTTCTTATTTGGTATCTAAGAGATGACAGACAGTGTAACCCTCAAATATATATATTTGAGAAATAAACAAATGTAAATATATATATATATGTATATATATATATATATATATGTATGAAGAGTTCAGATGCAAAGCCTCTTAAGTGCCATTTGGAGATTTTGTTCTAGAATGTTAATTTTTATCAAGCTTGTATATTTAAGTTCAGTAATTTCTCTTAAATGACAATGAAGATTACCTATTAATTGTCATTTAGAGTGAAATTACTGAACTTAAATATACAAAATACAAAAAAAAAATATACAAAAAAATTAACATTCTAAAACAAAATCTCAAATGGCACTTAGAGGCTTTTGCATATCTTGAACTCTTCGTTTATATATATATATATATATATATATATATATATATATATATTACATGTGTTTATTTCTTGCCAAACAGTGCTGAAAAGTATTTAGGGTGTCAAATCAATTTTAGCTCAGTATTGTGTTTGACAAGTGATTTATACTTGTTAATTTTAATATATGCAAAACTGCTCAGATTTTCCACCCCTTCGTGTGTTTAAAAAGAGAAGTTTTTTGTATTGTTGATCTCAGTGGAGAAGAGTGAGCTGAAATCAGCATAAAATCATGTTCCCTACATCTCTACTGTTGTTTTTGGCAGCAATGACCAGTGAGTGTCTTTACCAGCACGTAATATAGAACAGATATTTTGGCACCAACTGTATAATTTCATCAATGTGTGTATTGTTTTTCTCTTTTGACAGGTGTGGAATGTAATATTATCCTCACTCAGCCAAACTCTGTAGTTCTGCAGCCAGGACACTCAATTTACTCTCAAGTGTGAAGTGTCTGGATATTCTGTTACTGATAATGGTTATGCAACAGCCTGGATACGACATCCTGCGGGAAAAGCTCTGGAGTGGATTGTGCACATATGGGGAGGTGGAAGCATATACAAAAAAGACTCACTGGCAAACAAGTTCAGCATCTCCAAAAGAGACTCCAGCAACACAGTGACTCTTAATGGACAAAATCTACAGTCAGAGGACACAGCAGTGTATTACTGTGCCAGATGACCACAACATGAGAAAACAGTACAGAGCACTGTACAAGAACTCTAACATCCAGTATTTCTAAATCTCATTCATGGTTACGCCATTATATTATCACATATTAAGTTTGACACTTAAAGGGATAGTTCACCAAAAAACTAATTATTCTGTCATCATTTACTCACCCTCATGTCATTTCAAACTTGTATGACTTACTTTCTTCTGAGGAACTCAGGAATACAATTCTGAACTTGTTTTCTGTGTATAAATACAAAAACTTGTGCCACTGCCATTGACAGTATATTCCATCCATTGACAGCTCCAAGCAACAAATGACATTTAAGCCATACACTAAAAAAATGAAGGGTTGTTTTAACCCAATTTTGGGTAAAATATGGACAAACCCAGCCATTGGGTTAAAAATGGAATTTAAAAATGTAACTCGATTGCTGGGTTTGTCCATATTTTACCCAAAATTGGGTTAAAAAAACTAGTAACTAATCAAGATTCATGTAATGTTATTCCTTGCCTGCATAATGTAGTTCCTAACTCTCGGCTCACTTTGTGATGATGAGCCTATATGCAAAAATGCAAACCAAAAATGCAAACACTTCATGAAAGCATTTTCGGTCACAGAAGCTACAAAATCATATCCTGATTTAACTCTGTTAATGATATGCAAATGTCACACCAGAAATAAGAGTATATGTTTCCTAGAGTAGAGGATCAGTCACTATAGCACTAAGGCTGTGTGTGGATGTCCTGTCTGATTCGGAAATCAATCATGATTCAAATTCTACTCATTTTATGTGCCTTTGTGCCATGTGAGTGGATTCATTCAGTCACATCAGAAAAGTTAATCTTTCTGTTGCTGACTACAATTATTCACATATTTATTTAGTTAGAAACAGATGAAATGAGACTGGCAGACTGACTAACAGTATGTTGTTAATGTTGTCTTTTACAGATGTTTGTGGCATCTCACTGACCTCGTCTCCTGCACAGATTAAAACTCCTGGTCAATCAGTCAGGTTGTCCTGTCAGATCTCTGGATATGCCCTCCAAAGACTATGGCACAGCTTGGATCAGGCAGCCTCCTGGAAAAGCCATGGAGTGGATTGGGATCATATGGGGCGGTGGATCAATAAGCTCTGGAAATTCCTTCAAGAGTGGCTTCACTATTTCCAGAGACACAGACCAGAATGAGCTGTACTTAGACATCAGCAGCCTGCAGACAGAGGACACAGCTGTGTATTACTGTGCAAAGACCAACACAGTGGCTCAGCTCAATGTGAGAAACTGACAAAAAACAGATCTGTAGATCATCAACACAATGATCAACACACTTAATACCATGATCAGTCATATTTAGACATGCTACACACACACCCACACACCACACACACACACACACACACACACACACACACACACACACACACACACACACACACACACACACACACACACACACACACACACACACACACACACACACACACACACACACACACACACACACACACACACAACACACAAACACCAAGAGGACTTAAAGTTATGACATCTAACATTGTTGTTTTGAGTCTGTAAAACGAAATACTGTTTGTTATATGTTTTGGTTAAACAATAAATGTATCTTGTATTAATAAATAAATATAATTTGTATGAATAATAAATCTGTATAAAAGTTTATTGTAGAAATGTGTCACAATGCAAATGTATTTAATATAATATAGTGCACTGTAGCAGCAGAGCTCCACAAGAGGGAGTCTTTTTCTTAAAAACGAAACAACCTTTTCCTTAAGACTTAAAAACAAATATCAATGATCACAATTATTATTTTATTACATTTTCATATATAATTCTGAAAAGTAATCAAAAACCAGCACACTGGCATCATTTAAATTACACACATGACTCAATTTGAGTCCACAATAAATACAATAAACAATTCTGGACTAAGTAACTCCTCTCATAAATAATAATCATACGAAGGCCTGTAAAAGCAGACTATGCAAATGTGCTAATTTACCTCTATATAACACACACACACATCCAGTTCACAGTTCACTGTCAAGTGAAATGATAGCAGCATTTACATATAGCAAACATTTTGACAATGGTGCCAAGGAGCATTTGCCATTTCATATTTATGGTGATTGTATCTCAACAAGGTAATTTTGACATTTGGGTTATTCTAGCAAAAAAAATAAAAAATAGATTCACTGTTAATATGATTTATATTTTTTTTCACAGGTATCAGTGGTGATGGAATCCAATTAGATCAGTCATCTGCTGTGATGAAGAGACCAGGAGAAACAGTGAAGATCTCCTGTAAAATATCTGGTTTTACAATGACAAGCGCCTTCATGCACTGGATCAGACAGAAGCCAGGGAAAGCTCTGGAGTGGATAGGGAGAGTAAACTCTGGCAGTAGTTCTGCCTCAGGATTATCTTATTTACGCAGACTCTGTGAAAAATCACTTCACTATGAGTGAGGATGTGTCTCAAAGTACACAGTATCTTGAAGCCAAGAGTCTGAGAGAAGAAGACACTGCTGTTTATTACTGTGCTCGAGAGTCACAGTGACTCCATCTGTTGAAGCAGCTCTACAATAACCACAGAAAAAAAACAGTTTGGCTATAGTTAAAAGTTTTACTATTATTATAATTCTCTGTTTTTTTAATTCAGACGATTTCTTGTTTGTATCTGAAATTGTTTGGAGAAATCTGCTTGTCCCTGTCTCTGAAAAAATGCACATGCAATTTTCTGTGTAAGTTTCTGTGTACGTTTAAGAGCAAGGGTCATGTGAAGGAAGAAACCTGTACACTCAAGTTTCATGTGAAGGAAGGCCATACAAGCCTGTACACTCAAGTTTATCTGATTGAACTCATGGTTATGCAAACAAATATGCTTAAACTCATGGTCATGTAAGCAGAATGTATCTGAGCTCATAGTTAAGTAAATAAAAATGTATACATCAGCAATTTAAAAAAAAAACATATGAGCACGTGGCTCGCCACAGTTAAAACGATAATTAATTTGAGTAAACAATAACTGTGGCGAAATAGGGAGGTGGAGCTAAGGAGAAGAGATAAGAGTACAGGTACCAATTGGATAACCACGATAAGAAAAGTTGATGGGTACAGACCATTCTAACTTCAGATGCTATGGCCAACATCTCACTTTGTTGAACTGCTCAATAAAGTTATTCTTCTGAGACCTGAAAACCTCGACTCTGCGCGATTTCTTCAAGATCCAAGCCTGACAGACAAGATACAATGCTGACATTGAACTGAGGCCCCGTTTACACGATGGGAAAACGCAGATATTTCTCTGCGTTTTGCCCTCTCATTTACTCGAAAAAGCCATTTTTATCACTGAAAACGATTATTTCTAAAAACTCCAGCCAAAGTGGAGATTTCTGAAAACGCCGGTTTTGTGTTTTTGATAATCCGATATGCTAGTAGTTGCCTATTATAAAGCAAAACTTACATAGAAGGTTTCATTGGCTAACGTTGATTGGATGTATGTTGTTTTATAACAATGAGAAGCAAAGTTGTTCATTACAATTGAGACAAGACAATAATTGGCACCAACCTGGTGCATATACAAGAGCAATCAACTGAATGAATGCCAGATATAGCCTTTCGGAGACTGTAAAACTGTTTTACAGTTTAAAACTGATTACTGTTTTAGGATTTAATAGTAATATAGCAAAGTAAAGTTAGATATCCCGTACACGGGATGGTGACAGTTAAGGACACTGATTGCAGAAATATGATAATAAAAGATAAGAGTAGCACAAAGCATGAGCATTAGCCGTGTTTGTGCTGCATGTGGTTAAAACAATGCATTTAAGCATAAATGAAATAATATAAAGCATAAATGAAATATATAAACGTTATTTTACTTAGCACCTTTAAAAATTGCATCTCAAAGACATACAGAAATGATACATCAAGAAATTAAAAAAATAATAATAGAATCATACAATCAAAATCAATTTAAATGACAAAAAATAAATGTAAATAATAATAACACTAATTCACATGCTAGCCTGAAAAAAAAATGTTTGAAAAAAATGTTTTAAGAGAAGATTTAAAAACACTAAAAGATTCAACATGTCTAATCTGGGGAGAGATTTTCTTAGTTTTGGAGCCAAAGAAGAAAAACTCTGGTCACCAATAGAGCGTCGTTGCAGAAATAGTTCAAAAGCCAGAATCAGAAAAGCGGAGATCACGCCTTGGAGTGTAGAAAGTTAAAAATGCTGGTGATAAATCATGCAAGGCCTTGTAGGTAAGCATGAGAATTCTAAAATCTATGCGAAACCTGACAGGAAGCCAGTGCAAGGACTCAAAGATTGGAGTGATGTGCTCACTTGTCTTAGACCTTTGTCAGGATATGGCAGCTGAGTTTTGAGCATTTTGCAATTTGATTTATCGGGTTAGGATTGTTGCATTATTCCAAATAAATAGATTGAGTTTCACAAAAAAAAAAAAAATAATAATAATATATATATATATATATATATATATATATATATATATATATATATACACACATATATATATATTAGGGCTGTGCAAAGTTAATTGCGATTAATTCGCATCCAAAATAAAAGTCTGTGCTTACATAATATATTTGTGTGTGCTGTATATATATTTTATATATGAATAACACATTTTCTTAAATATATACATGCATGTGTGTGTATTTATATATACAAAATAATTATATACAGCACACACAAATATATTATGTAAACACAGACTTTTATTTTGGTTGCGATTAATCGCAATTAATTTTTGCACAGGCTTAATATATAAAAACTATTTGCAAATTTGTTTTATATCACAAACACAACTCTGCCTAGCGTTTATTTGACCGCTTTCTTATTTGTAGATCGCTGCACACATTTGTGAATCTTCTTCTTGTGCATTGCATGAAAACACTTCTAGCAAATCTCTTTACATTTGTTTGTGAATCTCAATCTATTTTTTAATACTGCAACAATTCTAAGTGCATAGGATATTAGTAATGTAATAATGTAATGATATTTATATCATCTTTTTTCTGAAAAACAGGGGAATCACTGATTAACATCGAGGGAAGCACAGCAGATTTAAGACGTCGTAACCCTAAAAAGGCGGATGTTGACGTATGGTCAAAAGACGTCCAAGACGTCTGTTATACGACTTCTTGGGATGAGACTGTGTTAGCAGATTTTGTTTAGTTTTTAAGACCCTCCCTTATTCAAATGAATTTTGAAATACAGTCCATTCTCTGTGCAATAAATGCTTGGATTTTTAAAAGCTTCTTCACATACCAGAAACATACTTTTTTATGGAACTGCATTGATCTTAGAGGAAGATGAACCCAAGTTATTTTACTCTCTTTGTACTGGTTTCATGTAAGTTTAAATCCAATTTCATAAAGAAACTTTCTGAATTTGACAACTGAAATTCAATGCTTAATTATGTTAACATTCTGTCTTAGTTCCAGAGACACATGGTCAATCACTGACCTCTTCTGGCTCTGAGGTAAAGAAACCTGGAGAATCAGTCACACTATCTTGTGTGGTTTCTGGACTCTCCCTTAGCTGGCTGCACTGGATCCGTCAGAAACCAGGGAGAGGACTGGAGTGGATCGGTCGTATTGAAGGTGGCACTGGCACTATTTTTGCTCAGTCTCTACAGGGCCAGTTCTCCATCACAAAAGACACCAGCAAAAACATGCTGTACTTGGAGATAAAAAGCCTGAAGACTGAAGACACAGCTGTTTATTACTGTGCAAGAGAGTCACAGTAAGACAAACGTCTGCAGCGCAAA
This sequence comes from Hybognathus amarus, assembly GCA_030378365.1. Lineage (NCBI taxonomy): Eukaryota > Metazoa > Chordata > Actinopteri > Cypriniformes > Leuciscidae > Hybognathus > Hybognathus amarus. The sequence goes on along the minus strand of JAQIUQ010006065.1, from coordinate 287,207 downwards.
ACAAAAACAGAAGTACAGTCACAAATGACTATTACATTTTACATCCTGGGAATTAAAGAGTTTGTCATGATTCCGCCATCATGTCTGTGTTTTTTCCTAGTGTTGTGGCAGGATCATGACAGACCCATGTTTTGTGTGCAAGCGCATGCAGCTGTTTTGGCCATGTGCTTGTGTTGTTCTGTTCATTACCCCGCCCCTTGTTATCCTCGTCTCGTCATTATTGTCTAGTCAGTTTCACCTTGTCATTAGTGTCTCTATATTATCCCCTTGTGTTTGCTGTCCTTTGTCGGTTCATTGTTAATCTGTGTCAAGTTTGTACCTGTGAAGAATAATCATCCTGTTGAGCAATTGCTTGGTTTTCTTGTAGTGTTTTTGTCAGTACCTTGTCTAGTCGGTCACCATAGTCCTTGTCAGCGTCTTGTTTTGCCCCCTCGTGGGCTTTGTTTTCCCTTTTTGTCTACAATGAACTATCTGTGATTGCATTCTGTCTGCGCCTGGGTTCATCCGCCACCCACACCATAACAGAGTTGCTCTCTGTAGATTATCTTCAGCTACGTTTGCAACTATAGTACGTTTTGTTATAATAGGATACATAAAATATGCAAACTAAATCACATGAACATACAAATACAATGCATTTTCTAATGAGTTAATGAATAAGCATGTTATACGCTAATAGGCAACTTTAGAAAAATAATTTTCAGATTTTCAAGTAATTTACTGCAAGCATAAAAGTTAAAGCTACACTGTGTAACTCTTTTAGTTTATTCTAAAAACACTTGAGTTCTTTCAAAAATATATGTGCTCATTAATGTATATATAGCCTACTTCGTTCAAGTAATAAAGTATTCTCGTGAGGTGACGCACTGCCAAGATGGCGACGGCCGACCCGCCCACTTTAGGCTTCAAAAACACTCTTCAGAAACCATAGACAGAAACCTATGGGTGACGTCACGGATACTACATCCAAATTTTTTTACAGTCTATGGGCTCTATCTTGCACCCGGCGGAAATGACTTTATACACTGACGCATTTATCATTCCTGTTTTGCACTCGCGCAAAGCAGGCTTTTTTCCTCCACAGACGCACGTCGGTAAACTAACAAATGAACTTGCGCTTCCTGGGCGGGTTGGCGCAAAAGGAGGCGTGTGTCGGCGCAAACAATCCCTGGTGCTATTTTGCAGTTCCAGAAAACAATTGCGCCACTGACCAGAAAAAACCTGGTCTAAAGTCAGTGGCGCGTTGCGCGTATATTCAGATGCTATTTTAAGCGTGCATGCTTGGCCATAATACAGAGTGTGAACAACGCGGATACACTGTAGATGATTCTCTCATCAACACAGATGCATTTTACTTTTTGCAAATGATACATTATTATACAGAAAAATATATAAACATGAGGGAAATCATTGTTGTGTCCATGATGATGGGAAAACAGGCATAAAGCTTACACATTTACCCAAATTATTATATGCATGTTTAACCCGAAGCTAATTTGGGTGGGTTTGTCCCATCCCCAGTGTCCCTTCTCTTTCTTTTACGGCCCTGACGAAGAACATGGGTCTACTCGGCTGTGAACCGATGCTGAAGCGCGCCTGGTAAATGCGCCGTTAAAATAGAATTGCGCCACGGAACAAGCGCATCTCGTTCATCATGCTCTTAAAGGGAATGTGATATGACGCTCTTATTGGTTTATTTCCGTTACGCCCAAACCACACCTATGAATAATGAAGCTACTCCAGACCAACCCCTTTTAGATTTGCGCCAGGCGCAAGAGGCATTTATCCCGCCGGGAAAATAGCAACAGCGCCGGGATCCGCCCACAAAGTTAATTGCGCTTTGCGCTTTGACGCTTGCGTTTCAGATCGTTAAAATAGGGCCCTATGGGTGATACATGACTTAAAGTAACACCAGGGAGTTTTTGCGCTCTAGGGTCCCCCTGACAGTTGGGAAACAGTATTGTCCTCTACTACTGTCAAACTCTGTCATCCTACATGCAGGTGCATTTGTTGACAACCATGATAGCCCGAACACTAAAAGAGGACGTCACATGCAGGTGTTCTGCTTGCGTCGCGTGTGAAATGTCTTCATCCCAGGTACAGTGGCATATATTTCAGCATGTCATATGAATATAATTTCATGGGTTTTATATTTTTTTCTAAAGACAAATGATCACAATGCTCACGTTTACAAGCCAACGTCGTTATAGTAGCCGAGTCTATTGGTTACCATTTTACTGAATCTATATGACGCTTCAATGCAATGTTTGAGTGGTAGATAATAACCATATATCATTGATATTATAATATCAAGCTACCATAAATGAATCTGCAAATTTTACAAATCGATTTGCATTATAGCTTGAGGCAAGAAAATAAACTAATCTCACAGACATGTTAGGTATCCTAAAATAAGGATTATCAGTTAATCAGCAAACTATGTCAGTTATGGATACTAACGGACTACTTTGTATTAATGAATGATATCTGTGTATGCGAATGTGAGAAGTGAAGTAATAAAACACTAATGTTAAGTGCTTTGTGACTAACGTTAGCTAACGTAACATGTCTGTGAAAGGCGCTAACTTAGCAGCTATACAGTAACGTTATATGAATACATATATTCATCTTCTATTACAGAATGTCTTATCAAATATCTCCTAGCGCCTCTCCTAGGACAGTCTCCTAGCGCCTGCATTGACCAGGTACCACAGAAAGGTGTCGCTTGTAGGTTTAACATTACAATATTGTCCCTATCCGCATCCAGCTGAGTCTTGGGAGAACAACCCAAAAGCATTGCCCAGCTCATCAAATCCCCTGGTATGAACACCATGTGTGTGTTTAAAGAGGAAATGAAGCAGTGAATCAAGTTTACATGATTTACAAGATGGATTTCCAATATAATCAACAATTAAATAAGAAACATGATAAATGTAAACATTTAGAAGAAAAAAGAAAAAACTTTATATCTTTCGCCGCCAGGGCGCCGCCATTGTGGAGTATTCTAACATGTGACGTCATGGGGTTGGTTGGCTCAGGGTCTATTCATAGACAGTAAGTGAATATCGCGACATTAAACTGTTTACACCAGTGTTTTGACCACGAACGACTAATGTTAGGTACAGTCATTAGACAAAAAGACGACATCTAATGTTATATGTTGACAAACTGCACATAGAAACATTGTTCGCGAATGTCTGCCGTCAAATTCCCGTCTCGTCATTAACGTGGCATGCAAGTTAGGCTACATTACTATGTAGAAAAGCCGTTGGGGTTTGGGGTCGAGAGCCGGGTTTGAATCGCTACCAGGTGTTAGTGTGGCTTTTGTACTGCGATGCCTACCGTGTCACAGTCCATCTGCTGTCAAAAGGTTGATCTAGAGCATGTATTGCGTGGTCAATTCTTCATCACAGGCGTGGCACGTTTACTATGCTGTGCCGGGAGGTAAGTTGACAAACTGCACATTGTTCGCGAATGTCTGCCATCATATTCCCGCCCCGTCAACATGCAAGTTAGCATGTATTTGTTTAAGGGGAAATTAAACGTCCGTGTTTTCGCACTGGTTAAGTGTCTCTCCCTCTGACATCCTTCAGGGAAAGCATCGCTGCTTCCAACACGTCTAACTTACCTCACGGAACAGCATATTAGAACGTGCGCGCCGGTGATGCAGAATTGACCACGCAATACATGCTCAAGATCAACCTCTTGACAGCAGATGGACTCTGACACGGTAGGCATCGCAGTACAAAAGCCACACTGACACCTGGTGGCGTCTGCAAACCCGCTCTTCGCCCCAAACACCACCGGCTTTTCTACATAGCAACACATGCCATGTTGTTGACGAGACGGGAATATGACGGCAGACATCGCGAACAATGTTTCTATGTGCAGTTTGTCAACATATAACATTAGATGTCGTCTTTTTGTCTAATGACTGTACCTAACATTAGTCGTTCGCGGTCAAAACACTGGTGTAAACAGTTTAATGTCGCGATATTCACTTACTGTCTATGGATAGAGCCTGAGCCAACCAACCCCGTGACGTCACATGTTAGAATACTCCACAATGGCGGCGCAAAGATATAAAGTTTTTTCTTTTTCTTCTAACTGTTTACATTTATCATGTTTCTTATTTAATTGTTGATTATATTGTAAATCCATCTTGTAAATCATGTAAACTTGATTCACTGCTTCATTTCCCCTTTAAATACCCATCAAGCATCGATTACATTAAAGAGCCCCTATCATAGCATTTAAAATGTTCCTATTTTTGTTTTAGGAGTTCCCAAAAACAGTTTAACATGCATGCAAGGATAAAAAACACTTTATTTTTAACTGATTTGCTCACCTAACTCCCAAATGATTCGTATAACGACTTCATTTTTCCAAACCACTCCTTTGCGTGACGCTAATCGGCGGTGATTGGTCAGATGACCCAGTCAGTTATTGCTTGTTAGCATAACGCATAAACATTTTGATAAAGCACTGCAGTACTACAAGACGCTCTATTCTTTATGACAACTCCAATAACATCGACAAACATTTCACATATTTTAAAAAAAATTGACATTGGAGGAGACCTAGAAGCTGCGCTGAGTCGTAACATATACACACACACACACGCGGTCACGCGCGCACACACATAAGTTACTTGCGCCTTCCCTCCTCGTGCCCGACGCTACAAAACCGTTCAAAACCCATAAAAGCAAGCAAAAATTATTAATAATACTTACAGGTTGTGATTTATAGGAGGAAGCTGATCCATATACACTGGTTAAGTAAGTTACTGAGCCCTCCTTCAGGAACAACCGCTTGCGAATCCACATTTGAATTCATTTATGTTTTGAATCGATCCGTCATTAAAATGATAAGAACACAGTCGGGCTATACTGTTGTGGTCTCGTTGCAAATATGAACTCTAACCACCGATTCTTCACGTGCTCGTCCCTGCTAAATGAAAACAAAGTGGCTGAACTATCTTTGCATTGTAGAACACAGCGTCTTCTTCACATGATGCTATGATGAAGTATTTGAATGTGTTCTATCTAGACTTCCGTCTGCGCGTGCAGTAACTGGGCGTGGCCATTATGTCTCTACGTCACGACAAACCAGTTAATGACTCGTTTCAAAAACAATTCATTTCATAGACTCAGAGTCGACTCTCACTTTTGATAGACAATAACTTTATATACGGTGCACTTTCAGATATAAACCTTGCAGGATGTTTTCATTCCCTTAGAGCTATATTCCACACCATATGAACAGTCATTTTCAAAAATCCATGATAGGGGCTCTTTAACTATGTAATCGATTTTTTATTCATGAAAAAAAAAACCCTGTTAATTCAAAAGCACTGTTACAAAGTGGCTGTAATGAGCTCAGCTCAGTCTGTCAGTGGCACAGCTTATACAATGTCAGTGAGGGACACCGTTTTTTTTTTTTTCAAAATTGTATCTTATTCCCCACACAACTAACGTTAGTGTATTTCATTGTTGCTTATCAGTGTAGGGCTGCCGACCATTATGCATAGCAATGTCATAACATAGCAACAGAAAATTGAGTGGCCATCTCTGCAGTGGTATTATTTTGTTATTCTTTGATTTGTCCATTCATTTGAGATTACATTTCTATTTAGATTTATTTTAGGCGCTTGTTTATCTTCCGCTTGCGTGTTGCTAAATGGTGGGCGCTCGTTTGTTTTACCCTTCGCGCCGTTGCTATGGGCGCGCAGGAGCAAAGTTCCGGATGTCTGACCTTGAGAATACGATAATCCTACCATATCTTCCCAAGAGGTGCTGTCTCGTTTTCTGTACCACCAATAAACTAACAAATTATAAACTAAAGTTCTACATCCATTCCAATAAACATACAGAACTGGAAAGGTGGACAAAATGGCAAAATTACTCATAATTAATTAGATTACTGTGTGAGTAGATCCCTGTGTGAAATAGATGTTTAACTCGTATTAGGCAGTGGGCCAGATTTGTCTGACGTTACATCCCTTAGAAAAACAACTATAGTAATCATATGGATATAAGTATTAGATAATACTTCTGTGATGTTCTGTAATAGCTCTACTTCTATGCTATGTCCCAAAATACTACAAGATTCCTATAGTTGTTTTTCATAAGGGTTTCATAAGGGTTTTTCATAATGTCTTAAACCCGCCCCTGGGTTTGACAATGGAAATGCTACAGTATGTAAGTTCTGCTTCATGCAAGAAACTCAAATTCATCCTGGATTATTATGGTCATCTCACTGTTCTACTGTAAATCATCTATCATTAATCCACAGAGCGTAGTGCCTGCACCTGTGGATTTATTTCCCAGGGAATGCTTGCATGATAAATATGATAGGCCTACAATCTGTAGGCCTATATCTTGATTGCAGTTTAAGTCACTTTGGATTTCACGCAAATCTAACTAAAAAATAAATTGTATTTAAAATTACTTTTAATTAAATATTGATAGAGATATGAAATCTGAAATATGATGATTATCAAAATAATTATCAAACAACTTCTTTTTCCTTTTATGAGATTCTACATATTTACTTTTTACACATAATACATTTTTATTAGGGCCCAAGCCCTGAAAGGGCGCAGAGCCCTATTGTTTTCCTTCCGATTATTTTTTTTTTTTTTTTTTTTTTTTTCTTTTTTTTTTTTTTTTTTTTTCTTTTCTAGCGACTATACGGGCACTTTTGGGGCCCTTAACATGCTCGAAAACTCTTGAAACTTTGCACACGGGTCAGAACCCGCGGCCATCAGAGCCGGGCTGAAGCTGGTACCCGGGCGTGGCAGGGCGGCTCGTCAGCGCCCCCTGGAATGGGGTCCGAACACCTGGTCCATAACTCAAACACACTTGCATGTAATAATATGAAACTCGGTACACATGTCGATAGCAGAATTTCATCTATACCCTCGCGTTCTTACTTTTTACCCCAGCCCAACAGGAAGTCGGCTATTGAGGTTTTTTTGTAAAACACACGCAATGAACTTTTAAATACTCCTCCTAGAGCTCTGATCCAAATTCGACGAAACTCGGTCAGCGTGAAGTCAAGACATTGAGGATGAAAGTTTGTGTGGGGATTTTTGATATCTCGAACGGTTTGGCCGTGGCGAGGAAACGAAATTATGGCGAGAAACGTGAAACAGGAAGTGTGTCATAACTTCAGCATACATTAACTGATCTGGATGAAACTTCAGCAGTGCGTTCGCTGTAAGAGGACGATCACATGGATGTGACTATTGTGAGTCAAAGTTATAGCGCCACCAACTGGCAGCAGGAAGTGTGTCACTTTCAAAATGCTTTGAAATCACCCTCTTATTTTTACCCGATTTGCTTCAAACTTCATCTGTATAATGTAAATACACGGCAGATGAAGACCTATGAATGGATTCTTGATATCTTTGAAACTGTTGCCGTGGCGACGCATCAAACTTTACCATTCTTTTAGGATGCATTCTTTTAGGGATTCGAACATTTGTCCATAAATCAAACACACGTGCATGGATTAATATGAAACTCGGTACACTCATAGATCACATCAGGCCAAACAACTTTCGTGCTCTAAGTTTTACGACAGTTCAAACGGAAGTCGGGAATTATGTTTTTTTTTTTAAAATAAATGTCCTAGAAAAACATCAAATTACAACCCATGCTGTTACCAATCACCACCAAACTTGGTGTGCATGAAGTCAAGACATTGAGGATGCTAAATTCCGGACGGATTTGTGATATCTCGAACGGTTTGGCCGTGGCGGATTTTTTTGACTAAAAAAGGACACATAAAGTGTGTTATAACTTGGTTAGTTTTACTGACAGTTACAAAACTTGCCGTGTATATTGTTCTATTCAAGCCAAACAACTTTCTAATTAACAATAATAAGCTCAAACCCACAGAAAGTCAGATATTGTAGTTTGAATATGATCATGCTCTTTCTGAGCTTAGGCCTGTCACACAGTCTGTGTGTGTGTGTGTAGGGGGAGGGGGCTTAATCATTTCACTGTGTGTCTGGCCTGCTAAAGTAAATACATTTCTTAAGCCTGGTATTTTTAAAATAAGTTTTTATTTTTATTTTTTTATAAGTAAAGGCATATAACCTGTTTAATTGTAGTGCATTGACAATAGTTTTATATAATTAGTGTATTAATTAAATTAACTTGGTCCATAAATCAAAAAAGTAAGTAAATAAATCAAAAAGGAAGTGTGTTAAAACTTCTGCATACATTAACTGATCTTGATGAAACTTCAGCAGTGTGTTCGTTGTAAGAGGTCGATCACATAGATGTGAGTCAAATATATAGCGCCACCAACTGGCAGCAGAAAGTGTTTCACTTTCAAAATGCTTTGAAATCGCACTCTTACTTTTACCCGATTTGCTTCAAATGTAAACACACGCCAGATGAAGAGCTGTGAAAGCATTATTCAATATCTAAGATAATGTTGCCATAGCAACGCATCAAACTTTAACATTCCTTTTTTTTGATGATTTTGAGTCTCTTAGCGGCTTTTGGGGCCCTTAACGGGTTTGAAAACTCTTGAAACTTTGCACACAGGTCAGATCCCACAGCCATCAGAGCCGGGCTGAAGATGGTACCCGGGTGTGGCAAGGGGGCTAGACAGCGCCCCCTGGAACGGGGTCCAAAACTTGGTCCATAAATCAAACACGCTTGCATGTAATAATATGAAACTCAGTACACATGTTGATCTCATCGTTTCATATATTCATATATTCTCCTCAAGCCGGACAACTTTCTAATTTACACTCATGAGCTAGGACCCACAGAAAGTCAGATATTTTGGTTTGAAAATGTTGAGTGTCTCTCTGAGCCTACACTTCTGTATGGCAAGCCCTTTTAACATTTAAAAGCTAAGTTTGACTATTCGTAATTAACATTGTAGATATCAACAACGTCTTTCTAGTCGTAATTACATTTTGGATAGTTTGTATTATCATTTAAGATATCTGTAACGTAATTGTGACTAGTCGAAACGACAGATAGAGTATGGCAAGCCGTTTTAACATTTAATCATTTTAACCTACTAGTCTCTATTTTCATGCTACTAGTACTTATTTTTTAGATACTAGTATCTATTCCATTAAGTACTAGTACTTATTCATTAGCTACTAGTGCTTATTCTTTCGATACTAGTGCCTTTTCTTTAGATACTAGTGTTTATTCTTTAGGTACTAGTACCTTTTTAAAGATACTAGTACTTATTCATTAGAAACTAGTCCTTATTTATTAGATACTAGTACTTATTCATTAGATGCTAGTCCTTATTCATTACATACCAATGCTTATTAATTAGTTACTAGTACTTATTCATTAGATACTAGTACCTATTAAATAGATACTAGTACTTATTCATTAGACACTAGTACTTATTTCAATGGTGACTAGTAACTATTCTTTTGTTACTAGTCACATTTTTTCCGTTGACTTCTATGGTGATCTGTCATTCAGATATCAACTATTCAGTTCTGACTAGTATGTTAGTATGTATTCCAATGCAGGGGTTACGTTTTTGCACGTCGTGCAGAATAACCCTAAAGGCACCAAGGTGGCGGTGCCACCGGCTTTATATATATATATATATATATATATTAAATATAGCTGCGAGCAGCGATGGAGGGCCAAAGCCGGCGGTACCGCCATCCCGGTGCCTTTAGGCACCGGGGTTGCGGTGCCAGCCGGCTTGGGCCCGGCGATCGCTGCTCGCAGCTATATTATTATTAGGCCCAAGCCCTGAAAGGGCGCAGAGCCCTATTGTTTTCCTTCCGATTATTTTTTTTTTTCTTTTTTTTTTTTTTTCTTTTTTTTTTTTTTTTTTTTTTCTTTTTCTAGCGACTATTCGGGCACTTTTGGGGCCCTTAACATGCTCGAAAACTCTTGAAACTTTGCACACGGGTCAGAACCCGCGGCCATCAGAGCCGGGCTGAAGCTGGTACCCGGGCGTGGCAGGCGGCTCGTCAGCGCCCCCTGGAATGGGGTCCGAACACCTGGTCCATAACTCAAACACACTTGCATGTAATAATATGAAACTCGGTACACATGTCGATAGCAGAATTTCATCTATACCTTCGCGTTCTTGCTTTTTACCCCAGCCCAACAGGAAGTCGGCTATTGAGGTTTTTTTGTAAAACACACGCAATGAACTTTTAAATACTCCTCCTAGAGCTCTGATCCAAATTCAGACGAAACTCGGTCAGCTAGAAGTCAAGACATTGAGGATGAAAGTTTGTGTGGGGATTTTTGATATCTCGAACGGTTTGGCCGTGGCGAGGAAACGAAACTATGGCGAGAAACGTGAAACAGGAAGTGTGTCATAACTTCAGCATACATTAACTGATCTGGATGAAACTTCAGCACTGCGTTCGCTGTAAGAGGACGATCACATGGATGTGACTATTGTGAGTCAAAGTTATAGCGCCACCAACTGGCAGCAGGAAGTGTGTCACTTTCAAAATGCTTTGAAATCACCCTCTTATTTTTACCCGATTTGCTTCAAACTTCATCTGTATAATGTACATACACGGCAGATGAAGACCTATGAATGGATTCTTGATATCTTTGAAACTGTTGCCGTGGCGACGCATCAAACTTTACCATTCTTTTAGGATGCATTCTTTTAGGGATTCGAACATTTGTCCATAAATCAAACACACGTGCATGGATTAATATGAAACTCGGTACACTCATAGATCACATCAGGCCAAACAACTTTCGTGCTCTAAGTTTTACGACAGTTCAAACGGAAGTCGGGAATTATGTTTTTTTTTTTTAAATAATTGTCCTAGAAAAACATCAAATTACAACCCATGCTGTTACCAATCACCACCAAACTCGGTGTGCATGAAGTCAAGACATTGAGGATGCTATATTCCGGACGGATTTTTGATATCTCGAACGGTTTGGCCGTGGCGGATTTTTTTGACTAAAAAAGGACACATAAAGTGTGTTATAACTTGGTTAGTTTTACTGACAGTTACAAAACTTGCCGTGTATATTGTTCTATTCAAGCCAAACAACTTTCTAATTAACAATAATAAGCTCAAACCCACAGAAAGTCAGATATTGTAGTTTGAATATGATCATGCTCTTTCTGAGCCTAGGCCTGTCACACAGTCTGTGTGTGTGTGTGATTGAGTCTTTTGACACACAGTCTCTGTGTGTGTGTGTAGGGGGAGGGGGCTTAATAATTTCACTGTGTGTCTGGCCTGCTAAAGTAAATACATTTCTTAAGCCTGGTATTTTTTAAATAAGTTTTTGTTTTTATTTTTTTATAAGTAAAGACATATAACCTGTTTAATTGTAGTGCATTGACAATAGTTTTATATAATTAGTGTATTAATTAAATTAACTTGGTCCATAAATCAAAAAGGAAGTGTGTTAAAACTTCTGCATACATTAACTGATCTTGATGAAACTTCAGCAGTGTGTTCGTTGTAAGAGGCCGATCACATGGATGTGACTATTGTGAGTCAAATATATAGCGCCACCAACTGGCAGCAGAAAGTGTTTCACTTGCAAAATGCTTTGAAATCACACTCTTACTTTTACCCGATTTGCTTCAAACATTCATCTGTATAATGTAAACACACGCCAGATGAAGAGCTGTGAAAGCATTATTCAATATCTAAGATAATGTTGCCATAGCAACGCATCAAACTTTAACATTCCTTTTTTTGATGATTTTGAGTCTCTTAGCGGCTTTTGGGGCCCTTAATGGGTTTGAAAACTCTTGAAACTTTGCACACAGGTCAGATCCCACAGCCATCAGAGCCGGGAAGATGGTACCCGGGTGTGGCAAGGGGGCTGAGACAGCGCCCCCTGGAACGGGGTCCAAAAACTTGGTCCATAAATCAAACACGCTTGCATGTAATAATATGAAACTCAGTACACATGTTGATCTCATCGTTTCATATATTCATATATTCTCCTCAAGCCGGACAACTTTCTAATTTACACTCATGAGCTAGGACCCACAGAAAGTCAGATATTTTGGTTTGAAAATGTTGAGTGTCTCTCTGAGCCTACACTTCTGTATGGCAAGCCCTTTAACATTTAAAAGCTAAGTTTGACTATCGTAATTAACATTGTAGATATCAACAACGTCTTTCTAGTCGTAATTACATTTTGGATAGTTTGTATTATCATTTAAGATATCTGTAACGTAATTGTGACTAGTCGAAACGACAGATAGAGTATGGCAAGCCGTTTTAACATTTAATCATTTTAACCTACTAGTCTCTATTTTCATGCTACTAGTACTTATTTTTTAGATACTAGTATCTATTCCATTAAGTACTAGTACTTATTCATTAGCTACTAGTGCTTATTCTTTAGATACTAGTGCCTTTTCTTTTAGATACTAGTGTTTATTCTTTAGGTACTAGTACCTTTTTAAAGATACTAGTACTTATTCATTAGACACTAGTCCTTATTTATTAGATACTAGTACTTATTCATTAGATGCTAGTCCTTATTCATTACATACCAATGCTTATTAATTAGTTACTAGTACTTATTCATTAGATGCTAGTACCTATTAAATAGATACTAGTACTTATTCATTAGACACTAGTACTTATTTCAATGGTGACTAGTAACTATTCTTTTGTTACTAGTCACATTTTTTCCAGTGACTTCTATGGTGATCTGTCATTCAGATATCAACTATTCAGTTCTGACTAGTATGTTAGTATGTATTCCAATTGTGGAATACATACTAGTATGTATTCCAAAGCAGGGGTTACGTTTTTGCACGTCGTGCAGAATAACCCTAAAGGCACCAAGGTGGCGAGTGCCACCGGCTTTATATATATATATATATATATATATATATATATATATATAAATATAGCTGCGAGCAGCGATGGAGGGCCGAAGCCGGCGGTACCGCCATCCCGGTGCCTTTAGGGCACCGGGGTTAGGTGCCACCGGGCTTGGGCCCCGCGATCGGCTGCTCGCAGCTATATTTATATATGTGTGTGTGTGTGTGTATATATATATATATATATATATATAATTTTTATTTTATTTTTCAAAAAAAGTCAAAACAGTGGTGAAGATAACAGTGGAGCCTGCAAACATGTATATTAACGCTAGAGGGCGAGAAAATAACATCTCAAGACATCAATACATGACATTTAAAACTGTTGATTTAGAAAAGAGACTGGCTAGGCACCAGTTTTGTCTGTTTGTTTTTATGGGGATTTGATATAGATTATTTTTGCATTTTATCCGCGTGTTTGTAAGGTCTTTGTTAGGGTTTTACTGTAGTAGGAGTTTGCTCAATTGACTATCAGTAGCCCTGAAATGTTTTTCGATTATGGACAACCGTGAAATATACATCACACCTTCTTTAAACGCGAATGCTACATATTTGTTGGAGAATTTCTAAAGAATGATGCATGACATGATGGCGCATGGTTTTTGCACTTGTGTATGTCACTGTGGCTATACTACGGGGGCACGGTGATAAAACCCCATACAAAAACTCTTCGGATAAAACTCATGACATTTTTTTAACAATTATGGAGAGACAGAACCGTGTTGGCCTACATGCATCGCGAAATGTAGCCTAGTTCTATTTACTATTTTATTTTTAGGCTATGCATTATTTTCTGCATATTGGTCATTCCTTCATTCATTATATAAAAATTATTTTGTCAGGGTTCGGAATTTGGTCTGGTTTATTCTGTTTGGTGACAGCCCCCTTGACAATCTGTCTTGTAAATATAAAAAAATATTGTAATGCACTAAGAAATTGGCTGATATATTGTATTTTTTTAATTGCTAAAACCCATTTCTCGAAACCATCACACACCTCAAAACCTTAAACAAACACAAAAGAAAATCTTCAATTACTGTAACTCAAAACCATTTTGTGCTCAAATCAAATAATGCTTTCAGATCTTACACTCATCCAGTCAAATATATACACACACAAAAATAAAAAAATAAAAAGTTAAAATAAAAGAACACCAAAGCATGCAGTTACAGAATATATATATATATATATATATATATATATATATATATATATATATATATATATATATATATATATATATATATATATATATATTTTAACTATTACCAATTTTGCAAAATATAGTACTTTGTTGTAAGGTTGTAAGGTAAATAAATTGTATAGGCTGTGCACTGCAAGTAGCCTGTATTGTACTGAATATTGTATACTGAATGTCTGCATATTGTAAAAATACAGTAGTCCAACTGCAAAGCTCTATAAATGAAAAGCTTGTTACAGAACACTCAAGAGTTGTGCAACTGCAGAATCGTTCAGTGAGGAATTCATTCCTCAGCATCACGTCTTTGTAGGCCTCACAGGCAATGATGTCTCCTTGGCAGGCAAAGGGAAAAACCTGCTGGATTTAGCCTTGAAAACACTGTCCACACCTTGCGCTCTTTCACGTCCTCATCATCATCGTCTTCCACCTCTACACACACTCTTCGCTCTCAGATTGTTTCCATCTTGGTTTTAACCACAATGGTCAACAAATGGCGAAATGTATCATTTAAATGCTTTATAGAACCTGCAAGAGAGAGAAAATTGTGATGCATTCATCAAGAGGTTGTTGTAAAGTCTGTTGCATGAGGAGAATTTGAGGTGGCATGCTTCACTGTGCATTGAGTGGCCACTGTGAAACATTTTATTTCATAAACCCCTTACAATTAACAACGACTTCTTAAAACAGTAACAATTCCACTCAAACTTTCATTGTGTAAAATTGTATTTATGGCAGAATTTTTTATTATTATTATTAAAACAAAAAACTCAAGTTATACCCACATTTTATAAACACTTAAACTAGCTCTTTCTGGCATATTAATACATAGGGGCATTGACATGTGAAAAATGAATTATTAACTTAAAGTCATATAAATCTTTGACTGAATAGCTCTCCCATGGTAGAGGTCTGTTTTTGTTATTGAGTGTCTTTCTGTGGAGGCTGGGGCACAGTATTTCAATCAACAACAAAAAGGTCAGAAGCATCTGCCAATTAATTATCCAGCCTGGGTTGCAGCATCACTACAGTGAATCCATAATGTGTTTTTCTATTCCATCATAATTTTTCCCCAAAAGGCTTCATACAGAGAATCTAAGAAGAAAATTAAAAAGTGTCCAATTTACAACGACACCATTAAAAGTGATCTCAACTTTTCAAAGCATGTAAAAATTTTTTTTTTTTTTTAAATGTGCAAAAGGAAAACAAAATATTATATTTTTTGCATGCAGAACCATCTTGCAGACACATCATTCAATTGGATTAAATAAGATGTTCTGTTGATAATATGAGTGCTGTTTTTAAAATCCAATATTGTATCAATTTTGTATTTTTTTTTACTGCAGTAAACCATCTGGGTTTCTATAACTATAACTTTAACTAAGGTTTAAGACAGAGGATACACCACGACACCAAAAATTAGGAAGAAAAAGTCCAGCGTACACGGAGTAATCATGCTCATATAAGATTTAAAAACTCAGAATTACAACAGGCACAACAACACATGAAAAATAAATAAAATATAAAACACTTTCTGTTTCCAGGGATTTTGTTCTACAGAATATATATCTGGCAGGACACCCTGATCTGAAGCTGTGCCGAAGAGGATCACAAGTTTGCTTTATCATTTTCTAAACTTTATAGTCAAAAATAAACTATTAATTTCAGGTTTATTTTTATATGGTATTTAATTTTCAAGCTCTGACGTGTCCTGCCAGAACTGGTCCTATGCTTGATTGGTGATACGATGATATGATCAGTCAGCACAAATGGCACAATGTGCTTTTTCTTTTCTTCTTTTCTTAAAAAAAGATGTTCTAGGATGGAGGTTAGATCTAGATAAATAGATGCTCCTCTCCAAAATCAGGTCACTGCTTTCAAAACAATTAATATAGTTTTGAGAAAATTCTTATTACTGACTTGACTATTGAATTAATTTTGGATAAAAAAATTCCTATGATACTTCTCATTATTGTATAAAAAAAGTTTGTGTTGATACTGAATAAAAAGCAAAAAGTACTTATCCACTTGACTGGGTCTTCAAAAAAACTAAAATACATAGTATGGAATAGTAGTATTCTATTATAGCGTGCATAATCAGTCCAGTAGCCTATAATATGACATCCATTGTGTTTAGCAGTTTGTGCCTTTTACTACCCAGTGTAGTAAAACAGTGTAGTATCACATCACTGAGTGATATGCTGACAGAAGCCCCGAAAAAAAAAAAATTGCTAAGTAGGCTCTAAAGTCATGTTATTTTATTGGAACATCTCTTTTAATTCTCATGAATTAAAAAAATAACTTCTTACATTTAACATTAAGATCACGTTCATTTTTTGTAGTTTTTTTATAACTATTTTTATATATTATATTATAATAATAATTATTATTATTTTTATTGGCTACTATAACATGATCAAGGATGTCAAACATTGAATAGAGCTAAATATCAGATGTGTCAGATATTGGCCCAAGTTGGCTCTCAAAAGAATATAGCATATGGATAGATCATCCAAAGCTATGAAACTAACTATGAAATCACAAAATTAATTATTTTCATTTTGATGTATATGTAGCCAGTGAGGTAGCAATTAGTAAAGGGATGTGGCCAGGTAAGTAGGGTTTATAACAGGCACTTGAGAGGAGGTCCAACCTTTTGTGTGGAACCGTGCTGTTTGCCTTTCCTTGTGTGTTGGTGTGCAGATGTGGTCTGGTCTGGGTGAGCAGACAAAAACATTGTAGGCTACTGTATGCCTCCAGCACAATGAGTGTTAAGCTGTTGCGAATTGTTCTGTTTAATGGGGCGTTTTCTTTTTCTCTTTTTATGTATTTTTTGTCTGTATATCACTTCCCATGCCTTCTGTTGCTCAGCCAACCCCTACTCTCTGTACCATATCAGGCAACAAACATTGTAATGCTAAATAGTCCAGTACTGTGACGTGCCAGTAGGCGGAGCTAAAAGTCAGAGGAATCACCAGGGTTCAACTAAAAGCGTCTTCTGTGTTCCCCAACAGCCTGAGATGAGATTTCATGAGATTTTTATAATTCACTGTTAGATTATGGCACTTTCTAAAATGTCTATTTCTAAAATTAAATTGTTTTTCTTCAAAAATACACATTTTTTTTTCATCAATATCAGATAATTTTAAAATGTAGACAAATTTTCAGCAATATTAATCAAAATTAATAAAAGATTAAAGAGTAATGAAAAAGTTGCATAGGAAGGTTGTAAGTTTTGCGTCTGATAATTTTATTGAGATATAGCCTACCTTTATTCAAGTCACTTAAGAACAAGTTCTTATTTCAACAACATCCTGACATTATAGTTCAAATCTCCTGAAAGACAAAAACGTTAATTGCTATTCAGTTAAGCTACATTCAATTTAAGCATAATTATCGCTCCTTTTCTTTCTTTCTTTCTTTCTTTCTTTCTTTCTTTCTTTCTTTCTTGCTTTCTTGCTTTCTTTCTTTCTTTCTTTCTTTCTTTCTTTCTTTCTTTCTTTCTTTCTTTCTTTCTTTCTTTCTTTCTTTCTTTCTTTCTTTCTTTCTTTCTTTCTTTCTCTTAGGCTGCGTTATAAACACTAGAACTGGAACATTAGTTATTGTCTGGCTTTACGCCACTGTGATAACAACTACCACAATGATTTGCACATGTACATAAACTATTGGAGACCTAGACCATTTTGCAAGATGTAAACCACTTGTCCAGAATCACTTCCTGTAGTTTGTAAATGGTTTCTTTATTTCAAATGTAAAGAAAACATCTTAAAGATGTGTGTTTAACTTTTTGATTCAGTTGCATAAGGTCTGATGTTTGTATTTTATTCCAACGTTTATGTAGTGTTAAAAAACTGAAACAGGAAGTGCTTCTGGACCAGTGTTGTTTACATCTCACAAAATGGTCCATACCCACACTTGCGGTCTTGACCACTTCATGTAAGTAGGCTTGACGAGTGTGTGTATATCTTTGATTACCCGATAGGACACAGTGTTGGGTTTTATTTAAGTGTTTACAGACTTAAAAAAAATAAAAGTAGGATAAAGTTACAGAAGTTGCTATTGTTGTGCTTAAAGTGATAAAAAGTAGTTGCAAATGTTGTACAAAAGCCTAGCTAATCTTTGCACCAAGCCTATAATATGCAACACTTAATGTTTTACTGCAAGATTGTAATATCTAATTAATTTAACTTACATTGGACTCATGGTATGTTTTCTTCGACATCTTGCGATTTAGGGGCACGCGAGTGGCCGAACATAATTTCTGATGTAGGCTTCAGATGTAGGCTTATAGCCTCGAATCCCTTCAGAGCGGTATTCGAGATAGTGTGGGGAGGAGGAGTGAGATGCGTGTGCGGCGTGCCATGTACCGTTTCACTAAACATATTTAGATATACAGGAAATCGCAATGGAAGACAATTTCGATATATCTATAGAGCTCGGGATCGTTGCGTCACGTCGCAATGCATTGTGGGAATCACGGTACGGAAGTAAATGTGTTATAGTAGGCAGTAGGCGGTAATTCAGATTGTAACGTTGGTCACTTGATATTATTCCTTTTAACTTGTATATTTATTTTTAGAAAAATGGTTCAGTATTGTTCTGTTGTGGGCTGTTATAATCGATCGCACGAACCGAAAGGGCAAACGCCTCTCAAATGGTGTTACTTTGCTTGGTGAACGCTGGGTTGTGTCTGAGGTGAATGTTCGTCAATATTATACCGGATTACTGAACTACCAGACGAAAACTGGGGCGTATTACACGTATAATAGGTGAGTAATTACTCCTGAAGTGTAACAAAACCGCATAGACAAGCTTCATAGCTTACAGAATCTGACAAGTGTGTGTGTGTCCACTGATGCGTGGGTAACGTTAACATTACCTTAGTGCGAACGATTGTTTTCTCCGCGTTTACTTGAAAGATCTGCAGATCTTGCACCCACCCATTTGTGAACTGCAGGTGAGCCTCCAGTGACTTAAAAGTTTTAAATTGATCGGAGGTGTAAGCACTCACTCCACAGACCAGGTAGGAGAAGATGTCAGGGAAACTTAGGCATGGCAAACTTTCATAACTTTTGGACCATTCTCTATGTTCATAGGGATCGATTCCGCCTAGAACCTCAATTTTTTTATGTAACGTAGTTTGGCTTCATTATGAAGTTTGTCTACATATGGTATAGCCAACTTTTTTTGTCACGGTCCATAACTCTTGGTGGAAACCGGCCGGCTACGCTATTAACTTAACCACCGGCTTTTGCGTTACCGCTAAAATGGCCGCCGTTACCCACAATGCACCGTTCCATGAACGTCTACGCCCGAGCTCTATTGAGAATGAGGAGGTGACGTCACGCGTTTAACTCCGCGGTGCATTGTGGGAAGGATCCGCCATTTTGGGAGGACACGCTATCCGTTGTCATGGTTACTTCGACCGTGATACTGAGAGAAATAGCGTCAGAGAAGGAGTGCAGCTTGATATTTATTTGTATTTTTGCGATAAGGCACACTTTCTTTGGGAATAAATGCAGCAAAAGGAAAGGGTCTCTATCGGGAGAGACTACATAACAACACTAAGCAGCGTTATTTAGAGAAACTACTTGACATCAACATACAGTGTGGACCCATACGACCTCCTACAGAATGGACGAAAGACCCGAAGCACTACCACCTTTCACACACCCTGAAATAATCAAGCACCTGGTTTATGGTAAGTGCTTAACGTTACTGCTACACAATGCAAGAGTTCAGAAGATTTAAGTCATTAACTTTAGAAGCTTATGAACAATTCTGCTGTGGCTTGGTGCAAGAGAAACCCCCAAACCTGTAACGTTAAACTGCAAGAATTCAGTCAAACTCGATATTTCAGGCTTCATTCATATGTGGAAATAAATCAGATACGTGCATTTGCACCTGCCATGCAACGTCAAGCGGACAGATAGGACATTACCCTGTCAATGCGAATCGTACGTCATTAAAAAGGTGTCTTTTTAAAACATTTCGCGGTACAGATAGGCTATATCTATAACAAATTAAACAACTCTAGTTGAATAACAGAGGATTCATTTCGTTTGTTTGTGTTAAATAAAAGGCGAACTGTGCTGAAATGTGCTTTTAAAATCATGCTTTGCTCACTGTTGCTGCTGTCAGTTTACCCACAAGCAGTTTCTCTAAATAAAGCTGGCTAGCATTGTTATAAACCTGATAGAACCACTTTACTTTATCTTCCATCTCCATATCTTCCAAAGACACTGCCATGTATCGCTAAAATGTAAACAAATACTGCGCTGTGCTGTCTCTCTCTCGCTATTTCTGGCATATTTAGTCGCGCCTCTGTGAAGTTCTGAAGGCGTTGTCCCTGGCAACCAATATAGCGTGTCCTCCCAAAATGGTGGACGGCCTCAATTCGTCACGTGACAGCAAGCTACCGTGACGCATGTCCTCTTTTGCGCCGACGTCACAGTTACGTCACGGCGCTAGCTGGAGGCAAAACAAAGTGAAAACTGAAGGCGGCCAATACAAAACAACACAGATTCGGCTACATAATAAGGAGCTTAAATTATTGTGACTATTATTAAATGTCACCTTGTTGTGTTGTTTGGTGCAAGAATTGATGAAAAATGAATATGTTGTATCTGGAACTTTTATTTCTAGAAAATAGTCACATCATTAAAATCGCACTGTAATGTCACTCTTTACATTGTCGTCGTCCTCGGCGCTGGCTCTGCAGAACTGCGGTTCATACACACAAGTCTTGTACATAGGGTTGCCACCTATGTCTGATAAAAAACCGGGACATATCAATGACGGGGGGGGGGCATGACTTGGCAAGACAGGTCTATTTAAAAACATTAAACTAGACATAACATAGGCTAATGTGTTTGATATGGGATTAAAATGATGGGCAGTGTATGTGATATAAACTAATGATTAATTATGTCAATATTCGTTTGTTCCGGTGAGCGAAAAATGCATTTCTGAAGATTCCTCTGCTCTCTCATTCCATTCAGGGTCGCGCGCTCAACCCTGCTTCCGACTTAGTTTTTTTCTATTCGACTATTAGTTGTTTATTTAAGCCATTAGTGGACAAATCGCCCCTTTATTGATTTAATAACTTAAATAGGCTATACAGGATAATGATAAAGCCACACTCAAGCGCACAAGCTGGCAAAATTGAAAGTGTGAAAAATAGCAAGGAGGCATTTAATTGTTCTTTAACAAACTGATGTTTTCTGTAAAGATGAAGATGCGATGCGGTCTCATGACAGGTGGGGCGCGCCAACGGGAGGAACTTTTCCCCACACTTCGAGCGGCGACTACCATCTATAGTTAGGGGGCCCCCTAGTGGCGGCGGGGACCTAAGCAGCCGCTTAGTTGAGCTTATAGGGAGAGCCGGTGCACGCGGCCACGAGCTATTTAGTTTTGAACATACGTATTCACGCAGCCTCTCGAAAAACCGGGACATTCAGTGTCCCGGGAGAGTGCTTGAATTTCCCGGGACAGGTTAATAAAAAGAAGGACAATCCCGGTAAAACCGGGACAGGTGGCAACCCTACTTGTACAGGAACATTCAGCACATAGTAATAGGCATCTAAAGATTTATATGCCCTCAGTTTCTCTTCTACGATCGGTTTCTCGAGGTATGTGTAGAAGTCAGGCCACTCAACCGAGGTAATCATAACGTTAATCCTGTCAGATCGTCCATGCATTGAGTGAGTGTGTAGGCGGCTACAGGTCGGCCAATTTGGTTCCGTCTGTTAAAGATAACTTTTGGAAATAACAATCGCGGTCCTGGACACTGAGAGACCTTACACATTAAGATAATATCGGATTTTCTCCAGTCATTGTTAAAAAAACAAGCTAGAAATCCTTGCTAACTAGCATTAGTGAAGCGGCCAGAGCTATCGTTCTGCCTCCACCTAAGCTCCACCCACAAAAAAACTTCACCATGTTTACCAACTGAAAAGGGGTCTATATGTTTAGTGAAAGGTAAAACTTCTGAAATCTCTGTGTAAACAATGAGTGAAGCATGCGCCGGAAGCAAGCGATCACTTTCGGCGCATGCGCAAATCCAAGCGCCCGTGCCGTCAGATCAGTTGGATATGGCTGTGTTACACAAGGTAAAAATGATATAAATACTGTTCATTTTCTCACACAAACCGCTCATTTCGTGTCTTAGCCCATCAATGTGTACCTAGCCTACATTTACGAGTCATTCAATCCTGTTTAATTTTGACTTCTCTGTGCATGCTCTTTGAGGTGAACCAGAGGGAGGATCAGACGCTTCAACGTTTAATGACTGCCGGTAATATAATTTTATTAGCAGTCTAGCTTTTAGGGAGCATTAATTTGCTTCTAGAATTTAGGCCCATTTGTTTTCAGGTCATTGGTGAAACGTTAAATAGAAATCAGTAGGCCTAATTATGTTTATTCTTTGTCTGATACAGTACAGGTACTATATATTATTGACTGTGCTTATATTGACATTTCAAGTAGGCTATATTTGAAGGGATGTTAAAATTCTTAAGCAGCCCATGAATAAAGTATTTGCTATGGTTCAGATCATTGTGCAATACAGCGGACACCGTGATAAAAGTTATGACAAAAACCTCAGTCCAAGACAAAAAATTGGTTAACCGCAAAAAGGTTAACCTTTTCATCTGTCATGGTCCACAGCTTCAGATATAGTCTATTAGCTACATTTATACTTTAAATAAATTCATAGCATAATAATGGCATTACACATTTCAAATATGCCTTTAAACATTTTAAATGCTATAGCTTTATTTAAAATGTACTGCTGTCCATCAAGAGGTATTTGTGAAGCTTGTTGCATGAGGAGAATTTGAGGTGGTGTGTATCACTGTGCATGGAGTGGCCACAGTGAAACATTTCATTTCATAAACCCCTTACAATTAACTATGACCTCTTAAAACAGTCCTCAACAAACTTTCATATTAATAAATAGTGGCATTGGCATATGAAAATTTAATGATCGCTAATCTTAAAGATAAATGTTTGTTTTCTGAAACCAGGATCTGACTGAATAGCTCTCTTGTGAGAGGTCTGTTTTAGTTATGGGCTGTTTCTCTGTGTATGACGGGGGCACAGTATTTCAGTCAAATACAAAAAGGTCAGAAGCATAAATGTATTATCACTGTAGTGAATCCATTTTTTACAATAACATGCTATTCTTCTCTAGAGGATCACTGGTGTCCAACAATAGCCTTAAATGGCATCAAACAAATAATATTAATATTAATGTTATTTTTTTTAAACCATACTCTGCAAGCAGACTTGAAATCTAGACTTGAACTTAAACACCAGGATCTGACACATGAAAAGCTTTCTTGTGAGAGGTCTGTTTTTGTTATGGATTGTCACTATGTGTATATGGGGTGGGGCACAGTATTTCGGATTACTACAAAAATGTGCATGATAAAAATTAATGATCACTTTACCTATAATGTGTTTCCCTTTTCCATCATCATTTTTCGCATTAAGGCTTCATACAGAAAACCTACATGAAAATTAAAGTGTTTTTTTTATTTATTTTTTATTTTTTATATTTTTGTAAAATCTGTATTACTTGAGCATGTACACCAACTGGTATCACTGTTCAATTAATTATAGATCCTAAATGATATATAAAAAATTATTATATAGAACAGAAATAAATAAAAAGATTTGTAGTCGTTTTGCTGTTCTTACAAATGTATTCTTTATTATTAAATACAAATAAATTAAGAAGGACTTTATAATAGGGTTTGGGTCCAAAAGTTCTACATTGTACAACAATATTTCAGGGGCAAATATGATTTGATTCATGGAGATGCACCTTTTGTGCAACACTCTGCAGCACATCTCTGTTGATTATACTGCACGCATAACTCATGAATAATATTGTATTGAGTAGGCCAGTGTATTTTGATGCCTCTTTCCCTAACATGCTATCATTATTTTCCTGATATACAACCTTTTCAGTTTCACTAAAACCTTCATATCTCCATTCACTATTTCACATTAATAATTTTGTTTGGTGTATTTAGCAACTTAATTAATGTTTATTGATTTGTACATGTATTGATTCATAAATGATTTGTCAATGTATTTGTAGGTAAAACTCAAAAAGCCCATGTAAAAAATAAACAAAATATGAGACAGACACAGAATTTATTTGGAGTAAATGAGATTGTTCTGTTGTTAAAAATCTGAGAGATGTTGGCATTTAAAATCCAATCTTTCTTATGTTGAATTTGCTGAGATAAATATCAGAACTAAAATTTAAACTGTAATGGCTAACTTTGACTGTTTATGTTATATGTTTTTTAACAGATCGGATAGATTCTTCCCACAATATGCAGGTGTTTCCTGGTGATACTGTCAAAATGAAACCTCTGAGCTCCTGACTGAACTGTTAGAAGAAGCGTTTGCTTTTATTTTCTAGATGCTCACCAACATTTGATGTTTAACAATAGCCTTTCTGATGTTGTATATTTTTGCATCAAGCATTTAATACCTTTAAACCATATGCTCTGTGAATGTGGACTTGAACTCTGTGCACTGTCACGAGTCGCTGTGTAAGTAAGTGCACAAATAGCTCAATCAAACGTCTTTAATCCAATAATCCACAGAATACATAAAAGAATCACAAGGAAAACTTATCCACCATCATAACCAAGACAAAATCTCAACAAAGAACCGAACAAAACAGGGAGTATACACAGGCTAAATGAATTAATTGAACAACTGGGGAATGGAATAATAATCAAGGGAACAAACTGACACACTTTACGTAAATAGGTAAAATGACAGGCCACACAGAACCAAAACACAGCATATGCATACATGTTACATACGCCCCCTCGGAAAGGTGCTTCCTAGTGCCTTAACAGTCCAACTGATGAGGGTGGGCAGATGCTCTGGTGGAAGACTAGGAAGGCATGGAGAGGGCACAGGAGAGAGACAAACACATGCCTTGTCCAAATACCCACACTTGCGATTTTTGCACTTGATCACTTGTCCACCTTTATGACGCTTTTCCTCTATTTGGCCCAAGTGTTCAATTTAGGTGTAAAGACTGCAAGTGTGTGTAGAACTTTTGATTTCTGGATAGGACACTTATTTCTTACAACTACAAAAAAAGCTCTCGTGCAAGAGCTTAAATTTATTATATTTTCAATACTTTGCATTTTAAAATAAACTTCTGTCTGTTCAGTTGTCTATATATCTAACATGATTTCCTTTACATGAGAGTAGAACTAAGACGTAGCTTTACAGTGAACTATGTTCTCCATCCATTTACGCTTCTTTCCATATGGTGGTGTGACTCCTCTTCTGTCTGGCGTTAACGGCTGCAGTGTACTAATGACGGCTGCAACTACAGTGTGGTCTCGCTAGTGGACCAACACAACAAGCCGTCTTGATTGAGCCGAGTCAGGGACATCTCTAGGGACTTCAAGTGGGCACCTTCTGTCCTCAGTGTTTTGTCGACTTACCCATCGACACCTCAAGAGGGCTCAACAGTTCCCCACTCAACTCAGCCCAGCTTACTGACCTCTACACCCCTCCTGCTGCTGAGACCTAACCACAATCTCGCGCAACCCAACCATACGCACCAACCTGCTTGACTAAGGCTGTCGAGCCCGACTGGTGCGTTAAAGCAGTTTCAGTGGCAACAGTTCCGTATGGCATTCCGTATGGAATTCTACGAAACTGTAGCGTGGCGGCCTGTACACAGCCAGCTAGAATCTTTCCGTCTCAACCACATCCAGTTGCTGCTCCTCTCTGCTGCTTCAGATAAGTTCTTTACTGTGTGACGCAACTCTTGGCCACTGAATCCGACGTCTCTGAGGAACCGGGTTGTAGAGTGTGCCACAAAACCTCGACAACCCACTTCCACTGGATAAACCTGGACTCTCCATCCTCGCTGTTCTGCTTCAGTGGCCAGATAAGCATACCGCAATTTCTTCCTCTCATATGCCTCATCTACTGCATCCTCCCATGGCACTGTTAGATCTATTAGCTGATCCAGACCACAAAACAATATGGTCGTAAGTTAGTGGTAGCAATCTCAGGTGGAAAAATAAGTCGTTGATCAACATCAGCCATCATCTTCCAGTCCCTAGCACCTTCCAGTTGTCCTGGGCGAGAATTGGTGTTACCACCTTTCTTGGTGGTTGCATGCCTGGGCGGAGAAATATTGTCTTTTGTAATGTTTGTAGTGTAATGTTTTGCAGGCGGCAACTTATTGGTCATGCTACGCTTGCCTTCCAATGCTAAAGCCAAACATCGCAATAATTGGTCATGGCGCCAAGTAAACAGACCTTGGCTAAGAGCCACCTTACATCCTGTCAAAATGTGCCTTAATGTGGCAGGTGATGAACACAAAGGACAAGAGGTATCCTCGCCTACCCAGAGGTTTAGGTTCTGTGGTGATGGGAGAACATCATATGTCGACCAAATAAGGAAACTGATCCTACTCTCTTCCACTGACCAAAGGTCTTGCCAGCCCATCTTGCATTGTTCCACACTCTCCTATCTCATCCACTCTCCCTGCTTGGCCTGGGAAATGGCCTTTATACACCGTATCCTCTTCTCCTGCTTTCGCACCTTGTTGACTACCAGCTTCCTCCTTTGAGCTGGGCCTGCCTTGTGCCATTTAGGAGGAGCTAAACTGAGCCCAAACCCCCTCTTCCCTGCTGTACCTGTCCCAGGATATCCCCAATTTGAAGGGCAGCCTTTGCCTCTACAGATTTCTTTGCTGACCACTTTTTGACCACTGCCTCTTTTACCCTTTGTCGTGTGACTCTACTAAGGTCATTTCCAGCCTGACCTTGGCACACTTAAACTCCTCGGTTAAAGCAGAGACTGGCAGCTGCAATATTCCTTTACTATGAAGTCCCACTCTGCTGAGGCAGCGTGGAACTCCCAACTATTTCCTGATATATGAACTTCTGAACAGAAGACACTAATGGAAAATTGTGGTTTGTCCAAACAAATCAATGCAGTTCAAAGTGCTTTACAGGAATAAAGTAACTAAAAATAAAGAAAAACATACAAAATATATAAAAAAGCATTATAAGATATTGCAGGAAGGCCAGACTAAAGAAATATATCTTTCAGTTTAGACTGAAAATATTAATATTTTTAGCACGTCTTACTTCCTGAAAGTTATTGCAGAGACAAGGAGCAAAAGGAGCATCACTGTGTCATGTAAAAGAATATTGGATACACACGAATAAAGTGGATAACAGGTTTTATTTGCAAAAGTATAATATCTCAGCGATGGAACCAGGTAAGTAACTGAAGAGAGAACGATGAATCTGAAAGTTAATGAGAGCTTATCTGTTGTAGGTTGTGATATGGAGATCATGGCTGAAGACTGAAGACTCGATTGGTCCTGTCTGCCTGCTGCTGGTGAGTTGGTTTGCGTCTGTAATCTTCATATATCTTTCTATTTTGAATCATTACTATCATTGCCTGTTGTTTATACTTCTTAATAAAACTTACTCAACATCACATATTAACCTGACATCGCTAGCTTCAATCTAAATCGTTGCTAGCACAACACGCTAGTAATTCGCTTGCCTGTTAATGTGCCATCCATTCCTCTTTATTTATTTATTTATTTTGCTTCGCGCCTTTTGTAAGTCCATCAACAACTGTGGTGAGTAGCTAGGATCAGTAAGCAAACACAGTAAGTCATGTCATCTTCTCCTCTTATTGTCATTTGCACTTCATGGAAAATGTATGTGGAATTGGGCTCATGCACAGCTCCACTACTTCCTGAACTTCAGCCAGCGTCTTGTTTCCTGTCTGGCATTATTGGACACATTGATTAATTCAGGTGTGTCTGATTATTGTTGCCGTGACTATCTGAGGTCAAGCACACCTGAATTGACCCTTTCGCTAAGCCCCGCCCTCCCTAGTTACTGTTGCTACGCCTGTCAAACTTTCATGGCTGGCCCATCTATTATAGTATGTCTGCACCGGTGTTAGACATTCCCAATCAGATAATTAGTAATTTTCGGCGAACAAGTGAAATATCTGAGAGTGCAAGACAAAAGGGACTACAGTATGCATTCGAGGGATATATTCACGACATTATATGCAACTGATTAGAGAATAATTTCTTAAAAGTTTACGTTAAAACCTTAACCTTATAGTCCCAGCGCAAGCAGCAGCGCCTCATGCGCTGACCGTTCACATGGGAAAAACACATATTGAGGAACAGCTATGTTCATACACAGCAGGGTATGTGAAAATAATCTTAATAATTATAAATAAAACAGGTTATCCATAAATCTTGTGGAATAACACTAATACCGGAGAGCCGATCGGATTGGGTCAAGTTACTTAGTCAGGGGTAACAATTGCGTAGAGACGTCGAATTAACAAAAATGCTGAAAAATATTTTCAATGAGCCTTTGTCTTGTCTCTTAATCGTCTTATTTTACGTTATCATTATGACCAAAAGAACCGTCAATATTTTCCAAGCAATAGGTGTTTTTGTTAAGCATGTCGACATTTACCAGTAGTTGTGAATGGGTCGTAGATGCTAGATCACGCCCATCATTTCTCCCCTTGGCTTTTAGATTTTCTGGAAGGAAAACAATTCCTCTCCCGCGTCCAAACTTTTCAGGATACCGGTATCAGATTTGCACACTCCATACGCACAGTGCTTCAGCATGTTTCCCTCATTCAAAAGCTTGCCAAGACCTCCCGCACATAGTTCACGGTTGCTAAGACCACGATTGGCCAGTGGCGGTTTTCGGGCGTGGCTTAAGCGAAGGGTCAATTAATCAAATTGTCCAATAATGGCAGACAGGAAACAAAAGAGCTGCCTTTACGTTCAGGAAGTAGTGCAGTTGTGCATAGAGCCAATTTAAGAGATCTAGGAGCAGAGACCAGTTTTAGCAGATCGGTAGTTTCAGATAAAGGAAAAGTAGAAGTATTAGCAGAAACATTTATGAAAGTGCATAGTAATGAAAATGTTCCCAAGAGAAATGAAGAAAGAAGACAACGCATTACAGAAAATCCTACAATTTAAAAAAAAAAGAGGGCATTCGGGTATTAGAGGCAGAGTTTGCAATGTACGAAATGAAGAGAGCACTCTCAGGGGTAAGAAAAACTCCAGGTAAGGATGAAATTTGTGTAGAATTGATAAAAAAAATAATCAGAAACATCATTAAAAATAATTTAATAAAGTCAGGGAAACAGGGAAGCTTCCTTCTGAGTGGAAACATGGGGTCATAGTGCCAATTAGTAGCCAGGGAAAGACAAGCTCTACCAAGCAGTTACAGGCCAATTGCATTGACATCAAACCAATGTAAGCTTATGGAGAGAATGGTAATGTCAGGGTTAGCATATTTTATTGAGAAAATGGGGTTCATTTTCACAATACCAGAGTGGTTTTAGGAAGGGGCGTAGTACTTTGGATTCTGGAGGCAGAAATAAGAAATAAGGAAGGCTCAAGCAAATAAAGAGGTAGTAGTTGGTGTGGTCTTTGATATAGAGAAAGCATACGATATGTTGTGGAAAGAGGATTTGTTAATGAAACGTGATAAAAGGAGAATTACTGGAAAGATGTATGATTGGATAAAGGATTTCTTATTGAATAAGACAATCAAGTTAGAATTGGGACAACATATTCACAAATATATTTTATAGAAAATGGAACTCCCCCAAGATAGTGTAAGTTGTCCAATACTTTTTAACGTTATGATTAATGATATTTATACACAAATTGACACAGGAATAAGGGAGGTCACTGTATGCAGATGATGGCGCACTATGGAAGAAATTAAATAGGCTACTCGCTTACTTAAATATTTATACCTCGCTTACATTTTGTAATGAAAATACCTTGTTTGAGGTTCTTTTTCAAGTAATTTTTTACATCTCATTCTCCATCATGTGAAGGCTACCTTCTGATCCCACAGGGTTTTTTTAGCTGCCCATTCCCGCCGCAGCAAAGTTCAAACCGCCCGCACCCATGAGATTTGCGTTGCATTGACTAAAATCCAATGCAGCCCTCTATCTCAGAGCTCAAACATATACTGGGGCTCAGGGTGCGTTTCCCGGAAGCATCGTAAGCCAACTATGGTCGCAAGTTCCATCGTTATCAGCATAGTTCAACGATTCGGTGTTTCCCGAAACCATCGTTCCAACGAACATTCGCAAACAGCATCGCAAAGTAGTGTGATTTGAACGACAGCTCTCGACCTGTGGTTAGAGGCATCGTTTCTATATTGCATGACATTTGGTGGTAATAAATCCTTATCTTGAGCAAAATGAACAAACTGACATTCAGTACAACCAGTGTCTTTCATTTAGAATACATACAAATGGAATTTACGTCTTTTAGTTTGTCAAAAGATTTGAAGTAACGTGTTTGAAGAGTGTGCATGTGCGAACTCGCTCTATAAGAACGAGCCAAATATTGAGTCTGGTAATAAAGCAAAACAACTGAGAACAATTAGAAATAGTCCTCAGATGACATGTCTGTAATTTATATAAAACAAATCTGGCGTTGATTGGATCTCAAACAGTTTCATTAAAAGTAGTTATTACTCCACCACGTGCGAAACCAACGTGGTTGAACGATACTTTGCGACAGTGGGTTTTGGGAAACAGTCGTGACTAGCTAGTTGATTTTTCCAACAATGCATCGTACTATGGCAGTGAAAAAGTGAAACTACGTCGTTTTACGGGAAACGCACCCCTAGGCTGGAATACCTGCCAGAATTTGGTCGACTCCATGCAACACAGATGTGAAGCAGTTCTCAGAAACCGTTATACAACTAAAAATTAGTTCAGTGACTAATTTATATATATATATATATATATATATATATATATATATATATATATATATATATATATATAAATATACCATATATAAAATGAAGAGTACAGATGCAAATGCCTCTCTAAGTGCCATTTGAAATTTTCTTCTAAAATGATCATTTTTATCAAGCTTGTATAGGCCTATTTAAGTTCAAGTAATTGGCAATGAAGATTACCTATTAATTGTCATTTAAGTGAAATTACTGAACTTAAATGTACAAGCTGTGCAAAAATGGTCATTTTAAAGAAAATTTCAAATGGCATTTAAGAGGCTTTTGCATCTGAATTATTATAATATATATATATATATATATATATATATATATATATATATATATATATATATATATATATATATATATATATATATATATATATATATATATATACACATCTGAACTGAAGGCAGAAGCAGGAAGTTTGATTCATGTTATTAGCCTGAAAATTTCTAATTTCAGGGTCATGTTTTGAATATGCTAATGCAACATAGCCTAAGTGCTGCAAATATTTCTGACCTGGTCAGCATACAGACAGAGGCGAGAGCAAACTTTTTCACTGCATCCATTTATTCTGATCAAAAGGTTGAATAACAAATGTTAATTTAGATTTCAGTTCTCTGATCACATGCTTCGTGGGTTTTTTGGTCGGGAAGCAAATGCACCAGTCACTGCTGTTGATTACTTCGACTACTGGGGGAAAGGAACCAAAGTCACCGTTTCCTCAGGTAAGAGATTGCTGATATTTTCTGTTATTCTATTTCTAATTATTTTGGAAGATCAGATAGTCTTTCTTTCATAAATTAGCATGCAGACGTATTTACAATTTTTACCTTAACAGTGGAAAAATGCGTCGAATAACGGTAGGTAAATAATGCGCGTATTAAACTCTCCGATTAAAAAAAAACAAAAACGACCTAACATTTCAAACTAAATCGTTTTGCCGTCGGCCTACACAAGATGTTGCATAAATGTATTTTGGTGGTTATTGAATGGCTCTTATCGTGAACCTTCTCGCTGTGACGGTGCCTTTGACTACTGGGGAAAGGGGACAGCGGTGACTGTGACATCAGGTAAGAAGTCAAATTGTGATTTAAATTGCCTAAGCCTACGAACCAAATTAAATATAATCAATCCAAAAAATACGAATCGTTATGTATATAAAAACATATTTCTAGAGGCGATTAAATTAACAACACTTTTTAATCAGAGAAAAATAGAATTAAAATCAGGTTTTAAGGTTGGCTATATAAGGAAAAGATCGTTTGTGTTTTGGTGCACTGAATAAATTAAAACGATCACTGTGCCTTTGACTACTGGGGGAAAGGCACATCTGTCACAGTGACATCAGGTAAGATGTTACATTTCAGTTTTTCCTCTCAATAACGCTGTCAAGTTTGAAATATTAGGCTAAAGGTAAATTTCCCTTTCTTGTCCGTTTTGGCTAAGGTTAAATATAAGTCTAAATAGTCCAATATGTGGGTATATATAAAATCTAATAGGCTAATAAATTAAAGTTACTTGTTAAGAGGTTAAGATATAGCTGCTATTTTTGTACAATATCCCGGGTAAAGTGTCAGTGTGACAATGCTTTTGACTACTGGGGAAAAGGAACCTTGATCACGGTCTCGTCAGGTAAGAAATATACCCACCTAACAAATCAAAATCGGATCTAAGTAATAAATGTGTGCGCAGTTATTTTGTCGATTTTTTTCTATTAGATTAAAGCAATGTCAAGCTTTTCTTGTTATGCGATTAAAACAATTAAAGTCAGGACATTAGTCTAAAGTAATTAGCTAGAAACACAAACATTCAGATTATGAATAATTCAATCCTAAATTGTTTTATTTGTGCATTTAAATAAAACAAGGAATTGGGTCGCATGTCGTTCAACAAACTCCGAGCGTTGTATTTTTATACTGCACTGTAAGATTAAAAGGATATTGTGTAACTGGGCTTCTCGACTACTGGGGAAGCGGCACCAAAGTCACCGTAACAAACAGTAAGATTTTATGATTAATTGCAAGGACATTTGTATAGCCTACATTTGTAAAACGACAAAATTCCACATGCGTTTAATTATTTATTTATTATAGCCTATCTTCAGAGTTAGCATTTTCTATTGCAAACTATCTTAATTTAGCTGTTGTCCATTTCACTAAAAGACTATATACTTTTATATAAAAAATGTTCATCTGTTAAAAACGAACAAAAATACAACAGTATTCTTAAACGACTCCTTTCGTTGTACATTATTCAAACATGTGTTGCCTTAAACTGCTCAAATATGAGACGCGGAAAACAGCCAGAGCATAAGACTAAAACGCATAACTAAACTGTAACGTATCTGGGTCGTTTTAACTTTATGCACTAATATAACAGCCCGTTCTCATCCCAAAGCGCCATTGAATATAATGTGTTACATTCTAAATTGTTGATTGCATCCCAATATTAAATAATAATAATCATAATAAACCGTCATAGATTATTGATTTACAAAGGTATCTGTCAATGCGTGAAGATGACAACTGGAGATTTTTTATTTATTTATTTATTTATTTATTTTTGTGGAACAACCGCTATTCAATTATTTTTAATGATACATTTTTCGTTTTTTTTTCCTCCATATGATTTCATAGTTAAAATGACAAACTGCTGTATTATGCTTTTATTTCAAATTCTCAAAAGGTTGGAATTTACATTCAATTATTATTATTTTTTTAATTTACACTCCAAAAGTTAAAATAACTGTTTCATTTGAATCAAAATGAAAAGTCATTATGCAGTCATATCCTGTAAAGTATTATTCGTTTAGATAATCCTTTTAGTATTTATTAGCCTATGTCTGATCATTTAAATATGACTAGAAATATGCTAAATGACATATAGCAGATTGTTCAAAATAAAAGTTCTTAAATGGCATTGATAAAATACCTTTAACATCCATGGAATCTTCCATTGCACAAAATATGTTTTAGATTAATAAAATGTTCTTCACACTAAGAAAATAAATGTTTCTTTTGAGAACTTTTCACTAAGGTTGTTTGAGGAACCCGAAATAGTTATTCATTGCAGTAAAAACTCCCTTTTGGAACCATGTAAGGAAAAAAATCTCAAGTAATCTCAATCAATTTATTATTTTATTCTTTCATTCATTCATTGGTTCGTTCTTTCATTTGGCATGGCCTAATAGTGTTGCACATGTACAGTAGCCTATGTTACAATTGCTATGTCATATATTGTCTGAGAAAGATGTAATGTCTCTACAGATCAACCATCGAAACCGAAGTCCATCTTCGCCCTGTCTCAGTGTTCTGCTAATATTAGCTGATTCTGATTCCCTCACCGTCGGCTGCTTGACCAGAGGTTTCTTCCCTGCGGACTCACTCACTTTCAATTGGAAGGCTGGTGATACAACTCTGGATACTTTCGTGCAGTATCCAGCGTTCGGGAGTTCCGGAGACTATACCAAAATCAGCCATGTGACAGTGAAAAAAAGCGACTGGAATCATCAAAAACCTTACATATGTGAAGCTTCAAATTCACAAGGCACTTTAAAGGCTGAAGTAGCTCCACCAGGTAAGTCACATATCTAAAATGTATAACATTTTGACATTTTAGCTGCTACACGTGTTTCTCTTGCTGTTGGGTCTTTGTATATTGCTGTTGGCGATGAAGTTTCTTCTTGGAGGGTCATGTTTGAATAGACATTTTATTACACTCTTTTCAGATCATTGATTAAATTGTTTAATGCCAATGAACCTGCTGATATATTTTTGGTGCATGTCAAGCAGTTATCAAAGCCTGACAGCGATGTTTACAATAGCTAAGAACAACAAGGTCTAAAAACAGAATAGCTCATAATGTGCTTTGGCTTTCAGAAATACTTTTCCTCTGACCTCATGCCAAGGAATACAATGTCATATGATATTCCTTCTTATATATACACACACACACACACACACACACACATAGAGGCTACAACATTTGACATTGACGTTCAAACTCAACTAAGAGCATCTATGTGCTTTGCTTAATAAAGCATGTTGCACTATTTTCTTGCTTTTCATGTCCTCTTTGCTTTTCTGTTGTCAGCCCCTGGCGCCAGATCGGGCCTGCAACTGTCCTCTTAACAGTACCTACAAAAAAGTCGCTTGGGAATGGGAAAGCAACCTTCTTGTGTTTAGCCTGGCAGCTCTTTCGCCTGAAAACATACTCGTTTCAAGTGGTTTCTGGATGATAAGGTGGTGACAAATGCGATAAGCACATATGACGCAAGTGAGAAGAAAGCCTCAGAAACCTTGTATAGTGCCACAAGCATTTTTCAAATCAGTGCCGACGCATGGATGAACATAAACACCAAAGTTAAGTGTGTGTTCGTGCACAAGGCGGGAAATCAAAGCAAAGATGCCCAATCGACAGGTATGTTTTCTCCTGAGGACTGTGAATGTTTCTTTATTCATAATGTTTACCTCTCTCTAAATCTGTTGCCTGATGTCTGATTTTTGTACATAGATTCTATACAAGACTGCAGCAATATTGATGTTGGTATAGTCCCTCCCTCCCTTGAAGACATGCTGAAAAATAGAAAAGGAGTGCTGAAGTGCAAAGCTTCTGGAGAAAATGTTGGATTCAAAAAAATAGAGATTAAAGCAAATAATTTAGACATCGCTGAGGCATCAGAAAAACTAAGACACAAACACAACAGTGGAACTCCAAGCCCCTATAAGCTATGAAGAATGGACCAACGGCACAGAATTTGAATGTACAGTTGAACACAAAGACCTACCATCGCCCAAGGTGATTAAATTCACCAGAGACAATGGTACGTCTTTTTATTTTGTAAAAGGTTACATGGTTCTTGCTTCCACGATATACAGTCTTCATTACAACTGACATTGAAGTTTATCAAAAAAATAAGAAGAAAATGAGAATGACTCAGCATTCTGGTCTTAATTGTGATCTTGTCTTACTAGGTATTGAAAACAAGAGACCCTCTATTTACATGTTAGCACCCCAGAAAACAAAGAGGGTGAAACGATGACCCTGACATGTTATGTGAAGGATTTCTGCCCCAAGGAGGTGTTTGTGTCTTGGCTTGTTGATGATGGACCTGTAAATGGGTACACGTACAACACTAGCCTGCCGATGCAGAATGATAAATACTTCTCGGTCTACAGTCAGATCACAGTGGATTCTTCCGAATGGAAGAGTGGTTCAGTGTACAGTTGTGTAGTGTACCATCAAAGCATTGATAGGAAACAATGCGCGTCAACTGACAAAGATCTATTTCTGATAACATTGATAAGCCAGGTGTAATTCAATCCAGATGAATACCTCTGCGTCCTGCAAGCAATAGGTCTTTATGCGTGTGATTGTTATGCTTGTTGAGTGTTTATCTTGTTTCATCATGTGTTTGCTTTTGAGTTACATGTCCATAATTGTAAGTGTGTTTGTCTTTAATGTTTGTGGCTTCTTGCTTTTTGAGATATTTTACATGCACATCAATTTAGGAAAAGACTAATAAAAAAGAGAACTAAGCATA
The DNA here is from genome assembly GCA_030378365.1 of Hybognathus amarus. Classification (NCBI taxonomy): domain Eukaryota; kingdom Metazoa; phylum Chordata; class Actinopteri; order Cypriniformes; family Leuciscidae; genus Hybognathus; species Hybognathus amarus. The sequence continues at coordinate 250,783 of JAQIUQ010006065.1, read as the reverse complement.
TTTCCTGTGCACTTAATTTGTGTTATCATGCCAGTTTAATATGTGTCTGTCCCAGTGTATATGTGAGCACGTAAGGTCATAAAGGCAGAATCATAACATCAATCAAAATTTAAAAATTGAAACAGTTCAAATAATAATAATATATCGAAGTGATGCATTTTAAATAAATACATAAAATGAAACATTTTAAAAGAATTTTATTCAGAAGACAAAGTACCATAGCAAGCACATACAATTCTAAATAATGAGAGTTGCTTATCAGTGTGTGTGTGTGTGTGTGTGTGTGTGTGTGTGTGTGTGTGTGCATATTGTATGTCATTTAAGACACAGATGGTCACTCAGATACATAATTCTCTCTATTTTATATAGTTTAGGGCATAGAGAATGATAATTCTTAGTCACATCGGTTCATCTACAGCATGTCCAAGACACATTCACAAATTTTTGCTGTTTTAATTGATCGTTCATGGTCACCTGAAAGTGTATGGTGTAATTATAAGCAGTTAAATAAATTAAAATAATCAAATTTCAGAAACAATATGGTTTATTAAATGTTCTAATTGGTTTCCTTTTATTGAAAACTCCTGCCTTTAGTCCACCTGTCTAATGTTAAATAAATCTGGAGAGGTTCATTGATTAAAATCATCATAATCCCGCGTTTAGTTCACCTGTCTATTGTTTTTAATTAGGATGGACAGGCAAATTGGTTAATATCATCAGGAATTTGCCAGACTCTTATTCTCAGCTTGTGTTGGACAGTGTCTTAATGCAAATGTGTTCTTGTCGGTTTCCACAGCATGGATCGTGTGGATAGAGCATCTCCTGTTTGAACCCATTGAAACAGATGATAGCGGCATTTCAAACATGGCTCTAACCTTTGTTTTCCTGTTCCTCATCACCTTGTTCTACAGCATAGGTGCTACTTTTGTTAAGGTATACACTTTTAGACTCTTTAGATAATTTTCAATTTAGGATAAACATGAGACTAGATTTTATAGGAGCATTTGAGTTAGAAAACATTGGTTTTGTATTTTGATTGACATTTATTTAAGTTTTTTTCCTTGCTGTAAATGCTGTCAAATTATGCTTTCAGGTGAAATGAAAGATCCATTTAAGGACATGATGCAAGGCCTTGAAGAGCTTTAAGACTATGGCAGTTATTACTTTTTTTGTAAATATGTGATTGTGCATTTTGTTTGTTTTTAGATTTTACTTTAATAAAAGAAAGAAACGATTTGCCTTCTCTTGTATTTTTTTTATAATTTTAAATTCACAAATCTCTTTTGACATCTCAAGGGAAAAACACTAATTTGCATGAAAAACTAATGTTGCTCAAAAAAAAATTAAAGGAGTAACACTTATTAATACAGTAATATTTAAAGGCCACTGAGGTTTCGAATTATTTTCCTAATTTCTGAATATAATAAACAGCACATATCTTTCTTAAATCCAATACTTATTTTTTTTCCAAATCTGCAAGACTTTGTTCATTGGGTGACTGAAGCATGGCATCTTTGCAAGTGTGAATATTTCATGCTGCAAAGTTTAATAACACATAAATTGCATATTACAGGAGAGTAATTTTATGTAAATGGAAAGGTGTCTTTCCTGTGCAGCTGTGCTTAACCCTGTCTCAAAGTTGCAGATGGGTTTCAGTTCTGCCTTTGGTTGCTATTTCAGCTCTGACTGTTACTTAACACTTCCATCTGCTATTTGCTATGTTTTCTGAAGCGTGATTTTTTATTTCCTTTTCTGTCCATCTTTTTGTTTCCTATTCCAGTATCTGCGACTAAAAAAACAATCATGATGGTTGGATGGTTTGGGAGGTTATAATAATATTTGAATAAATGAATTTATTGAAAAAGACTAGTATTTGTATGATTGATTAAGATTTTAATTAAACTCTATACTTCTTATATGTTGTTTAAACCCCATTGCTAGTTAATTGATTCTTTATTTGTTTTAATAGTAAAACGTGTCACTGCACCCACTATTGCTCTGCTGAGTAGAGAGGAAGGTGATAGCATCTGTGTTGCAGTGCGAGTTGAAGGATTATTACCCAGACAGACTTACTGTACAATGGCTTAGTGGGGATCAACTTGTCAGCGCTGCTCAAAAAAAAATATTGCAGAACACTGATAAAGGGAAAAACCTTTACTTACATAAGTCAAATATCAATCGATGCTAAATATGAAGACAAAAAGTACACTTGTAAAGCCAGCCATAACTCTGAAGAGTTCAAGCAGGAATACAACATGTGCATGGGTAAGTTGAAAAAATGAAGATGAATCATATATATGCAGTGTAATTAGTATACAGTATAAGCATCATCATTCTATGAATCTTACTTTTACATTTACAGCAAAGTCTGTGTTCAAACCTTCAGTCCAAGTAACGAGAGCCCGTCTCAGAGACATTTTGAATGAGAACAAAGTCACAATTTTCTTGTACTGTTGAAGCACCATACAACACTGAAGTGTTATGGTTGGCAGACAACAACAAAAAAACACCAAGGCTTCCAAAGACCTCAATAAAATTGTGAGCAACTTGACTTTGACTAGAAACGATTGGATGAATCTGAAGACCCTTGTTTGTACTGCTAATCATCCATGTTTCCCAGAAGTGAGCGCTAAAGTTCCTGTTGGTAAGTCGTTTATTTTGCACTGATCAAGTGTGACAATGTAAGTTTGGAAAACCACATATTGTGAATTAAAATGTATGTTTGATTTTCAGCTGATATGGAGAAGATTCCTGTAGTGGTGATCAGGAGGACTTTAAAGAAATCAGCTCAGTCAGGCACTGCTTTACTGGAGTGTGTTGTAGAAGATCTCCCTCTGGTGAGGTCTGCATCACCTTGCAGGCCAACCAAGCTTGATATCTCAGATTTCACTTGTGTGGACTGGGTTGCTTCTGAAAACCTTTGGTCCCTGGCCACACATTTTACAATCCCTAGTGAGCACCAGAAAGAAAGGAAACAGATTTACCTGCAAAGTTCACACACCCTTCAAAAGCTTTACATCAGGGACCTGCTGGAAACTTTTTTGGGTAGGGAATGAACATTTTTAGAACACATCAGTAACTCTTTACAAAAAAAATGTCTAGTTTGTTACCATTTTTTTAATGCATTAACTTAAACAGCGCAGTCTCATCCCAATTCGTCATATAAGTGACGTTTTGGACGTCTTTTGACCATTCGTCAATATACGACTTTTCAGGGCCCCTTAAACGTCGGTAGATGACGTTATGGGATCCTAACTCTACCCCAGACCTAAACCTAAACCCTAAACCCAACTCGTCACCTAACTGACGTTAAAGGTAAAGCGTCAGTTGTATGACGACCCTGGGATCGTCATCTACCGACGTTTAAGGGGCCCTAAAAAGTCGTATATTGACGAATGGTCAAAAGACGTCCCAAAACGTCAGTTATATGACGAATTGGGATGAGACTGTGAGATGGGTTGAATCCAGAGGACAAATTCTGAGTATGGGTCACCTCGAGTTGGCCTTCACTTCACTTCACTACACTATATTTTTTACAAAACGTATTCACCTTTGTTTATTTAATAATATGGTTATGATAGTTCACAGTTGTTAGATCCTGAGTTGTTAGTCATCGGAGTCCATTCTGCTGTAAAGAGGTTATTGCGTGGTCAATTCGGCATCACCGGCGCACAAGTTTACTATGCTGGGCGGGAGGTTGACATGTTGGAAGCGGCAATGCTTTCCTGAAGGATGTCAGAGCGGAGACACTTTTTCCTAATATATGTAGCTACTAGCTTTACCAGTGCGAAAACATGGACGTAATCATTTCCCCTTTAACAAATACATGCTAACTTACATGGTGTTGACGAGACGGGAATATGATGGCAGACATTGTGAACAATGTTTCTATGTTTGTTAACATCTAACATTAGACGTTGTGTTTTTGTCTGGTACTAATAAACGTCACTAAGTTAGCATTAGCTAGTTAATGCTCACAGCTGTTCACGGTCAAAACACAGTGGTGTAAAGAGTTTGAAATCGGATATCCACTGCCCAGAGCCTGTTAAACTAAAGCCAACCAACCCCGTGACGTCACATGTTAGAAAACTGCACAATCGCGGCACCCTGGCGGTGAAAGATATAACTTTTTTTTTCTTTTATATGTTTACATTTGTCATGATTATTATATAATTGTTGAATATAGTGGAAATCCATCTTGTAAATCATGTAAACTTGATTGACTGCTGAATTTCCCCTTTAATGCAGTAATACCTATTACTTCCTGAATAGCTACTTATTAACTACGGACAATTATTCTAAAGTGTTGCCGAATTTATTGTAGGTTTGCAGTGCAGCAGTCCTTCAGCAACGATGTTAGCCTAGCATGTCTTATACATGAAGACAAAGCCTATGGGCTACAAACAATAGAAACCTGTTACGATCTCCTCAGGAGACCCATCTAACTTGCTAATCCACTCTGAGCAATGCTGATTCTTTGTCATTCACACCAATCAGTTTCCATGGGCCAATTGGCACACACCTTTGCAGACACAAACAGAGTGGATTACATCTGATACACAGTCACAATGTAAATGAATCTGATGACTGAAAATACCAAATCTATCACAGTGCGTAAATTGACAAATTTTGATCTTAAAAAAATTAACGAGAAAATGTTGAGATTAGCATAAACTACTATTAGCAACTGATACTTTATCTTTATTGTTAGTTCATGTTAACTAATGTAAACAAATTAAACCTTATCATTAATTATTGGAGACATTAATTCATGGATTGAAATTAATTTTACTACTATGGATGTATGTTTTCTTCACTGGACATTTGACGCCTTTTTCCCATAGATGATCCTACCATAGAGCTTGTTGTTGTTCCCAGTGTGGGTCAATTCAGATTGAGCTCAGAGCCACAAAGGCTGCTGTGTTCTGGAAAAGGATTCGACCTGAAGATCAAGTGGTTTTCAGAATCTGTAGAGAAACGTGACACATCTTTTGATGTCTCAATGATGGAAAATGGCTATGTGAAAGTGCACAGTGAGATATTGGTGCCACAGCAAGAGTGGGATAAAGGGATCACTTACACCTGTCAAATTGTCGATGAACAGAGTGGGAAAATTGCTGAAAAAACACCAGTATTTGTGCAGGTAAATATGACACACACACACACACACACACACACACACACACACACACACACACACACACACACACACACACACACACACACACACACACACACACACACACACACACACACACACACACACACACACACACACACACTCTCTCTATTATAGTTCAAATAACATTGCATTGAGGTGCAGATATCTGACAATCTTATAACTCACAAAAGAATGTTGTAGTTTCTTTCTTATCTGTAGTTCAGTGAATGCAATATCTTTAACAAATAAGTTTACCATCCAACAGTGATTGCACCTTCCAGTCAGCAGTCAGCGGTTTACCTGCATGGTCCTTTAAATTATGTGACATATGGCACAGCTTGGAATTTGACCTGTTTGGTTGTTGGTCAGAATGTCAAGTATTCTCTCCATCCAATGGAAACAGAATGGAATCGCTCATAATTCAAATAGCTTTGACCAAACCCTTATAGATCATGCCAATGGCACTCAAAGCAAGAAAAGTATTTTGGAGGTTTCATTTGACACATGGAAGACATATGCTGTCTTTACCTGTGAGGTAAAGCATTTGTGCTCTGACGTCACTCAGCAGGAGAACATCTCAAAAAACAGAGGTGAGCGCTCACAGTTCTCAACCTTCTGCCAAAGAGTTTTATCTTTACTGATTGTTGCCTAATGTTCACAGACCCCAAACAACCCACTGTGAGGATCCTCAGACCCTCCGACAGCGATCTCTCAGGACAAAATGCAAGCCTTCTTTGCTTCATCACCGGTTTCTTCCCATCTGATATCTCCGTGCAGTGGAAACTAAATGGGAAGCAATTCAATGAGTCTCACTACACCAACAGTCCAGTGGTTGCTCACACTTTCAGGAGGTTTTTCAATGCATAGTGCCCTAATATTGCCTGCATCACAGTGGAGAGAAGGAGTGTACTCTTGCATTGTTGATCATGAGTCATCCCAAAGTCCATTTATCGCAAATTTGGAGAACTTGTATGGTGGGTGTTATCAGATTGATATATCTTTCTATTTATCTATGTAGAAGACAGTGAATACTAAGATAGCAAGATACAACAAAATATGTATTTGCAATGCATACAGTACACATCTGATCTGTTTCTCTCTGTTTTTTTTTTTAATTTATTTAGCCTCTCTGATCCACTCTGCTCCATCTGCAAAGCTGCTGCAGGGTGCTAGTGAGCTGGTGTGTTTGGCGTATGGTTTCAGTCCTCCTGTAATCAACATCACCTGGCTGTTTGAAAAGAATGAAGTGTCTGCCTATAATGAAACCAACCCCGCAAAAGGCCCTGATGGCAAATTTAGCATGCAAAGTCACCTGCAACTCTTGCCTTCAGATTGGGCACCTGGTGAAGTGTACACATGCAAGGTCACTCACGAAACTGGTACCCAGTTGCTTAACATTTCCAAAAAATCAGGTATGCAATATTTCATGCAACACAAGTTTACTAAGGAAATAATTCAGTCAATAAACTTTAGAAATGTCATAATTTTCAAATGTGATCTTAATGTTTCCTCTGTTTGCATTTTACAGCATTATTTGAAGAGGTTATATTTATGAATGAGAACAAACCCGAATCTATTGTGCAGGATACCGTTGAAGAGACCTGGAATATGGCCTGTGCCTTTCTCACTCTCTTCCTCCTCTCTTCTCTATGGATGCACAGTGACATTGGTTAAAGTGAAGCTTAAATGAGCAAAGTCTGGTGTGTGTGTGTGTGTGTGTTTTCCTGGCTTCTGGCTGCTTTTAGGTTGTTGTTTTTTTAGTTTAGGCATTTTCTTTAACTTTTCTTAGCTGTGCAAAAGTGATATGGTACAACTTTTGGCCCTGTGGACATTTAAATTAAATTTAATAAATATTTTAACACTTTTTACTAATTCATTAAATCTGTCTACTAACAATATCTAGCAGTGTAAACATATCACAGGAGATTTCTGTCCAACTGTATCTCAAATTGTGCATTGTGAGAACATTCTGTCACGAAATAACATTTTGAAATAAAATGGTCGAACTCAGTTCATTTCACAGCCAGAATTTTGGGTTTCACGATTGTGCACAATAAATAAAAAGGGTTTCTTTTCATTTCACTCTTTGGGATTAAGTAATGTACTAGCCTAATTCTGATTTTTTACGACGGATGCTAGTTTAAAATTGAAAATATTGGGACAACAAATAAGGTATCATTTTATCAACACTTTAAAAAGATATTTTCAAGATTTGTTATCACAACATTTTTTCTTTTGCCAAATCAACTTCAACTTTTGCTCCAATCAATGATTAAATCATTCTCCTTCATTGTATTAACTCACTTTTTTCCAGTTCAATCAACCAGGTTACTTCATTTTTTTTAAGTTAAACCAACAATATTTTACAGTGAAGTCAGACTTCACAGAAAAATATATATATATAAATGCAATATGCAACACAAATTAATGAAAACATGCATAAAACACCTTCCACAAACCCATTGCAAATGTTTATTGAACGAATCTATGCAAATATAATCTAATAAGATTAAATATCAAGTGCCGGTGTAATCAATTTTCAGGGCATGTTTTGTTTGTTCCATGGCTCAGCTAAACAGGTCAATAAGGGACTATTAATATATATTTTTTTATTATTGTATTGATGTACCATTAAACCATAAAAAATAAATGTATAAACTGATCAGAGATCAGGCAAAACCGTAAAACCCTTAGACACTTGTTCAATGGTTCGCCACTGGAGGGCGATCTAAATGAGTCCCCATACTACTGCATGGGCTAATCTAACAGAGATCATCGCCCCCCAGCGGCGAACCCATAGAGCGAACCATGGACATTTCGACCTACGATTTCGACACGTTTCGAAACAGTTATGATGTCCCGAATCCTCGTTCAGAGCTCATTTACTTAACTCGCGTGACTTTGGCAGTTTGGTACTTTTTTGCAGTCTGTGGCTCCGTCCGAACCACTTATTCTAAATTTTAGAATAAGTGGTTCGGATGGAGCCATAGCTGCAAGAAAGTACCAAACTGCCAAAGTCACGCGAGTTAAGTAATATTTTTAGATTTTTTAGAATCTAAAAAAGATGTGAAAAGATTTCGAAGCTTAAAAGCCAACCACTGGTAGTAATTATTCGGTACAGCAGGTGGCAGTAAGTCTCAATGAAACTAATGATAAGTTCAGAGAAGAAGAATATGCGTTGTGGACAGTGTGAGCTGCTTCCATCTTATCCCTAATTGTGTCTGTACCTTTTTAAAGAGAGTTTATTATATCTCTTTATCGAATACCCAAATTAGAAACGATATCAGCAGCCAGACGACGTGCTACAAGTATTGCTAAGTGAAGTGGTTTATCGGACCTTCTCTATTTGTCCGGTTAAAGGTACATACATCCGTTCATACATCAACAGCACAACCAAAGATTTTACGGTGAGTGCGCGTTGTCTACCTTAAATGCATACTATGGATGTTAAATGAATAATATCAATGTCAGTGAATTCATCAATGTAATAAGTACATTGAGAAAGGGTGTTGTCCACTTCCATTGTCTTTTTAAATCAAGACTTATTTAAAGTGACGTATTTAAACTCATCTAAACTTATCTAACAATATCAAGTAAGGGAGCGATTAATGGGTCCATGACCTGCGGACTGCTCATATCCCTCTTTATTAACGTTACTTACTAAAATCATACCAACATAGAATCATTGAAATGCACATCACAATATATCATGTGAAAATTACTATTTATCTGAAATTCAAGTTACGTTTTGTATGGACTAGGTAGGTAAGTAACACGTTCTGTAACATATGCTGTTTAATAAAGTAATAATAATACTAGTAATAATAAAGAACACTCATGATACGTAGAATCAGTCACATCAACAGCCAAATAAAAGCTATGTTGTTTTTTTTATTCAAGTTTTATTTAACGCTGACCGAGTCGCCTCATGTTGGCCAACATGTTGATCACATGACCAGAATTCGGAGGTCCGTTTTAAAGAACCTATCATATTTTCTTGCCAGGTTATTAAGGTCTACGTCTAGCTCTGCAGTGATGACGTCACTGGTACAGTTCCCTTAGCATCTAGTTATAGTCATTAAGATTGTCCAACACCCTTCATATTTAGCAGAATACAAATTGTGTCAATTTAGAAGTGAGGTATGCATTTATATCTATAATATCATCAAACTGTACAGTTCAGCAGTACAAACTCTTGGAAGTGTAACTGTCCTAAGAGATTGTTCTTGTTTGCAGGGGAGCAGCAGTTCCTCCACAACGGAGTATGTAGTACAAGTTCCAAAGTAAGGTTTTATTTATTTATAATATTTCATTTCAACTAGAGTTTTATATTGATACCTAAATTCAGGTCGTCTTTCTTTGACCAACAGAAACACCAGTAAGAAATACAACTTAATGGCTTTCAATGCTGGTGATAAAGTCAGCTGTTCTCACGTGGACTCAGGTAAACTGGCTTTATATAAGGCCACTACTTTATTTTGTACCATATTTTCTTCCCTGTCTTTTTCCATTTGTTTCTCTTTTTTAAAATTTTTAAAAACACTATCCATCCATCCATCCATCCATCATCCATCCATCCATCCATCCATCCATCCATCCATCCATCATGTATAGGCTCGTATGGAGCGGGACATGAGCAATAGACGTATATATGGTGAGGAGGAGAATCAGGGAGGGGCGGCAGGCAGTGAGTTTGGAAAGAAACAGAGAGAGGAATCACGGAGAAAGAAGTATGGCATTGTTACGAAGGAGTTCAAGGTGGAGGACCAGCCCTGGATCCTTAAAGTTAATGGAAAGGCAGGAAGAAGGTACATGTCTCTGCTTTTATTTATTCTTTTCGTCTTGTTGCCTCTTTCTTGAGTGTATATAGCTGAAACATTCTTAATAAGCAAATCATTTCTGGTCTGTCACCTTATTTGATTTTTGGGTCCTATAAACATGGACGGAATCATGGAATCCAGTATTAAAAATATATTTCAAATTGAATTTTGTGGCAAAATTTGGATGTATAAACAAAAGTAGGTCTGTACAATTAATAAAATTACAATTATAGACTAGTGTCTATGAATATTAAACTGCAAAAAGACTGCAGTGTTTACCATACATTAGCCATGTTTCCATCCACTTTTCAATCGAATTATCTGAAGTTCGGTTAAAAAACTAATGCGAATAAAGCTGGTGAAAGTGTGTTTCCATCGAACGGCTTTAAAGCGAATAAAAACCTGTATCGTAATGACGTCACATGCTGTTTTGCGATCAAATTGGTATATTGAATTGATTTGAGAAATGTTAAGGTGTTTCCATTAATTTTCACACTGAATCGAACAACATTCAAACAAACTTTTGCGAACAAAGTTTTGTTAGACAAAACAGATCGCCATCTACCTACAAATGATCAATATTTCACAAGTTGTAGCCTAATAATGCTTATGTGCCAGCTGATAGCGATCATATGTATGGGATAATGTATATGCGAGGCGGTTGTTAGCCGGGGTTGTATTCGCTATAACAACCGCCTCGCTATATTCTGCTTATTACATATAAATCAAACAAATAAATAAATAAATCAATAATTTGACACAAAATATTGACGAGTATATGGAGTTTATTGATTTAAAAACGAGTATTGCTTCTGCTAAAGGAAATAGTCTCTTCCGTCTCTGAACTGCGTCCATGGCAACGGTGTGTTATAGCAGCGCCGCAGTCTGTTAACCAGAAATAACAGACCACATTCTACATTACAACTCAACCAAGCCACGTAAAAACAAGCAAAACTAACCTTAGAAAACAACAACGCTATAAACATTGCTATGATGATGCCGATGCACGTAAATGCCCGACGGACAGCGGAGGGACTTTCAGTGTGGGAACGACAGCGCTCCATCAGTTCTGGGAGATCGTGGTTCTGAGACACTTCACGGAAACCCTTTGGTTGGAAGCATTTTTTTACTTTGTCCACTGACATCTGTCTTTGTTGACATCCGCCATGTGTGCGCAAACAGACTGGCCGGAAATGAACTCTTCTGATGTGTTGCAACCATAAAAGGGCCTAAAACTTAAGTCGCAATTCATTATTTATTCGGCAAATAACGTTTCCATCAGCTTTTATCGCATTAGCCGTATATCGATCAAGAGAAAATCCGATGAGACCGAACGTATTTCATTTTAGTCGATATTCATGAAAATTCATTCGAATTTTACTGTTTCCATAAGGTATTTTTCATTCGGATATCACTTAATTCGGATAAAAATGTGTCGATGGAAACATGGCTATTGATTTATCTGTGGCGGCTCGCTACATTTTCAACATTGATTGCCACAAATAGATGTCAATTCAGACAACACATCATTTGAGAAAAAAAATCAATACGCATTTTAAATGCACTTTTATTGTTAAAAATTAAACAAATTATTCAAGTTTTATGAATTTAGTTGATTACATATCACTTTAGATTTTTACAGTTTCATTACAATAGATTTAAACAAAAAACATGACATTTGGGAGGAAATAAAACAGAATCCATACGGTCAAGTTTTTATTCATAGCGTGAAATGTGTTTACATGCTTTTGGACAACGCCTCATGTTCCCCTCTACCACTCAGATTCAAGGGTCTGAAAAAGGTGGAGTCACAGAGAATGCATCCTACTACATCTTCACCCAGTGCGCCGATGGTGCCTTTGAGGCGTTTCCTGTGCACGCCTGGTATAACTTCACGCCGCAGGCCAAACACCGCACGCTCACAGCCGAGGAGGCAGAGGAAGAGTGGGGCAGGTGAGGGCAGGTTGAGTGGTTGCATTCCATTGCATGGAAATAGCCCTGATTGCACTGCTATACAGCAAGTCTGTGATAATTGTAAATGTGTCCAAAGCTCAGATATCACATCTGCTTATCTTTGTATATAGGAGGAATAAAGTGGTGAACCACTTCAGTATCATGCTCCAGCGACGTTTCCGAGAACAGGAGCGAGGAGACGAGGATGAGGAGGAAGGAGAAAAGGGAGGGAAGAAAAAGAAGAAGAAGAAGAGGGAGGCAGGGGTGGAGACCTGCGCATACATGACCTTGAGGATGACTTGGAAATGAGCAGCGATGAGAGCGACGGCAGCAATGGAGAAGGTGAGCAAAGGTTGTGAGAGGAAGAAGGAGTGTCTCATGTAGGACTCTGAACTAAATGTCTTCTTTCAGATGCAGATGATGAAGCCAAGTCGAAAGGTAAAAAGGACAAAGGCCCAAAAGGCAAGGGAAAGGAAGAAGAAGAAAAAGGGCAGTGACTTTGAAGGATTCGAAGGATAGTGATGATGGCGACTTTGAGGGGCTGGAGGTGGACTACATGTGTAGATCGAGAGCAGGTGACTCCCAATGACGGACGCGTCTCTCTAGTCTGCACAGAGTTACTGTTGCCACATGCAAACAGCCCCTTTTCATGGTTACTGCAGTCTAATCATTATCATCTTCCTTTCTTCTTTGCTCCAGTTCTGAAGAAGAGGAGCAAGAGAAGACCAAGCCCAATAAGGGAGAGGACGTCCCCAAAGGTTGGTGGCTAAAGGGTTTCCCCCTTTGTTTGCAGGAATGTACTTTCATCTAATGCATATATTGGGAAAGCTCTAACGGCTATCTTTCAGGGGTTGATGAAATGTCTGAAAGCGAGGAAGAGAGTGAGGAAGAAAACAAGAATGAGGAAGATGCCAAGGAGGAAGAAGAGGAGGAAGATGGAAAGAAGACACCAGTGCAGGTGGAAAAGAAGAAAAAGAAAGGTAAAATCAGTGAATTTGAATGTGTTTTGAATTGAAAGTCTAGTTTTGCAAAATAAAAATATGAAAATAGAATGGACTCTTATCAACTATTAAAAATTATATAAAGTAATTTTTTTAAATGACATACGTATGTCATGATTTTTTTAATTTTATTTAATGTTTAAAAATGTGTACCAGTAAAATAATAAACCAACTTAAATAATGACAAAATTAGTAAGTAAGTAAGTAAGTAAAGTGCTATATAAATAAAGTTTACTCTTACTAAAACAATAAACATTCATAACTGTTTAAGTATTGTTTAAAATTGTAGATAAATGCAATAGTAATCCATAAAATAATTTCAAATGAAGCTTATAGGATGCTTTTAAAAAAGTATTACCAAATAGCTTTTCTGAGTGATTTATTTCTGTTTTTGATAAATATTTTTTAAGTGTTCCTTAACCCTCTGGGCTTCTTCGATCAAAAATGACCGAAAACTGTTGACGTTTTGAAATGTTTAATTTTTTTGCTGGAACAGAAAATTTTGGGGCTGGAACTTGGTGACGTTTTGTTGTATTACCTATATGAACACACAAAAAAACCAAGGAGATGATTCTGATTTATTAAAGGGTCGTAAAACAAAAGTCACACTTAGCTTCCTCCCAGTCAAAATTGACTGACATAGGAATTACTTCTTGAATTAAAATTAATAAAAAATACCAATTTATTGCAAAATGTCTATAAAGTGTTTTGGATTATCACTACCATCTCTTATTTTATTAAATTACTTGAATGATCAAATACTGAGTAACAAAAATGTTTGCATTGTGTTCCCTTTCTAACCAAATGCTATAGTTTGATTGTAATCTTAATGCAAAACCTGACACTTTATCATGAAATTTTTGTTAAAAATCTGACTCTGTTTTTCTTGAATTACGAGTTAATTTGATTGTAATCCTAATGCAAAACCTGACACTTATCTAAGATTTTTTGTTAAAAATCTACTCTGTTTTTCTGAATTAACGAGTTAATTTTTCATGAGAAATTTTTCTGCTCTGTTTTTCCTGAATTAACGAGTTAATTTTTCATGAGAATTTTTTTTGCTCTGTTTTTTCTGAATTAACGAGTTAATTTTTCATGAGAAAAAATTTTTTTGCTCTGTTTTTCTGAATTAACGAGTTAATTTTTCATGAGAAAAAAAGTTTTTGCTTGCTGTTTTTCTGAATTAACGAGTAAATTTTTCATGAGAAATTTTTGTTTGCTGTTTTTCTGAATTAAGTCAAGTTAATTTTTCATGAGAAAAAAGTTTTTGCTCTGTTTTTCTGAATTAATCAGTACATTTTTCATGAGAATTTTTTTTGCTCTGTTTTTCTGAATGAAAATTTTTTCTTATGAAAAATTAAGTCGTTAATTCAGAAAAACAGAGCAAAAAAATTTTTTCTCATGAAAAATTAAGTCGTTAATTCAGAAAAACAGAGCAAAAACTTTTTTTCTCATGAAAAATTAAGTCATTAATTCAGAAAAACAGAGCAAAAACTTTTTTTCAAATGAAAAATTAACTCGTTAATTCAGAAAAACAGAGCAAAAAAAATTTTTCTCATGAAAAAATTAACTCGTTAATTCAGAAAAACAGAGTAGATTTTTTTTCTTCAAGTGAATGCAATACGCCACCGTAGCAGAGTACACACCACAACTATAATAATAATGACCGGAATAGATTTTGTTCCAGAATGGTTTTCTTTCTCTCTGATGAATGATAAAAAAATATTGACAACAAATCAGAATTCTGCTTTATAAAGCGACAGTTAAACAGCAGATGATAAACTGCAGTGTGCACTTAGAATAACCAATGTTACTGTTTGCTTTTGTGGATGTTAAAATATGAATAATAATAATAATATATTGTTATTTGTACCTTTCTTGGTATTAGTATTACCATTAGTTTTTTTTTTTTTTTTTCATTTAGTAAAAATCATTGTGTATGATGTTTCAGACAGCAGTGGTGAGTCCGACAGCTCCGAGGACAGTGATATTGAAGGAGAGGCAGCTTCAGCACTGTTCATGGTGGTAATGGCCTATATTTGCGTGTATGTGCGTGTTTGGGAAAGATAATTGAATGAGAGGGAGAGAGTGAGAGTAGCTGTTGTTTTTCTGATGGGTTTTCATGTGTATATGGTACAGTGCTCTCTTGTTGCCTCCCTCTCACAGAAGAAGCGCACACCTCCTAAGCGAGGGGTGGGCGAGGATCAGCAGGTAGTTCGAGAACAGGAAGTCGACCTGGCACACCTTCTATGGACAACGCTGCCACTTCAAACACTCTGCGAGCCGCTGCCAGCAAACTGGAACAAGGTACACTCAAAGAAACTCAATTGAAAAGAAAAAAAAATTAAATTAATTTAGGGCTGTCAAACGATTAATCGCATCCAAAATAAAAGTTTGTGTTTACATAATATATGTGGGTGCACTGTGTGTAATTATTTTGTATATATATATATATATATATATAAATCAAACACATGCATGTATATTTAAGAAAAAGAAATATTTGTATATAAAAATGTTTTTATTTATATATATCTATAAATTATATATAAATGTATATACATGGAAATATTACTTAAATATATACAAGCATGTGTGTGTATTTTATTTATATAAAATAATTATACACAGTGCACCCACATATATTATGTAAACACAAACTTTTATTTTGGATGGGATTAATCATATGACAGCCCTAAATTAATTGCATGATATGATGCCAAGGATCTATGATGCCAAGGATGATTTATTCACATATATGTGATGCGATCTGGGAAAACCCGTCAAATGTCGACGCTGGAACGCTTTCAGTAAAGTCTAAAAATAGACTGAGTGTCAGTTTTTTGTCAAAATTTGTTTTTTACTAAGCCGTTTAGCTCTCCTTCTCTTAACACTACAAAGACAGTTCACCTATCAAAATAAAACCACATAACAGAATAAAGTCCAGTCCTGGGGTGAACTACAACGGCACGCAAGTTATTTATTTATTTATTTTTATCCAGCGTTATTGAATGTGGTATGATGCGAAAGCACAAGAGAACAACAGAGTTTGAAGTTGCTCGTCTCAAAGACCTTGCTCGCCTCTCAATCGTCCAATTTCAAAACGGTTTTCACAGGATGAATTTTGAGTTTGTAAGCTTTAGAATGATATCCAATCTATGATGATTACTAAAACATGTGATATGTAAAAAAGGCAATAAAAAGGGAGCGCCAGTCGTCGCGCTAGCAGGATGTAACAGTTATTTAAACCTGTTTTTCTCAAAATTCTGTTTCTGAAAATCATAGCGATCAGCTGACTTAAGATAACCATAACTTTTGTTACAGACAACCGATAAAATAAATAAAAACAGATTTGGAAAGGGCTTGAACCCAGCTTTAATATGGTATCAAAACCTGTAATATGTCAAATTTCACCATGTGGTGGGTTTTCCCAGATCACATCACATAATTGTGGAGAAAAGTAAAAATAATTCACTTAATATTATTGTGGCAAATCATTGCAAGGAGATTATGAAAGAGTTTTAGTTTTTATTGTATTTTTTTATTGACTTATTTATTTGGTTTAATGCTGTTATTGTTGTTATCACACTTTGCAGTTAAAGGGATACTCCACCCAAAAATGAAAATTCTTCCTTGTCCACACTAATGTTTTCACTTGAACTAGCATATATTCTTTCCCAGTTTTAGCCTCTGTACCAGATTTATATGACTTTTGTTCTTCAGATTAACATGCAAGTTCACGCTTTACATAAAGGTCAGCACGTTGTGAAGCATGACATTAGTGTGTTTTGAATCTCATACGAGAAGTGCCCCAGAAAGCACTTGACCGTCGTTCTTGAACAGGTTTCACATTGAGCTTATTTTTCTAAAAAACCTTTGTTACTGTCTATCTGAAGAGAGAAGTCATACACATCTGGGGACTGCATGAGGGTGAGTAAATGATGGGAGCATTTATTTTTGGGTGGAGTATACTATTCCCTTAAGCCATTAATGAGCCATAACGTTATATTATCCGCCTGGTATCTTATTTCATCTGGTCTGTTTCTCTGCTCTGCTAATGTTTGTTTATGCTCTTCTGTCTCAGGTAAGCGGCAGACGACGGTACCGAGCGCAGAGACTCCGGCGGCAAAGAGATTAAAGATGGAGCCCAGCCCTCAGAGCTCCTCAGGGAAGAGCACACCCCAACCAGTATCAGGGAAATCCACCCCCAGCACCAGGTACTTTTTATTTTTTTCTCTCTCAAAGTCGGCATTAAACAAAAGTTTCTATATAGTCTTTTCTTCCCTATTGTTACTTATATCCAAGTTAAACAGCTTCTCAAACATGAAAAAATGTTGGGTTGGGCATCACTTTATCCATGGGAAATAGCTTGTATCGCTGAATGGTTGTGGTTTGCTAATGCTGTGGTGTCATGCGAGTGACTGGTCGTTTGACCATTGCACCAGTAAACGGGTCATCAGAGATGTCCCTGGAAGAGGGAGGGGAACTTATTTTTGATGAAACATTCTGAGAGCACATAAATTTGATTTCATGGTTATGAGCTATGGGTCCCATCTTTTCTCCATTATCCAGCAATGCAGTCCATTTCCTCTTTTCAATGAAACTTGGGCCCAGTGACGCATACATGGAAACCATGCAGTGCTGTAGTAACATTATGCCACTGTGTGTCTATTACAGTTACACCCATTATTTAGTTTATGCTAAATTTCAACACTTCACACATCTCCAACAGTTTAAAGTTCATAATAGGAGCTTTCATACCAGATATTTCTAGGAACTAGCCACAAAGGTGGTTCCCCTGAGAACTAATGGTTGCCCTTAGGAACCTTTAACTGTTAAATTCGCACCGCCAGTAGGAACTTTGAAGTGACGTAAGCCACACTCATTGTTGTGACTTATTTTTGACACCACTGAGAACGCCAGAGCCTGAGCAAAAAAAACAGTGCTCGCATTTTCCGTCTTCGTCAGTTTACGACCTAGCAGTCCTGTCTAATACTTTATTAGATAGAACTGTTATACATAGCAATTAGACAGTATATGAAAAGCTATTAGCGTATGCCATGCGGTTGATGTCCATTGTCATTAGCTGAGCAGAAATACATGATCATGTTCATGTTTAGCTTGGTCTCCCTAATGTTCTGTTGGATTTTCTAATCAGTGTAAAGGTTAAGAGGCCCATCTATCACTGTTTTCCATATTAGTAGAGTTAGTTTCTGGAGTAAACATATAGGTTATAATCTGTGTTTACATACAGGGTTCCTACAGGTTCTTCAAGTCTTTTTAAGACCTTTTAAAGTCCATTTATATAAAAAATGAATACCTATTTCACATCCCTACCAGCAAAGAAAAACAAAGAAATGGGTAAAAGATGATAAGTCAAGCAGGTAAAATAAAAACATTTCAGTTGGCCACAAGAAAGGTTGCCGAACAATGTTAAGTTGTGTTTTAACATTAGCTACACACCGGCAGGACATGAGTTCTGACTGGATCGCTTCCCAGATCTACACTATCTAACATTTTCATCTAGTTTTTATTCGCTGACACAAATGTCAACGAATTTTCGTCATAGTTTTTGTCATTCAAAACTAACGTCTCGTTTCGTCAGTGAAAAAATGTTGTTGAAGAAAGGTTTTCATTATTTTCGTCAATGAAATTAACACTGACGCACAGCACAATTTTTAAAACCCAGACATCAAAATTCAAGACTTTTTAAGGTATTATTTCCAAATTCATAAATTCAATGCTTTAAGGCTTTTTAAGACCCTGCACATAGCGTTTTTAAAATGGCGGGTACTGGTGTTTCGTGAGTGTTCGGCCAATCCGCGTACACTAACGTCACTGTTAGTACCTATTGTGCTGGTTTAGTCCCTACTCTAAAGAAGGAGCTAAATTAGTTCCTCCAAAAGAGTTCCTAGAACTAAAATCATTCCTAGTTCCTGTGGTGCAAACACGCGACATCCGGGTACTTTTGCCAATAGTTCTAGGAACTATGAAAAGGTTCCTCTGGTGCGAAAGCCCCTTATATCTATTTTCCCCTCCAAATAGAGTGCCGAAATTACGACGTCACTCTGTAGGCCAAAACGCGGAAGTGAGCTAGTATTTTAGCATTACGGTTCCCTCGCTCTAAAGCCTATGGGATTTTTGAATGGGTTTTTGCTAAATCGCCTGAAATAAGGTCTGTGGTGAACAGGTCTGTGTTTTTTAAAATCTTTATATAGGCTTAAAAGTGTATACATTTTGGATTAACTTGTAAAGATTATCTTGCTGAGACAAAACGTGTAAGGGTCACAACCCTTTGTTAAACACAGATCTTGTTTTTTGCGATTTTCCAAAAGCCTATGGGGAACATGCATTGCTTTCGAACAGAGGGAACCCATGTACCGCTAGCTTCCGAGTTGTCCTACAAAGTGACGTCATCACTTCGGCACTCTATTGCTGACAGGTTCACAAACCATATTATATCTTGCTTATTTGAACATGCATTAATAAAATCCGTTCTTCCATCTCTCCTTTAGTGATGTGCAGCTGACAGAGGACGCCGTGCGCAGGTATCTCATCAGGAAGCCCATGACCACTAAAGACCTGCTGAAGAAGTTCCAGACTAAGCGCACAGGCCTCAGCAGCGAGCAGACAGTCAATGTGCTTGCCCAGATCTTGAAGAGGCTTAACCCAGAGAGGAAGAACATCAATGAGAAGATGCACTTCTACCTCACTGAGTGAACCCAACCGAGGAGAGAGTGAAACACTGAGCGTCCACCACCAGCAGCCTCTCCTTTTAGAATACAGCTCATTTAGTTCAAGACCTATTTGGTCCGGAACCTCCTTATTTTCTTGCTGCTTTTGAATCATCCAGCATTTATTAACAGTAGTTCTTAAATACTGTTAATCGAGTTACAGACGAGAGCGCTGGAGGTCTAAAGAGAAAACGACCAAGAAAATGGTGGAAAGAAAGATGGGAGCTTTTGTATATTATTACGGATATTGGAAAGATGTGTTTGTAAACTTCACATGCCTCTTCGTAACAAGTTTAGTATCAGAGAGACACTGGGTAACATCCTTTCAAGATTCTTTTCAAGAAAACTGAAGAATTTTGAGAGGGACTTTATCCAGAGAATGCAGCTGCATTTGTGGCTTTTATTGCACATTTGTCTGCTTTTTTTTTTTTTTTTAAACTGCACTGTTTAAAAGCTGCAAATGTTGCAACTTTTGCAGGAGTTTTTCTCCTTGGTAATACATTAAATTTGTTTAGAATGAATACCAGTGTTTGTGCTCATGTTTTAAATGCAGTATTCTATGCAATAGTCTTTTTTTATTATTATTCATTTAATATTTATTCATAGACTTTATAAATAGAAGCAGTTCCAATGATTTTCATTTTCTCATTTTACATTTATTAATTTCATAAATCACATCCCTCCCATTCATAATCCTCCAGAGGTATTTAAACCACACTTCAGTGAGCTGAATGATATCAAGTAATGCTACCAGTTGTTTTTGTGGTTATTCCTGGAAAAATGCATCTGATTGATGTATTTTTCTAGCCATATGCGAGTGTCTGAAAGGTGAACCATGTTGACTTCTAGACCAGGGAGCCACAGTGTTTCCAAGAAGGGTGTTATGGTCTGTCCAGTCTTAATTCCTTTACGCAGGCAGGTTTCGACAGATCACAGAGATGCGGCGATGACGTGTAATCTTGTGTCCTGAGAAAAATGAATCTTCATCTTTCAGGATTTCATGGGTAAATTTAAAACGAGCATCATCCCTGTTGATAAACAAAAGGTGTTTTACAATTTTTTGTTGCAAAATGCAATTTAGTTCTGTGGCTGCAAATTGTCTTAATAACAAAGAAAATTAAATATGTTGGGTAACTACCTTAATATATAAAGTGAGCGCCGGCTCAGAAGCAAGTCCACCCAATCCGTGGAATTATTTTCTGGGACCAGACGCATAATACTATCGGACAACAGGCTCAGCCCTGCAATAGTGCTTCCGCAGAACTGACCAGAGAAAGCAATGTTCATGGAGAACAGAAATAAATGTTAAAAAAACTTAACTGTGGAGAATGATACTGTGCAAATAACTCCTAAGCAGACCTTCACACTGTCAATGTGGGGTTTGATATAGCCCTCTTTGTCCAGGTCCAGAACATGAATCGGCCCAAGCAGTGGACTGCCTTCAGGAAATGCAGCTACCCTCACCCGCCTCAAGATGCTTTCACACAGAACTCCCCACTGCAGCCGTTCTGTTTCTCTGTAGCCGTGGATGGCCTGAGTGGAAAAGAGATTAAGGTGATGCAAATAACAGCATGATGCGTGTTCAAATCTTCCAGACTTTCTTTCAAACATGCATGATTTATAATGTATCTGATGAGTGAGAGCATAGTAAGAGCATTTGAATTGTACCAAGGAATTGGAAGATGGGGTGAAAGTAGTTAATAGCCAAACAACAGAAATGTAACAAATACAACAAACAAGAAATATGTTTACAACATTATTTGGTATAAGCAACACATACAGAGTTGGATTTAATAAATAGGTATGTTTTTATTACAGTGTAAAAACAATTTAATTCCAGACATGTCAATTAATTTGTTTTTAATGTATATGCATTTTTTTTAATTGAAATTATTTTGATTCTAACAAATCAATCTAGTTCCCTCCTTTGTTTTTCTATGGCAGTATTTATTTATTTTGGAGAGGGGTGAGTGAAGTGAGTTGCACTACCAATGACAGCAACGATTGTTTCCAAGCAGGTTTCCCAAACACTTCCCTGTGTTCCGTTCTTCAGAAGTAGCCCCGCCCCGAACTCACGGCATTGGAGGAGAGCCGACTGATTTGTCTTTCTTATTGGCCAACGTGCATTTCGCGCTCAAAATTCTTTACTACACGACAACATATTTCAACGTTTTCAAGAAGCGACAGGTTCACTTGAAAAGTACAGGTAGGTCGTAACTAAACTCAAGAAGTATTACCCATGGCCTTCTACCACTAGAGAAAGTAAAAAAGCTGAGTAGCAATCATAAACAACTGTTACAACACGGGTGTTATGTTTTGTTATGAAATGACGTATAAGTTAGTCATTTCAGTATAGCTAGAAACACGTATACGTGTTACTTACATCGTCCCAGTGGTCAAATTCATATCGCTTTTTTCTAAGTCCTGGTTCTACTTCTTTAAAAATTGCATTCTCCTCTTCCTCGCTGATGAAGTTCTGCCTGACTTCAACTTGTCCACGCACTGCGGACAGAATTTCCTGAGACGATCCACACAACCATTTACACTCCTCTTTGCGCTCGGGCCCTTTTCGCAGTGCTGAGTTATCCGTTGAAAACCAATTCAATACGGGGCATTGGAGAGATTTCCGCTGTACTTGTTTCACTACTCTAATTAGCAGTGTCATACTGTCGAAGACGCATTAAAACAGACAATACCCTCAATATTCAGCGTACCGGTGTCTCAGCTGTCAATGACAAGGCGCCATTTTGAATTCGCAAAGAATTTTGGGACTTGAAGTTCTTCACTCAACCCTCTATCTATCCTCTTCGTTCTAGCAGTGCTCAAAAAAAAATAAAATAAAAAAAAAAAAAAAAAAAAAAATATATATATATATATATATATATATATAAGATTTTATGAGGAATTGTCAATGGAAGCAGTAATTCTAATTCAATGCTAATTTTAACAAGTTAAATTTTACAACTAATTAATTTTTTTTTACAATTTTACACATATTTTACAAGTGTATTTTTTTACAAGTTTTACAAATATTATTTCGTTAGTTTTAGAACCGTGTTATTTATTATACTAATGGAGCTGCTTGCAGCTACATACCTAAACGAGATTCATTTGCGCAATGCAGTTTTCATTGAGTCAAGACAACATGATACTTGATCTAATTTCAAATTGCAATGTCGCTTTTGAACACTAGAGGGCACCGTCTGATTGTTGCTAGCTGATAACTACACAGGGGGAAATAATTTTTAAATTGATGCCAAGGTAACAACCCGTATTAGTACGGAGCAAACTATAAAAAGTACATAATGAAATTGCAATGAAAGCAAAGCATCAATTATAAATAAATACACGAACAATAGTAAAGGATATGAAAAAGGTTGAACAAATTTAATGCTTTAGAAAATGAAAAAGTTTGGATGTACTGTTGGACCAACTTTGACGAGTGAATTTGCTGCGGTGAATGTGACATTTTACACCACAAAGAGAGCAGCTTGTGACTTAAACATTTTCAGTTATATGCTTTAGCCGGGTAAATTCTATGTAATAATTTGAATGAGATGTATTAACCTTGTTAGTTATTATGTATTTCAATTTCAAAGGCACAGTCCATACTTTTTACCAATTAATATGATCAGCAAATGTCTCCCAATGTGACTCCACATATGGAATTGTTATAAGCCTTTCTGGAAAAGAGACCTAATTCTAAATTTAGGTGATTAAGAGAAAAACCTGTATTGTATATGTTCTCCCATCGCTTCCCATCTCCCCCCTCTGCTAATATCCCAAAGTTTATCAGATCTAGTTTCTTATACTGGCCTCCCCCTGCTGGCTATTCAGTATTTCTGTGGAATATATTTTTGTCCAAAAGTGTCACAATACAATCCAAATCAATTTCTAACACGTTTTCCCCCTTCAAATTATGTCTTTTAGTGTCTTTTAGACGTTTAGCTTTTTTGAGTCTCTCTCTCTGCACACACACACACACACACACACACACACACACACACCACATTGACTGGTTTCTCTCATCAATTAGCCCGCAAGACTGTAATGATGGTAATTATTTGTAATTGTAATGGTCAGGCAGTGCTGTTTGTGGCAGTGAGAGGGCATTAAACAGTCTGTAGGTAAGTGAGATTTACAGGCAGTAAGATGTTGAGTGCTGATACATGGCTCTGTGGAAATGTGCAGTAAATTCAAGCTGTATCCACTACAGCCAAGATTAGAAGATTGCAAAGCCAGGAATAACTCAGAACATATAACCTCATAGAATCTTATGTTTTTCTGTAGCACAAATTAGCTAAGTTATGACATTATCTACATTTTACAAGCAGTTTTACATTTCAACACACTGAAAACATTTTACATCCCCCCCCTCCTTTCGTGATTTTTGCTCTAGCTTTACAGAACATCTTGTAGAAACTGGAAATTTGTATTAAAATAAATCGTGAAATTTGCTTAAATCACCTTGCTGCTAAATCATAAGTGAGACAGCCGCTTCCCAGTCAACTGAAAAAGGAAAAGCCTAATTTTAATGTGACTATAAGTTATACAGTATATTAGGGAACATAACTGTTCATATTTTTTCTATGGTGGAAACAATGTTTTGCCATATTTTTGGTATATCATCCAAAACAGATCGTCCATAGATTTACATGAGAAAAAAGCAGAAGCTTGTCTGAGGAAATGCTAGATGGCAACAGTTCTAAGGTAGAATTAGTCCGTAACATTTTTAAGGTGGGGCTTAGATAAGGGTCAATTCTCAAGGAGGAATTAACTCGGAGCATTCACACACACACACACACACACACACACTGCAACACACTTCTCAGACCTGAGAGGTCTGTCTGACTGCCCTCCAAGCCTGTCCTCCTGCTAGAGCCTTCTCTCAATGGGCTTCTTTACTGACAGCAGTGGATCTAAAGAACACAGGAAACAATTTAAGCCTTTAAGATTCAGGGAGCTTGTCAAGTGACTTTATATATTGCTCAAATTATTATAATGTGAATTTAGTTTGATTTCCTACTGGAGAGGTACAAGTCATTGACAGGGTGCAGAGAGAGGCCTTGTTCACACAAAGGTTTTTAAACGCATTTAGGATTTTTTGAAGAATATCAGTAAGACAGATATTTCTCAACATATAATGTTCCACAGAAGAAGATTTTTTTTTAGTTTTAATGACATGAGGGTGAGAATATGATATTATTGGTATTCATTTCTAGGTGATCTATCCCTTTGTGGATGAGAATCATGATGTATCAGACTTGGCTTTGAGTGGAAAAGAGACACTGAGCTTGGGAACCGAGGGAGAAGGAAGTAGATCATAAAGTAAGGTATGACAGTTGAGTGAAAACATTTATTGTGATGACTTCAGTTCTGTCCGTGAAGATTCTGGCCTACTTAACACTTGAGGATGTTTGGAGCAGTTTACAGGCACTTTGATACATTGTTCAATTGCTGTAAGCAGATTAACAAAGACTTCCCAAATTTCTGCCATTACTGGCCTTTTTTTGTGGTTTTACTATTTACTTTAACTGTACAATATGCTGATTTCACGCAGCCGCCATTTTGAAATGGTTCCGGTGGGAAAAAACAAACAAAAGTGTCGCTTTTAATCATAGGAGAGTCGTGAATTTGATGGCGTATTGTTGTTTTAATGTAGATAATAGTTATTCTAAAAATGTACATACACTGTAAAAATGAATATGCTTTATCTAATCAATAGAATTGTGGCAACAGATTACAAGCAATATTATTAATTAAATTTATCAAATTAGAATTGAGTAATAATTAATCAAATTATTCCTTAAGTTAACCATTTAAACTGAGTAAAGTTTACACCAAAAAATGTAACAAAAATATCTCACAAACAGACAGACGTCAAAGATTAATTAAACTCTTTATCTTATATTGCCAACATTGAAGACACCAGGGGCCTGTTTCAGGAAAGGAGGTTAAGTGAAAACTCTGAGTATGTTAACCCTGAAAGAGGGTTTACTGAGGGTAACTCAAATGAGTTTTCTGTTTTCAGAATGGGAGGTATGTTAAACCCGAGAAAGTCAGAGTAAGTCAAGCCTGTTTCTTAAAGAGAGGTAACTTATACTCAGAGTCAGTTACCATGGTAACTTACTCTGTGAACCTAACCTGGTCAGGAGCAGGTTTTCTTCAGTAAACCCAGAGTTTCTTGCGGTCTCCTCCCCTTTTTTAAAGAGGAAGTGCTGTTTAAACACCAACAATAATACTAAAATGTATTTACACATTCTTTAAGGAATATATATTGTTTGTCCATGGTTTAATTGACTAAATCTGTTTTGCAGCACTTTGCCAAAAAATAAAAGGATTAAAACGTTTGCTAAACTTTTATTTGATTACCACCGTTTTTGATAATATATTTCTATTAAATCATTAAAAAAATTGGAATAAAAAACATTTAATAGAACTCAATTATTCATTATACTTATACTCAATTATAAGTTATTAATGATAAAAATAAGATGTTAATCTTATTCATAATCAATTATTGAAGTTAGTTGATTAGATAGGCCTATGTTTTATTGAACAAATGTTTAATTTATTTAACTGTAATTTTAACTGATGATAATAATAACTGTAATTTAATAATGCAGTTTATATATTTAATAATTGTTTAATACCATAAACCGTGATATTTTCTGAGATGTTATCATACTGTGAAAATCTCATACATTACAACCCTAGATGGGGAGTCCCCACCCCACCCCACTGTTAATCAAGTTACTCAGCAACTTTAACTCATGTTTTAAATTAACTACCTTTTACTTGAGTAGATTTTTAGACTGGTATTTTTACTTTTACTTAAGTAAACATTTATCAAAGTAATAGAAGCCTACTTTAGGTTGAATAACATTCTTCCAGTTTCACCTCTGATATTATAACAGTAAGTTACTCTAAAATAGTTATGAATTATTAACCACAAATGACATCTTCAACGGTTTAGTTAGATTAATGTAATAATTACTATCTCTAGAAAGTATTGGTCTACATATTACTAATTGCTAAATCCTGTATCAACCTCAACCACTTGAACAATACAAGGAGGAGAGACAAGAAACTGCACTTTTAATTCTTTCAAATGAACAATATACAATTGCATGAATTATTCTTGAATTGATCAAAGTGTGTAGAGGGAGAAGGTTACATAAAAATATACATTTTAAAAATGTATGTTAAATCCACTATTGTTTTATACTGAATTGGTCTATAGTTTATGCAGTAGCCTATTTAATGTAATTGCATCATATTTTGTTTTAAATTACAGAAGAATTAAGAGTAATCCCTTTAATTAAATTACAATATTTAGATTACTTAATTAATTATACCCAACACCTCTTTTTGTCTGGCGCTGTTGCCATGGTGACTCATAATATCTGCGCTCCATTGATAATGGCTTTTTATAGTTGTGGTGCACGCGCTTAACTCAGAGTCAGTCAACTCAGAGTTGATTGAACCAACTCATTTCAGCTGTTCTGTAACCGAAAACTCAGAGTTTCCCATCTCAGGGTAAGTCAACTCAGAGTTCAAGCTTTAACTCAGAGTTGGTTGAACCTCCTTATTGAAACAGGCCCCAGATGTTAACAAGCAGAATCACTGAAGGAGAAAACCTAAAGGAGAAATTTTGAAACAAACACTGATCACCATAATGATGACTTCAATGTATTTTTTTTTGGATTGTTGTTGTAAGTTTTACTCATTTTAAATGGTTAACTTGTAAGTAATTAATTTGATTAATTATTACTCAATTCTAATTTGTTAAATTTAATTAATAATATTGCTTGTAATCTGTTGCCACAATTTTTTTGATTAGATAAAGCATATTCATTTTTACAGTGTACATTTCGTTCATACTTTAGACTATACAGTGAAATTCATTTATAAATAATATATATATATATATATATAATTCAGAATGTAAAAAGAACCAGGAACAAACTGTAAACATATCCTATATTGGATATTAACATCCAATAGTGTAAATCGCGGTAGCAGCTTCAGGTTGGTAGTCGCTTTCGATTTGAAAATGGCGGCTGCGTGAAATCAGCGTATAGGTCCTTAAAGATTGCCAAATGTCGTGTTAATCCAGAAACACGTTTATTTGCTTCTCTCTTGATGGTGATGTTAATGAGACTGTCTATATGCTAGCAGGGGCAAAGCCAAAGAAAAGAGAGATGGATGGAATTTTTGTCAGGGCCTTTGGGGCTTTTAATAATTCTATGCTGTTTAAAAATGTATTATACCTGCACCAGGCGTTTCCCCAAATAAAACACGCTGCTCAAAGGACGCTGGCCCACTTTACGCTCACACAGTCTCAGTATCACAGCTATACATGGCAACATATTCATCTTTGTCTCTTACCTGTAGCAAAAATTATCTATTATTTGTGTTTTCATTTTGGTCTAGTATAAAATTTTGGTTATGAGCTTCTTTAGTGGTGTGGTCTGTTTATAAACTTACCAAGCAATCATGTCTGCAACATTCTTATTTTCTCTTGTAGGCCTATATGTTTATTGCATCTGACACAGTAACATACAGAAGGCTGACATATTATGGCGTGGCTTGTTCCACTGACCAGCAGGATATATATCTGGAAGATAAAGGTTAAATAAGGAGCAGAGAACCTGGTATACATGCAGTCTATGAATTATTCAACTTTATGAGTCACTGAGTTTAGCTTCTGCTGCAAACACAGCTGCATTACTTCAGAATTCTTGATCGGCCCTGTGTTTGTATGTGCTTAACATCTCTTTGTCACCAATATATGCAGTCACACATTTACACTTTGTTGTGAGATTTACATGTGACAGTTTTATGGATGCACTGAACACTTAAATTGTGATTGATTTAATGACAATTTTTACACCACATTTTCTCTGAATCTGAGCATAGTTGACCAAACTAATCTGCGAATCATAGTCTATGAGACCCAAATTCATTCATTACTCAATTTTGGCAAAATATATACTTATTTTGTCTTTGTCGAGCAGTGTAGTGAGATATCTTACTGACTTCTCTCTCTTTGTGTCTCTCTTTGGTTGACTGTGTGCTGCTGTGTTAGATTAGTGTTGCATGCTTTAATAATGCACTAAGGGAGGGGTGTTTCTGCTTGGCAGCAGGAGAGAGCCTCTGACATTCAAAAACAGACGCCTTGTGAACCCCAACTGTGTGACAAGGCTGACACAACAGGACTACAGCACACATCACAGCATTGCCATACAATCAACCCTTATTCATAATCAATACATTATCCCCTGGTTTAAGCTATTCCCAGACTGAAATGCATGTTTGAGCTGTTTTAACTAAAAACAACTTGCACTGACTTAATATAAAAATATGTCAGTGCCATTGTTTTGTCTCAAGATGCACACCAGGTTTATTTTTTAAGGCATGTTTATAAAAGCTACAGAACTCCTAATTGAACTAAGGCCTAGTCCTGGCTTAATCTAAACCCTGTCTGTGCAACCGGGCCAAACATTCACAATATCAAGGGACAATTAATTAGGAAGATTAGTGTTAATGGATATACATATACACACGTTTTACTTCTATTATCTTTATCTTCTAAATGGCAAAAAAGGGCCCAATAAAACATGTTGTTTTAAATGTTATAGCGATGTTCAAAATTCCTGTAGGCAGCTGTCATTTCTAAGACAGATGATGGGTAGGATTTGTCTTGATTCGAGTTAGAAGCTGCTAGACTGTGTACAGTCACTAAATTGGAAGCTTTGATTTAGAAAGATAATGAGTCTGGGTTTGTTGTTTTGTGATTGATTCCTTTATAGAGATGTAGTCTTTATATAGCATTTAATTTACATGTTTTTTCTCTCTTAGGTCACAGTTTGGAGCTCTGACTCACCAAAATTCTCAACACTTGGCTGGTATTAGTGTTAATTATTGAAATTTGAGTAGGGATTTGTTGAAAATCCACCACTTTTGTTTTATTAATTTTTAATATACGTTTTTTTTTATTGCTGGACCAATATGAATGTTTTTGTTTATATTTTGTATTATAATAACATGATGATATGAAATCATAATTTATTTTATTTATATTCAATTTAGGGATTCACATTTTGAAATGATCAGTTTGACCCCATGGCTGTGTGCAATGTTTCAGCACCATGGACAGCTACATTGACAGACGACTGCGAGGCGCTTCTGTCACTAGATCAGTGCTCTGTGAGTTTAGTGAAAAATAAACACTTCGTTTGGTATTTCATTTTAATAAAAACAGCAGATAAAAGAAACACCATATTGAAATATAAAGGTGTCTCTTTTATCTGCTGTTTTTATTCAAATAACTTGAAATTTGCAGTTGTGTTTTCAAGCAGTTTTTCAATAACAACAAAAGTTAGATTAGTATTATGCACACACTGTATAAACCCTGTACACTCAATTTACTGCCGCTTAGTCTGACTGTTCAGAGATACATGAGAAAATAGTCTGTCAGCCGCTGTTGATCTGTTGACTGGAGGCTGGTGTCTGCTGGGGCTCTTGACCCCTGGGCTCTTCTGAATCTGGAGTGGACTGACGCTGAAACGCATCACACGGGTGATCACACACGTGCTGGTTCAGGCAGCGAACAGCCTCCTGCACAAGATCAAGGGATGAGCAGAGATCCAGACAGAGAGGAGAGTCTCTCCCTTGAAGTTCACTTTTTTTTTTTAGCAGCAGTAGCAGGTTGTGTGATATTGTGGTATTTCTTGCTTTATTTAACACTTTAAGGTTGACAAGTGTGCCCAACATTGGGATGGAATGGGGCATTAGGAAGACAAGTGATGTAAATACTCTTCTGCTTACCTCTTGGTATCTGTGATATCTAATCGGTGCATGGGCACTGTTAAGGTCGCTCGGTCTATTGATTTTTGGCACACGCAAACAACTGCGCCTTAAATCGTATTGCTCATGAGACTCACTCTCAAACCCGCTTTTTTTAATGCGTGGATAATGTATCATCTTAATTTAACGAGAAATTATTTGGTTACAAAGTCTACTGTTAACAATTTAACTTAACACAAATGAAATGTTTAGCCTAAAACAAAACTGATAGTTTCCTTGCCATAGTCATGCCCTAAGGTAGGCCTAAAAGTTTTTAAAGTATTTATTTTATTAAGATACATACATATCTGCCTATATATACTGTATATATATATATATATATATATATATACACAGTATATATGTTTGCACAAAATCTTTTTTGCAAGTAAATAGTAGGTACATAGCCTACATGTAGCCTACTTTCATTATACTGCATATTTTTAGTATTTACAGTAATAAAAATACATAAACAAAAATAAATAAATAGGCCAACACTCTTAGAAAAAGGGTTCATTGGGGTTCTATATATGTAGCATAGGGTTCTTTACTCAACTCCAAAGAAACTTTTATGCTAAAAATGTTCTATAATAACAAGAAAGAACACTTTTGGTACAAAGGTTCTTTATAGGCTATTCATATATTACATTTTCTGCAACATTTTGTAGTTGTAATTAAGTTATTGTTTATTAAACTGTTGTAGTAGCTTAATGTCACATTTTAATCATGCTGATTTTTGAAAGATAAAAACTGAAATGTCACTCTTCATGTGATATTGATTAATTACATTTTTTAACCCCCATATCTCGTATTTTGTGATCATTCACATGCATTGCATTTGAGGGGTTCCAAATACCTTGTGCTTTAGAACCTTTTAAGGTTCTATAGAACCTTTTCTTATGTATCAAAAAATATGGTATAATAAAATAATATGGTATAACTTAAAATTAGTGACACATGCTACACTTTGAAGCTGTGACAGTCTCTAAAATGCCATTCCGTATGTTGTAACATTTTTACTGTATTTTGTTATGGCAAATTTGTGTAAAGCCTACTGATGTAAAATTCACAGCTGCCATTTTTATGGCAATATTATCTTTTTTTTTTTACTAGGCTACTGTTATTAAAAATGGTAGTGTGGATGATTTGAAGTTGCAGAGTTGTCAGCTGTACTGATGTGAAATTTCTTTCTATTAATTCCGAAATGTCTGCGTCCATAGCCTGTCGGTCCTCGCCCTGCGTGTCCTCGCAAAGCGCATCCGTTCCCGAGAGACGCACGTTTGAATGCGCAGCTGTCTCCTGGCGCTCACATCCTGACCACTTGCGCAAACAGCCCATAACCTGACAACGCACTATCAGTTTTGTTCCGTTCCGTTGTCAAAGCTGCACAACCTGCTCATGTGGTAAAGGCAGGTGAGCTGAGACTGAGAACACATTTAGTAGTGGCTGAAGGTACAGAGCGGAGTTGGGAGGATAAATTAGTCAGTGGGGTGCGTGCGCGTGCGTGCGTCATGCGCTGCAAGAAGAACTGGCCAGAGCGCTAAATTGATCAGTGGCACATTATAGCTGTAGCTTGCCAGCTGATCGGTAGCTAACTGTTTCGTTCGGCTTGTGTTTCACAACCTGATATCCTGCGAGCCCCCACCCCACATTCGTTCTCAGCTGCCTCCTCCCCCTCTTTTTTGTCCTCAGGGGCGCTTGACGGAGAGTAACGAGGCTAACAGACAGCTCAACATTGGCAGAAATAAGGAATAGAGGGATACGAGTCTTCTCACGAACGGATTGCCTTCGGGGAAGATGAGCAGGTCCTGACGCGGCCCAGAGCCCAGTGCAGAGAAGCAAAAGCGGCTATGGGGACCCGAAGATGTCGCCGTTGTCCCCTCGCGATTGATGCTTCTACTTTCTGTCAATGTGTCCATTGGATTTTACGACGGTTGGATTGGTTCTTTTGCACTTAAAATGCCAGTAATGGCTCTGGCGAAAAGGATGACACCTTACTAGTGAGCACAGGGTAAAAAAAAAATCAATCGATACTTGTGATGATCTATTTTTGCATCCGAACAATGTCTCGTAAAGAAGAGGAAAAGATAATTAATATCGGATCTCGTGCATCTATCTGTAGCAGAGATGCAAATCCATGCCAGTAAACGTGAGCGCGAGGTGACCGAAGGCAGATTATAGCTATTGTGGCAAATATTGCGGATGTTGCGAAATAAACGTAATCATTTTTTAATCGTATGTCCCTCTGTTTAAAAAAGATATTAATACTGTGATAATCAAAATGAACAGTTAAAACTGAACTAAAACGATTGTTTTAAATGTTTTCATTTCTGTTCACTTGCTTATCACATCTAGATCGTATAACCTAAATGTTTGAAGCTACAATTACAACCTGAATTTTCAAGGAAAAGCACGGGAGAGAGTCCGCTCTGGAAAATGAGGATGGAGCCACAGAAAACTAGAGAGTGTACTCAAGAATGACATGGCCGTGGAAATATGTTGATTTAGGACATACAATGAGGTGATGATGGACCATTTTGTGTGCTGAAGTGTGAAACGAACCTGAACTGCAAAAAATAAGGCACGCTTATTTGCTTCATTTTATTTGTTTGTTTTTTGTTCGTTTTATTTTTCGTTTTTGCCTAAATTCGAACCATCATCTCCTGGAGTCTACCGCGTCACATATACACGCCAGGAAGACAAATGTGTACTCCAGTTATACACGTATTAAGTTTTGAAGCAGATGGGATGTAATGTGGTGTGGTCGCGTTGAATATTCGCCCCCTTTTTTCCTGCTTTGTGAAGACTGGCATTTGGAGTCTATAGAATGGCTCGGTTCGGAGATGAGGTGCCGTCCAGGTATGGCGGAGGACCGGGACACGCTCAAGGGGGACCCGGCCGCGGCGGCAGCAGGCAGGGTGGCCCGCCGGGTCAGAGAATGTACAAGCAGTCAATGGCCCAGCGAGCCAGAACTATGGCCCTGTACAACCCTATACCGGTGCGGCAAAACTGCTTCACTGTCAACCGATCTCTGTTCATCTTCAGCGAAGACAACTTTGTGAAGAAATACGCCAAAAAGATCACCGAATGGCCATATCCTTTTAAACCCAATAAGTGAGTACCTTGGGGCCTCCAGTTGCAGGTATAGTGCACTTGAGTAGCCTATGGCATATGCACGCGCACGGTCACTTGAACATGCCAAAACACGATAACGATGAATCACATTACTGCAGGTTTAATGATGGCTGAGTAGGGGGGAAATGCCCGGGAGGCCATGATTTTATTGGGACATTTCATTTGAGTGTTTTTAGCTATTTATTTGTCAAGCTATTTCGGTGTACGAGATGGATTGAGTCTATATCGTGTGTTTGTTCGCCGAGTTACGCACGGGTGTAAATTGAGCTTTGCTGTGTGACGATAGCGGGCGGCGCTGTGGCTCGCGGAGGCTTGCTGATGTCAGCATGTGCAGTCTCTCAGCTCGGTCTCGTTCGAGAGAAAGGGATGGTGAAAAGGGAGAGGTGAGGGGAGGGGGAAAGCCACCATTTCCCATATTCTAAGAGCTCTAGGAGGATACGGGATATGTATGTAGGCTACTTGCATTTTTCATAGCCTCATTTTTTTAAAGACAAAAAGGTTTAGTCTGCAGAGAAAAGGAAGTTGTGATGTCACACAAGCAGTCTTACAAGGCCGCAGGTAATCAAAGCTGTGCTGATGTTCAATACAGCATGACTGTGAGCGTGACATTGTTATTTATACAACAGCTAGTAAACATGAAGCATACTTTATAACGAAAAACTTGTTTCAGACACAAAAAATAGGCTATTACCTCATTATTAGTTTATGCCAACAAATAGTTCCAAAAAAATAAATAAATTAATAAAAAATCAAGCTTTGTGTCATCCAAGCAGCACACAGACTAAAATCTGGTCTGGAATTAGGCGAGTGAAGCAGAGTGACATATGACTATCCGAAATTCCGTTGGATGTAGCCTACTGCATTTAATAAACTTTTTCTTTTGATAAAGTATATGATTTATAGGTATATGCATGTGTCATGGCATCAACCACATTTACAATTATGGCAACTTTTCTTCCATGGCCCTAAAGAGACAAGTAAAGTCTCTGTTAGATGATATATTTTTCACCCAGTGTTTTATTAACACTGCAAATTAGGACATACTTGTTTTCGAATACCAGACACTGTTACATAAAACCTGCACCTTAGGAATGCTTTATGTATGTAGGTGTAAGTTATGTGTGAGTTTTTTTAAACATGCGCTTGGTTTCTTTTGACACAGCCCCATTCATATATTTAAAAAAAATATATTAGGTTTAGTAGTAGACCAGTTTTATATTTGTATTTGTTGAAAATAAAAAACTACAGTATGCCCTGTACCAAAGTCTATTGTCATCATGTCCTCATAACACCCTTTTGGAAGGGATTTGGCATGCTTGTTCAAAAGCAGGGCATGGAAGATGCAATGAGCAGATGCATTGAATCATGTATGCATTTTTGACTTGGTATGTCCTGAGTATAATGGCGGAACAACCCAATAAACACAGATGTTTTATTTATGTAAATCTTTAGTTACTGTAAAAAGGCAGAAGTTGTTCACTCCCTGCATTTTCTAATAGGCCTCTTAGGATTTAAAATCATTATATGTGCACAGAACTGCACCCACACAACACACTCTTTTGTCACTGTATTTTAACAGAGCTTTAAGTGACCTTTAACATTGCACTTGATCTAAAAGTCACTCTTTCTTGAACCTCATTCTTCTGATTGATCAGTCCTTAACTTATAGTGTTTCCACATTATAGTAACCTTTGTAATAGTTACAATTGGCTGTGATTTGTATCCTACAGAAGTCGCTGATAATAATAGTATGCATTTTAGAATGACAAATTTGAAGAGTGTGCTGCATTTGAATGTAGATTAGATGAGAACATCAATTTATGGTTACCAAGCATTGCATCCTTTCTTTCAGCCCTCTCTGTAGAGATAATGTAACTCTAAAAAGACATTGTCTCAGCCTCTTTTAGTTTATGGGCCTCCTCTCTGCACTGTAAATGGAATGCAACCTTATAGCTGTATTTTCTAATTTTAGTTTCATTGACAAATATGAAACTGCGCCCCATCTGGAGTGCAGATAATATGCTTATCTATCTGAAGAGACCTTTAATATGTGCTCAGTTGGTTGTCTTAAACATGTTAACATGCATCTAGTCATGAAACATTTTGTACATGTGCTCATTTTAGTAATAAAGTGCATGACTGTTTTCTATCACAAATAAGTTGTCTGAATGTTCTGAATTCATAATTAAATGGTCAGATCTAGTTTGCCACCAAGAAATGGCAGATAGAAACTAATGAGAAATTAATTATATAAAAGAGTGATTTGGAGAAGGCAGAAAGAGTGGTTGAGTGGACACCAGAGGGAGACAGACTGATAGAAAGAAGTTGTCATGAGTCGTGAGCCCTTGCAGTTTTCTTCCATGTGTGGAAGCTGTGATCTACATTCAGTCTGAAAAATTTCAATTATTTATTCCCCTTTTCTTTCCCTTTCTCTCTCAATTCCTCTTTCTCCTTTATTTTTTCTAGTGAACTACTATTTGCTTGCACTGGCATTGTTTCAGTGATGCAAAATGGCAACATTAAAATCAAGCTACTTGTGTGTTAGAAGGTGCTGACAAATCCAGATCTACCACGTGTGTTTCATAGATTCATGGTACAATCTGTCTGTTTTCTACTCTTTTTGTAATTTGTAATTTTTTTTTAATAATGATTGTTTTTGATCAAGCACCTGCTTTTGTGCGCACACTTTGAATTGACAATCTGGTAAACACACCGCGTGCATGTGTTTTTTTTTAATGTTTTATCAGGACTTTCCATAGATTCTTATACTGTACAATACAATGTTTATCACTGGAGAGGTTTTTGCATTTTTACATTTTCAAAACACATCACTTCAGGGTGATTTATAAGCTGTTTTCATTATGGGGATAAAAAAATGACCAATTTCAGATATTTTAATTTTTGTTGCGACATTTTGTCCCCATAACTTGGATTTACCAAGACCACACACACACATTTTCTAACATATCAAACCTCTATTTTATTTATCACAAGCATGTCTCTTTATCCTGTGCTGATGTTCTCGTCAGGCTAAAAATAGCGGTGGACTGAAAGAGAAGTTGTCAATGGCATGTTCTCCTTCCCTCCTACTTTTCTGCCCCCTTGGAGTCAGTCCTCTGTTGCATACACAGACAGGCATCACCATCTAACCGCACCTCCAATGCCAGTTTGGTGGAGAAATGGGGACTTTAGTTTTATAAGAGGGCTACATAGAGTATCTAAAGTAAAGCTGTGCATAGAAAGAGGATGGGCCGCTTAGACCACTGAATATACAGTTTTTAGTGCAAGCATGTCTTATTTGCTCACAATCTTCTTTTTATGTCTTTTCAGAATCTGGATAATTATAAGCAACTTATTTAAAGTAGTTATGTATTATGTGCTATTGTTGGAATATAGTATTGATATTTCCTGGCAGTTTATGTTTATTACTTCTAACTCTTTCTAATAACTCTTTTTAATAAAATGTGTACAATACACTATAACTGTTTAGTTACCAACATTCTACAGTTGTGAGGAAAAAAAAAACAGTGTGGTGACAGGAATTGTTATTTGCAGTTTTATGTTGTTTTATCTGGACATACATGTGTGATCTAATATGAAAGAGATATTTAGAAAACTGAAGAAAAAGGAGAAGGAGGGCTTTAAAAAGGGTAAAGACACTGACTTAAAAAAAGGACGAGAGGAAGTCGTTTTGGAATACATTTTGGAATTTGAAAACAGAGTGACAGGAGAGAGACTGCCTTCCTGCCAGACTGTAAATTATTTAGGATGCAGGCATAGTTGCACACACCTAAATGCAAACATTTCACAAAGCTACAGTAAGAGCTTATGGGTTTCACTTAAAATTGTGACAAACCCTTTAATTGAATTTTGTAAATAATACTAATCACATCACCTAATTAGACACCGGCTTCATTGGACCCTTCAGCTCTTCTTCTCCCCTGGTTCATAGCATCAACATGTCCCTGTGTGTCTTAACACTGTGTATGATGGGATATGACTGGATAGATTTTCCCTTCATTTTAAATCCTCTCTTCCATTTGGGCAGCAGGGAGTTAAATGTGTCATCCTACATTCATTCACACAACAGCCTCTATCTCTGCCTGTCGCTCCCTCTCTGTCTGTGTTTATAGGCATTAATGTAAAATATAGAAATATTGGATTGGGTAAGGATTTAGTTATTTAGAATGTGTTTGAAGAGAATTACTCATACATTCATGGGACCATTTGGGTAAAAGTAATGATAATACTACATAGATTCTGGCACTTTGTTGCATAGGGAACTGCTTTCAGCAATGTTCAATATGAAAAAAAAAAAATAGTTCACCCAAAATGAAAACTCTGTCATCATTTACTCACCTTAATGTCGTTTCAAACCAAATCGTTTTCGTTTTTTTTACAGTCAAATACAAAATTACTAAAATCACTGTGAAATAGAATCACGCAATGTTGAAGTAAATAAAAAAAAATTGTATTAAAGGTGGAATACCTAAGATTTTTGCATTAAAATATCCCAAAATCACAAGGCCAGTGTTATATATTAGTTAAGATGATAACTTGCAATATTCCAAATGTTTCAAGCAATGTTTAAATCGCAGAAAATTGAGATTTTAACCAAGGAAACGGGGCGTGTGAGCAGGGGTGAGCTGGGAGTCGCCAGTCAATCACGTCATATCCGCGTTACCTCGGTTTCCGCTCGTACTACGTGTAGTCCTGGATAAATGCGGAAGTTGTAGTTGTGCGTTTGCGTCTATCAAGCAACAAACGTCAGCTTGTTTCGCGCATTTGTAATGGAATGGTGCACATTCTGGTGCATTATTCTTTCAATTATTCTCGGAATGTGAACTGTTGGCTGTAAAGGGGGTCGCACACCGACGAGAGAGCCGCGCCACGTCTAGGACAAAGTCCAGTATCGCACACCGGACGAGAAGCCGCGCCACGTCTAGGACAAAGTCCAGTGTCGCACACCGGCACGCACTTTCTCATCAGTATATGGCCAGCAATATTGTTATATTTAATGACATGAAAGGAAGATAATGTCTGTTCTATGTTATGATTGTACTGTACAATTAAATACAATCGTTGCTGAGTCTGCAGTCTGAAAACTTTACCTCAGAACATCCGTTAACTGAATGAATTGAGAATATCACCTGAAAAATCTAATAACATCAGTAATTGTCATTCAAGCAGCTGATTTCTGTAAATGAATTCAAAACTAAATGCATATTGCAGCATAGGGTGAAGTCAGGATCCATTAGCAACGATTTGACTTCAAACCCTCTCCACCATAGCTTCGTCCAGTGACTCGTACAGTAACATCTGTGATAACTAATTTACTTTTAAACCTGACTTTTCTTGCGGCTATTTCAGTTTAATGAAAAACAAGCATGTCATTAAACGCAACATTTATAGAAATCGAACTTTACCTCATCCATGACAACTAATTTTCGATTCCCGTCTGACTGATTTATCCACGGTGGAGTTGAAAACAACAGTTCCCATCATTCCGCGTTCCTTCACGTCGTCATCAAGCAAAGCCGTTGTTGTTGTTTTGAATGTCAGCGCCCTCTAGCGACATGCAATCTTAGGTATTGCAGCTTTAAGGCAACGTATGTGATATTTAACTGATTTTGCTGTGGGAAAGATTCAGCGCTTTCAACGTCTGTTGAAAGTACCTTCGTTGATGCTTTTACACTTTTAAATGTGCTTTTAATGTTCAATGGTTGAAGGGCGAGTAGAATAATGTAATGTCATTGGACAGTATAAAAATATATATTATTGCATCCATAGTCTTTTTCACTGATTGTTTACAGCTTAACGGAAGTTGTTACACCCATAATTCGCACAACGCCTCATGGGGCGTTGATATAATGTGGATATATAGAGTAGCCTATGCGTGATCATGAATTTGAAAGTGAAAGTAAAATGCGAGCTCCCTGATTAAGTGCAAATTAGGCTGCATGCATACAATAGCCTGTCTGAATATTATAGCTGGACTGTGTATTTGTGGCTCTGGTCTCTGTTTGCCCTTTGAATATTGAGAGAGTAGCGACTGTAAACGTCGGAAGAACGACAGACAAGACAAGAGAGGCTCCGTTTCTGAACTCGCTTGTTTCTCTCTACCCGGCCTTTTCGAACTCAGCGCATTAACCCTATCACTGCCGGTGCAAAATAAAACACCAACTTCACAACAATTATTAAGAGTCTGTGGGCGACAGTACATTGATTATGGTTGCACTTCTCTTGTACTTATTGTTTGCACTTATTGTTTGCGACTTTGCGCTTGCATTTGTGTAAAGGAGTTCAGTTAAGAGGTCACACACAGCGTCAGTCAGAAGTTCTGGAAGCTCATAAATGTACAGTTAGGTCTGAAGAGACACATGTGAAATCAGACAGGAGAAAAGCTTGTTTTCTTCAATGCATTTGATAATTGATAGTCAAAGTAGACCTGTAATGACATGCATTAGAAGATTATTAGTTAAAACATTTCAAAATGCACCTTCATAGTATTTTTCCAGTCATGAATTTTGTCACGTTTCTCTTCGTTCTCGATGAACCCAATCTCGTGTCTCGTCTCATGAGATAAGTGTCTCGTCACACCCCTACTATTCACAAATGTCTGTTAAACAGCACATCATCATCACAGAATGATTTCTGAAGGTGCTGATCTAAATCAGTTATTGCTTGCTTTTTGTACTGTCTTCTTTAACAAATGCAGCCTTGTTGAGCAGAAGAGACTTGTTTTAAAAACCTTTGTGTTACCAATGTTGTTTTAAACTGCTGACATTTTGATTACTGTGCTTCACACGAAGGTGGAAACGTCTAGTGAGAAGGTGTGCAACAACATTTCTGAAAATTAATGTCTACCCATGAAATTTGAAATGTCATTCAAGTCATATATTTTGGCATGAGACCTTTTGTTTTCAAATTATAAGAGCACCAGTCTTGTTGTTTCAGCTAAGCAATGTGTGTATATGTGCATGTTTGTGTTTGCCTTCCAGGTCTAATCTGGTGGTTTCATACCTCCTAATGTCTGGGTCTAAATGAGTGTAGTCACCCGTAGTGTTGCAGCCTCACACTGCTCAGCTGCTGCCGCAGACCGGCAGACGAGGCTACAAAACCTCGTCGTTAAAACGCTTTCACTCCCCCATGTGCATAAGGCTGTAAGCTGGAACTCTTTACCTTTCTGCCTTTACTTACTCACCCTCATGCTATGGCATGGAATATATCATGAAAGTGGTCTATACGTTTTCTGAACCCTTCTAAAATCACAGGACAACACTGGAACGACATTGACTTCCCCTTTAATGATTTTTTCAAAATGACGTTTGCCTTTGTGTTGATATGTACAGTATGTCATTGTAAAATGTAGCAGGGGTGATTTATTGGTATTGCTTGCATCTTAGGCTAGCATTGCACTTCACTACCCGCTCATGTTTTTGCTCTTTCTCTCTGGATCTGGATCTTGTGTTCTAGTAGTGAATTATTCAGTTCTGTGGCTGGGTGGTATGTGTGCGTATGTGTGTGTGTGTGTGATGCTGACTTGGGAGAAATCTATTTTGGGTGCAGAGTGAGGGAAAAAAATGTGGTGGCTTGAATTTTCATGTTGGTGCTCGTCACATGTTGCTACTGCTAATGCTGTTCACACACACACACTTACCTACTATCTTCCCTTTATCCGATACATACACAAAAACATAATACTGAAACCACCACTCCAAAATGCTGCTATATAATAGCAGAGTAAGGGCCGCAGTAGTATCTACACGCTGATAGCTTCTCAAGTTGTTGTAAAATGTTATTTTTACAAGCTTCATTCATTATTATATTATATTATATTATATTATATTATATTATATTATATTATATTATATTATATTATATTATATTATATTATATTATATTATATTATATTATATTATATTATATTATATTATATACTTTTGTTGTTCAGAATGTGGGGTTGGGGATTTTTTTAAGGCTCATGCTCACCTGGGCTGCATTTATTTGATCAATAATACAGTAAAAACAGAAATATTGCAAAATATTGTTCCAATGGGAAATAACTCTTTTATATTTTCATATATTTTTAAATGTAAATTTTTCCTGTGATGTCAAATCTGAACTTTCAGCATCATTACTACAGTCATAATCCTTCAGAAATCATCATAATATGCAGATTTGCTGCTCATGAAACATTTCTTATTATTATTATCAATGAGCAGTTAAAGACTGTTATGCTGCTTATTTTGTTGGGAAGTGATTTTGTTTTTCAGAATATTTTAAATATAAACTTTTAGAAAACATTTATTTGAAATACAAAAGTCTTTACTCGTTTATAAATGTCACTTCTTAAATTTAATGCATCCTTTAACATTTTAAATGCATATTTACAATGTCCTTTTTAGTCTCCCACCACAGTCGGCCAATAACAAGCTGCTTTTCATGTATTTGCTGTACTAGCCGTTGAGGCCAAAGGGGAAATATTTACTTTGAATAACCTCCCAATACATAAATGAACGTGTTTGAGTGATTATTATAAGAAGGCTGACACAGCAATTAAGGGGAAAGTGTTGCATGTAATTCCTATAAAGATAACAGCCTCCTGGACGTTTCAGTCATGCGTTTATAGTGCTTAAACACACACGCACATAAATGGTATTATTGCTAATCCTTTCCTAACAGACTGATTTCTGAGCACTAGGGGTATATAAGGGGTAAATGAGCGATTAAAGTGAGGGGACGAGTGTTAGCGCTTGTAACTACATGACTATCTTTCATAGCTGCATAAAGAGAAGGAAAAACACTGCTGTTTCTAGTTAATAAATTATTCAGGCTGCAGCTCCAGATTGCAAGAGATAGAATTAGAAAAGCAAACAGCCTGGGACCTTACAGCCAGATGAGGAAATCAATACATATTTACATTTCACTGGCTGGGCTTCTCTGGTCGCTCTGAAGAGTGCTGCGCCATCTATTACTGCTAATTACCACACTAGTGATTCTCACACACATACACTCACTGACTGACTGACATGCCCACTGATTCGCTCATGTACTCTATTAGTGGATTAGCGTGCAGTATAACTGTCTGTCTGATTGCTTCAACTCATTCGGCTTCTGTGTGTGAGAAGTTCTTATGTGTCTAGTCAGCCATT
The DNA here is from genome assembly GCA_030378365.1 of Hybognathus amarus. NCBI lineage: Eukaryota > Metazoa > Chordata > Actinopteri > Cypriniformes > Leuciscidae > Hybognathus > Hybognathus amarus. Next base: position 207,973 of record JAQIUQ010006065.1, on the reverse strand, counting down.
TTGATACCACTGTTTGTATAGGAGTTTGTAGTTTGCAACTCTTCAAGAAAAGCAAGTAGTGGTGGGGAATGCTTGATGAGCCACATTTGACTGAATGTACATTTCAATTACAAATACTGCCATTTTTAGTTGCTGAAACTATTTTTTTTTGGTTAGTTAGTGAAGCTTTAGTTATGTATTATTTGTTTGTTTAGCACCGCTCATATACTTTCTCTCTGTGGCTTATTTCAATTATCGTTTTTTTAACTCTTTTAAGTTGTGTATATAGTTGTAATTAAGTTTATTTGTTTGTTTCCATTTATGTATATTATAACATTCGTGGTGTAAATAAAGCAAACCACCTGCTTGCAGTAATTTGTTCATTCACTCACCAGACTGTTCTCATGAAATGGTGAATGTATGACACGGCAATTCGTATTTTAATTTTTGGCGTGTTATCAACACGCTTAATCGTTTTGCAGCGTGTTTATGAACACAGTTGACAAATCTATGACCTACCCCAGCCCCGTCCCTAAACCTACCCGTCACTGGGGTTAATACCATTTATGAGTCTTCCTCTACCATCCTAGGAAAAAAAAACAATCCCCAGATGTAGATCTACATTTTGCTTCGTTTCGCTCGGACATTTAACGGCGTGTACATACACTGTAAAAAATGATTGTGATTTTAACGGTATAAGACTGAAAAAATGCTTTAATGAAAAACTGTTAATTGGTTAACAGAACCTTTCCTTATACGGTAAATAACTGTGATAGATTTAATGGTAAATTTCATGTAATTTTACTGTAAAATACTGTTAATTGGTGACTTTTCTCTGTAGACTTATGCTGAACTTCTCCAATCATTTAGTCTGCTTAAACCCCACCCTGCAAGCTCACGTTTACCTGCCTTTCTTTGTGTGTAATGTGTAAGTGTAATGCCCAGATCTCGAAATCCAAACAACAGCTGATGCATAGAACCAACATTTTGGGGGGCTTAGTTAGGGGGGCTAATTTATCAACTATTACCCATCGTCAGCGAGAAACTGGGCGGGCCAAAGGCCGGCAAGGCGATAGTTGTAATTGTGTCCCCCTTGGTTGCACTCATGGAGAGGGTCAGGTTAAAGGTAGTGTAGGTCAGAACTTTATAAAAACTTTTTTCCAAATTTGTTTAAACTTTCTATATATATCAATGCATAATTAAAATCTAAGTACTCTGAAAAAAAGAGTATAAAAATCGAGTGACTCTAGACCGTTTAATCTGCACTAAACGCACCTCATTATTTCGAACCGGGACGAAACAACGGATTGGCTTAGGCGACTGTCACTCTCTCGCAACCATGGCAACCACCCTTTTGCCACACAGGACCTGCCCACTTGCGCGTATCCAGATCGTACCTATTAGCACGCCCTTGTTTGAGCTTGAAGATGCAAAACTCGACGCAGGTCCTCTTGTCTAAAAAGTGCTCCTTGCCCTGCACTTCGACTACCCCGTCCTCGGCCTCTACTTCCTCGGACCCTAGTTGCACGACCTCCTCTGCTTCGCCCTCGACCCCGGATCTGTCCTCGAGCTGACGATGCGGTACTTGCTGTCTTATACTGTCTATGGGTAACTTGTCTCGGGAGTGTAGTCCTCATCAGAATCAACAATGCTTTCATCAAGCAAACTCTTACATGCAGAACACCATATATGTAATGAATCTTACATGAAATTCATCTTCATCACAGTGTAAATGATGGCAATGGAAAAACGTATCGTGCAACCTGTTTTTAGCTTTGCCTTATAGATAGCTAGCTCGTTAGCGAATCAATATATATATATATATATATATTGTAAACTTTACCAATATCAATATGCTAGCTTGATAGTAATAAAATACAACTTATTTGTTTATCTTCATGATGATAGTTAGATTTTTTTATGTACATGTGACTCTGACATGATGTCACTACATGCACTCCTTCCTCTCCTCTCCGCTCGTCTCAGGTAAATAATGCATCTACAGCTCAGCTGTCGGATCCGCGCGTTCTGCGTTCATGTGTTTTGGGGGCGTGGCTTTGGAAGGAGCACAGAAGGAAGTGAATGGAAATAATGAGCTGTCTTTAAAACAGTCGTGAGAAGGTCTACAGACACTCGATTTTTATACTTTCTTTTTCAGAGTACTTAGATTTTAATTATGCATTGATATATACAGAAAGTTTGAAGGAATTTGAAAACATTTTTTTTTTAATTCTGACTACCTCTACACTGCCTTTAAGGAGGCACCAAAACTCCGTCAGCCATGTTCACTCCGGTATTTCACTCCATGGTTTCGTTTTCACATCATATATATGTTTACAGTGGAAGTTCGATGCCGCTGAGCGAATAACACACGTCGTAACCAAACGTTATGTGATTGGCTTACGGGTAACCAATTTTTTTATACTTCAAGCGCTTCAACACTTCATATCTTAAAATCTGTCTCTCCTTTAAGACTTTAATGCCTCCCTGTGTCTGTCGACCACCTTCATCTGCATCTGTCTATCTTTTGGTCCCATTGCAGATTATATTCTCTTCCTTCACTCTGTCTTCTTGTCTCAACTTGTCTCTCCATCTCTCTCCATCCATCTCTCTGTGGAGCTGTGTGTCAGGCGGCTGTGCTGACGGTGCAGACTGCACTCGGCTGAATGAAGATTGGCTGATGGAGGGAGATGATGAATTCACAGGTTCAGTGGTAGAGGTAGTGCGAGGGAGCAGCCGACTGAGGGGACAAGGGATGGTGTGAGAGATTGACGAGATGCATAAGGCACAGGGAGAGTGTGTGAGAAGAACAGATTTAGAGGGAAAAGATGAGTGCAAGACTTTTGAAGGGCACTTGACACTCATTCATACATTTTGGGGCGGTTGGGGTGGCGCAGTGGATAAGACACATGCCTTTGGTGTGAGAGACCCGGGTTCGAATCCACAGTGAGACACCAATGTGTCCCTGAGCAAGACACTTAACCCCTAGTTGCTCCAGAGGCATGTGACCTCTGACATATATAGCAATTGTAAGTCGCTTTGGATAATAGCGTCAGCTAAATTGATAAATGTAAATGTGGCCTTCAGTGTCGCTTGATCCTTCAGAAATTATTCTAACTAGTGCAACGTGCCCGTGCAAAATCAGTTTTTGTGTGTTTTTAGTAATTGTTGGTTTGGTGTGTTTGAGTGCTCATTGTTAGAATTACACACCAAAAGTTCAGTGACATTTTTATTTGTGCGTAGCTAATCCAAACAACGTCAAACTCGGCACTGCACCCGTAGCAAGACACCCGTCAAGTGTGAAATCCATCAGACTAACACACACACACACACACACAAAGACAGACGTTCTTGTAATTTATAGATAGAATTCCTGCAATTTATAGATGGATAGTGCAAAATGCCCGTGCAAAATAATGCCCGTGTGTTTTTAGCAATTGTTAACTTGGTTTGGTGTGTTTGAGTGCTCAAATGAATAAGCGCGATGATTCAGGAAGGAAATCTGCTTTCTTCGTCCCTATGTCTCTGGTCCTGCGCTGTGCTCACTCAGTTTGCAGTGTGAGAGGGGGAGTGGCCAGCGGCTAGAGTGGCAAAAGCCCATGTGTGCTTCTTTTAGCGATATATTTAGCGATATCTTTTGCATTTCTAATCCAAAGAACTTCAAACTTACTCGTGCCCGTAGCAAGACACTTGTGAAGTTTGAGATCCATCGGACGGTTCAAGAGATATGCGATTAACAGACAGACAGACAGACAGACGTTCCTGCAATTTATAGATAGATAGATAAATAGATTATAGATGGATATGCTGATTTGCTGCTCAAGAAACATTTCTTATTGTCAATATTAAGAACAGTTGTGCTGCTTAATATTTTTGTGGAAACTGCTATATGTTTTTTTTCAGAATTCTTTGATAAATAAAATAAGTTTAAAAAAAATTAGCATTTTTCACATTTGACATACTTTTGTAACATTTATAAATGTATTTACTGTTACTTTTGTTACAGACAGTAATACATTTGAATGCTTCCTTACTAAATAAAATTAATTTTCTTCATCAACTAAATCTGAACCTAAACTTTTAAGCGGTTTTAGGAGTATTTTTTTTCCACTGAGCTCACTACACAGTTCATTTTGGAATTGCATTTTCCACAACATATGCATGCACTGATGTCTTAGAATTTAGTGAAAATGAGTTTTCTTAAGAGGCAGCAGATTGACCTACCATGTTAAGACTCCTGCATTATGTGATTTTTGGTCATGACCTTCTGTGCCAGCTGTGTAACCTCATTCCTAACACGAATGACCTCTCAGAGCGTCCAGATAGCATTCACAAGGCCAGCGCCGCTGAGGCAACTTTAAACACAGGCAGAGAAAGGACAGTTTCTCCCTTCCTTTGTCTACCACTTTCTTTTATCTCAATGGCATTGCTATATATAGTTTTGTGCAGAGGGAGGAAGGTGGGTTCATAATTCATAACAGTTTTATGGCGGGGCACATCATAGCATTGTCTCATATTCATCCTATCTTTAAATGGGCACCTTTTTCACAGTGTAGAGTGAGCGTCTTCAAAGCATCAAAACATACGCTGCGGCCACATCACACTCTGCGGCCATATCACAAACACTGGCCTCTAGGGCAGGAACAGGATGTCCATTCATCCACCCTACTAGAGAGAAGAGTGCGCCACTTTCCCTTTTATCATACCATCCCGATGGGTGTGTGAACGCGCACACTCCCACACACAAACAGTAGTATTTAAATTAGACACTAGAATGATCACACACAACAACACTGATATCATAATGCATGCATGTGGAAGAACATGCACACACACTCGGCGCAGAGGCCAGGTAGGCTAATTAAAAGGCAAAGAGTTTGTTAATGTGTTGTAATGCTGGACGGACTGCCGGGTATTACAGGAGCTGGAGTCATTACTGTACAGATACTGTGAAAGCCTGCCAGATCTCTTCTCTCTCTGCTTCGACAGATATGTTCGAACAGAAAACTGTGTTTTTGCTAATCTAGTTGGAAATTTTGGCTATCAACAAAGAGTTTTTTTCCATCTTGGTGTTCTCTCTATATTTACGATTCTTTAGCCACTGCCTACAATGTGCTGAATCCTTCACTGATAACAAAAAAGTAACGTAGCCCAAAATGAGTGGAGGAGCCTTTGCATTGGGAGTGAGTCTACAGTGAATTAAAATTCACTCTATTTATTCTCGAAATCTATAGTATTGTAAATGAATCATCTGTGCATATGTTTAGCACAAACAACGGCAAGCTCACAATTAGATCAGCCTCCATCCAATCAACAACCAGTGGATAGAAAGCCTGTATTTTTTTCTTTTCCGATAATCCGTTTCACACAGATGTATGTCACAATAGGGAATAAATAATTTGTCGACTTTAAATTGCCGCCTGCATTGGCAGCTCACTAGGTTTTGAAACAGAGCTTGTATGTGTGTGACAGTCCTGATAGTCGTATCTTACCCACCCTTAAGTTCTTGTGTTTAGTGAGCCAAAGAGGCTTGTCACTTTGAATCACAAAGGCGGCTCTAACCTTCTAAGCTCATACTGACTCTCAACACACATGCACACATACACAAATTGGCCTGCAGTAAATACCAGTGGCGAGTGATGAGGTCATTTAAAGCATACAGAATCTGCCTGACTCATACTCATCCACTGCGTGTGTTACTTCAGCATGAATAGCAGCTTATTTGCCACAGGCTCAGCCAGCCGCACAAGGAGATGATATGAGATGTTGTTTGGCCCATGCAGGGTGAGCGTGATGCTACATTTACTATTCGAAGCAGTTTCAAAGTGAGGTGGGACTTTACTGGTGTATATGACTTGACCTGTATTTAGCACAAGGGGCTTAATGTGATTTTGCTTAGTAATCCATGTAGGGTGACTGTTTGAATGTCTGCCCTCTCAGAATCAGATGAATTGATTCTTCACTGATGTTCAGAGAGTCTTTGGCTCATAAGTTTACATACCCGTTGAAGTGAATATAAGATGTTTAGCATTTTTGAAAAATAAAGGGATTGAATCTTAAAGGGATACTCCACTTTTTTTGGAAATAGGCTCATTTTACCACTCCCCCAGAGTTAAACAGTTGAGATTTACCGTTTTCAAATCCATTCAGCCGATTTTCTGATATTTAGAAGAATATCAGTAACCAGACAGATTCTGGTCTCATTGACTTCCATAGTAGGAAAAAAAATATACTATGGAAGTCAATGAGACCAGAAACTGTCTGGTTACTGATATTCTTCTAAATATAAAAAAAATCGTCTGAATACATTCGAAAATGGTAAAATCCAACTGTGTAACTCTGGGGGAGTTGTAAAATGAGCCTATTTCCGAAAAAAGTGGAGTATCCCTTTAAAAATATGATTATAAAACTTTTTTTTATAATTTAGTGCTGCTCTTGAGAAGCCTCCTTTATTCCACAATACAAAATTATAACTGCATTTACAATTATCCTTTTCCAATATGTATATATTGTTGTTATATTGCGTGTTGCTTCCTTTATATAATAATTATTATATCTTATTATATTCATTTGAAATATTATGTTATTTAATGTGATGTTAAAGTTTTAAAGATGAAATTCTAAATATGTGTATATTATAAATACTTATATTTTTGTCTTATGTCTATATATCATACATAAACTAAAAGCAATTTCTACAAACCCACATATAAGGGGTATTTAACTGTTATATCATTCATGTTGATTTAAGACTTTTCCTTGACCTGTGATTCTCACTCCATTTGAGTACATGATCCTGGCTACCATCATCGCTAACTGCATTGTCCTTGCCCTGGAACAACATCTTCCAGATGGGGACAAGACACCTATGTCAGAGCGTTTGGTGAGTGCAGTTGTGTTTATCAGTGTTTCTTTGTTTCAGTATACTGTAATACCACAATCTACATAACTCTACAGAAAACACGATAACTAATTGGTCTCTGAAATCATTTTTTTTTAAATAAATCCAGTTGTTTATTCCTGTTTACACACTCTTGTTTCTCTTTGTCCATCCCTTTGTCTTTTCTCTCACAGGAGGATACAGAACCTTACTTCATCGGCATTTTCTGTTTCGAGTCAGGCATTAAGATCTTGGCCCTGGGCTTTGCCTTCCACAAGGGCTCTTACCTACGTAATGGCTGGAATGTCATGGACTTTGTAGTGGTGCTTACTGGGTAAGTCAGAACAAACACATCTGCATTCACTTAGAATAAATTGCATCCATCTGATGCAGTTGTTTGTCACACTGCATAGTTTTAGCATCCGATTCACTAGGAATTATGCAAATCCAATTGTAAGAGAAATTTCTAAATTCTCCTCACCAATTTCGATGTCGCAACAAAAACCTGTAGGCAATTAAGCACAATTAAGTTTTCTTTTAAAGAAATAAGTTCTGTATCGATATTCAGAGATCATCTGTCAAATATGACCGTATTTGAAAGCATTGTGTTGGTAACCGATATTGAAGAAAAGTTGGTATGGACCATTTCTCACATTTCCTGGGATCATGTTTTGTACTTTAATGCCAAGACACTATAACACAGGGGTTCTCAACTCCAGTCCTCGCGACCCACTGCTCTTCATATACACACTGATTCAGATTCTCAGCTCCGTTAGGATAGACTTAACGTCTATCCTAACGAGCTGAGGATCTGAATCAGGTGTGTTAAACAAGGGAGACATACACAATATGCAGAGCAGTGGGTCGCGAGGACTGGAGTTGAGAAACCCTGCTATAACACAAAGTATAGCATTGTTATAATAATAATGAAAAATAAATAATAACTTTACTACATTTGTGATGTTGATAACTGTGGAAATGCACCATCACACAGTCTGTGAAAAGGGTTCATTGTTGTTACTGTTTTACTGTGAAGTACTTTTGCTGTCGCTGTCACATGCTTTTTTTGAGCAGTAATAGCAATAATTGCACCAGGCAGATATCACTGACTTAGGCAATCTAAAATTAGCATATTTAGCTCAGAAGAAGGTGTGTTTGTGTTTTGTTTGACAAAGACTTCATTTTAATGCACCTGATGCAGATTTTACATTTACATTTAGCAGAACGCTTTTATCCAAAGCGACTTATTGCATTTCAAGGTACATATTTACATTCTTATCAGTTCTTGCTTTCACTGAGAATCGAATCCATATCCTTGGCGTTGCAAGTGCCAATGCTGTACTGTTTGAGCTACAGGAAAGCTTGTTTGAGCTGTATGAAAGCTTAGATAATGCCTGGTTAACTGGTTAAGGGTGGCTAGTGTATAAAACACAGGTGTAAAAGAGGTGCAAATGTTTAGTGAATTTACCCAGCAAGCTCTTTTAAATGTCTGTGTTGGTATTTTAAATATTCAAATAAGCCATTTGAAATATTGCCTTCTGTTATGTTCTGTTTTAAAAGGGTTTATGGGTGAATGATTGTGTCAGGTTGGTTTATTGTACGTGAAATCTGCATGTGTTTGTGTGGACGTGAATGTATGTGAGGTGGAACCGCATGGCGAGTGATGTTTTTCTCCTGACCTAATGAGCTCATGGTGAGCTAAGATCAGAGCAGCACTGTGGATACAAGCGGTGAGGACACACTACAAATGTCACCAGAGAGAGAGTTTGACAGAAAAAGAGAACCATACAGAAGGAAGAATGATTGGACAGCACAGGGCTGGAGACAATCATGATTTTTGCAGAGGAGGAAGGAAGAGTAAAACAAGAAAATCTAGCTGAGGTTAGACAGCTAGATTTGCTTTTGCCTTATAATGGCATGCCAAACTTGTAGTATATTTATTTAAAAACATGAACAATATAATGAACAGAACAATGTAATGCACAAAACACATTTTTGTTTTATTTTAATAAGATGTATTCTCATCCAAGCCTGGATTGAAAACACATAGGCCCCTGGGGCTGTCCAAACCTAAGGGCCCCTTTCATGGTAGCCTATCTTGGTGCCACAACGTTTTCTACTAGAGGACTCATTTGTGTTTGTATATATAAATCTCATCTCCAACACAGACCACACAATGAGTATAAATATTCCAGGCTTCAACACATTAAAAGCATAAATGCATCCTCACTAGATATGAGGTCAACTTTTGCACATTATGTCTAGCATAAGGAGTTTACTTTGAAGTGTTTTTAATGGGGTTTTTTTGTAGTCTGCTTAAAAAAAGGAATGATGTGGGATGATTTCTTGGCATATGTGAGGACCCTAGCTGCAGAGTTCTGAATATATTGGAGATTATGTTTTGTAAGTCATCGAAAAGAGAATTGCAGTAGTCTAGCCAAAAGGTAATTAAAGCATAGACTAGGGTCTCAGCATCATTGATATTTAAAAACGAACGTAAACTTGCAATATTCTGTTAGGATGTAAAATAAGGAGAACCAACGAGAAGTAGATCTGTTTTATCAGTGATGAGTTTGAGAAAATTACTGGTCATCCAAGCATTTACTGTATGTCATCAATACAAACGATTTGGTGGAAAAAGTAGCATTGCTTTGTGATTTTTGAAATTAATGAAAAGTTGGGTGTCATCTGCATAGCAATGAAAACTAAAGCCATGTTAGTTGATAATGTGACCTAATGGAAGCATAGATGATGAATAGTAAAGGCCCAATAACAGAACCCTGGGGAACACCTTGTGAGGCAGGGGTGGTAATGGACTTAGCCTGATGTTTTGCTGGGGTTAAGGCCTTTAAATTGAAATAAATTAATCAATGAATAAATAAATGACAGAACCAAATAATAATAGATATTTTTGAAAACTTTAATATTGCATTATATACAAGTACATGGAACAGGGGTAAGTTTAGGGGTAGGTTCAGGGTTCAGTACTAGTTATTACCCAGGAATTGTAGTTACTAAAATAAGTACATGGTATTTACATGGGTAACTGGACTGTAAAAGGGAGCGTTACCACAACCTCTTTATTTAATAATTGACTTCTTCTATTTAATTTGTGAGTTGTTGCTGCGATCTTTCCAGGGTGCTTTCGAATAGTGCGATGTCATCGGCAAAGTCCAGGTGAAATAGTGAGATATTAGGTTGCCTAGATGACTCTCTTAGATGTGTTACGATGCCGTTGGTTTGGGTGGTGTTGGCGTGTTCCTCCTCAGCTTTTGTTAGTACAGTAGTCGAGGACAATGATGAACAAGAAAGGAGCTAGTGTGTCACCTTGTAGGACACCAGTTGAGATGTCGAATTGGTCTGACCAGCTTCCCCTCGACTAGTACATGGCTCTTGGAGTTGGTGTAGATTGCTCGGACCGCTCTTACCAATTTATTTGGTATGCCATAGTATCTCATGATTTCGAACATTGTTGGTCTGTTGATCGAGTCGAACACCTTCTTGAAGTCAATGAATGTGATGTAGTAGTCGAGATTCTTGTCTTTAAAGCCTTCAATTATACTGCGCAGGATGTGAACTTGCTCTGTACACCCTCTGCCTCTTCTGAAGCCAGCTTGATTGGCTCACAGGACTTTGTCGATCGGGTTCTCATCCTATGCAGGATGGCTTTATTGTAGACCTTTGCGCGATCGACAAAAGGCTGATCCCCCTGTAGTTGTTCATCAGGGTCAGATCACCTTTCTTGGGTAGAGGGACAGTTAAACTAGTTGTGAATTGTTTGGGTGCCGATTCTTGCACGTAGACTCTGTTGCAGATATCAAGGAGGAGACCTCTACATAATCTCCTCTGAACTTTAATGCTTCTACTGTTATTGCATAGTCAGGCCCTGGTGATGTGCCGCTTTTAAGTCCCCGAATAGCTTGGAACATATCCACACAGAAGAAAAAGTCATAGCTTCATCCTTAATTCCTGGGATCCATGCTATAAAGCTCTTAAATTCTTGTCAAAAAGTATTTAAGTAAATAATTATTGCATAGAATACAGAGTTTAATTGTAATCACAAAAGAAGAAATGGTTGTATGGTTTCTATATTAACAACAATTAATTAATATTAATATTACTAATACAGTGTTAAACTATGGTATTTATAATGAAAAACATCTCAAAAGCATAAAAGTGACTTTTTAAATTACCCTTATTTTACCTAATATTTAATAGAAGGCTAATAATTACATTAATAATAAATATTATTATGCCATATTTCTACAGCATTAGTAACTTCATAGTACATTTTTATAGGGGTGAAGCTTTGTGGATTGAAAATTTTGTAATTACCATTCTGTATAGTTATTCTGTATGCCTCAACACACTACATGGTCAGAGGTATTCAATTGGTTTCAGATAGGTTCACCACAGAGCCTTTACTGTTCACAAATCATGTTATGCTCATGTTGAGTTCATATAGATCAAGCAACTTGCACTGGTTTCTGCAAGGAATTCTCTTCTGACGTCAAGCCTCAATCCCAACTTATGTGAGACAGTAAGACATCTTGATGCTGAACTGCCATCTGCTCGGATTGGGCTGAAATCAACCAATCGCTGATGTAATTCAATAAGCAAATACATAGCTGCACCCACGCATTTTGTGAAAGTGCGGGGTGATAAACCTAGGCAGAAGGGAAGAACCCGATACTGGTACGCTTTGCTCCCGAAAGCAAACCTCAGGAACTTCCTGTGATTAGGATAGATGGGTACATGGAAGTACGCGTCCTTTAAGTCTATCGTGACAAATCAATCCTCCAACTGAATCTGTTTGAGTGTAAGCAATTTGAACTGGAGTTTCTGAACCCTGCAGTTTAGTTGGCGCAGGTCTAGAATAGGACGCAACCCCCATCTTTTTTTGGAACAATTAAGTGACTGCTGTAAAATCCTGACTCCCTGCTGGCAGGAGGAACCCTTTCTATAGCCTCCTTTTGTAGAAGAGTCTGTACTACTTGCTCTATATCCAGAGCCTGCTTGGGTCCACCACCGTAGGGAATGACCCCTAGAAATCTGGGTGGACGAGACGAGAATTGTATTCTGTAACCCTTTTCAGACAGTAGCTTCCACACTGCCAGAAAATCTACTCTTGAAACTGGTCTCTGGTACTGGTCCGAACAGCCACTTCAGTGTCCTAACGGCGAAACGGCAGGGAACAACCGAAGCTTGATCTGCGGACTGCCCTCAGAAGTCTGATGGCCTCGGCATCAGGACTTTTTCTTAGTCAAAGCCTTTTTGGAGATAATGAGTCTTCAGACCTTGTCCATTTTTAGATGGCTTTGACTGTGACCTCCAACCAGACCCCCCTGAATGTGTAGGAGCCCCGAGTGGCGACGTTTTGCTTTTGTCACACTCTGTGCTGTGAGGAGCTCGTAGCGGGGTACCCCCACCCATAAGGAAACGAGGGCAAGGGACAGCACACGGTTTGAACTGCTGTTTGTTCGCCATGATATATATTTATTACACAGAAGCTATAGCGCGGTCTGTTTCTGGGTATGCTTTGTAGTTTCCTGGTCTGTGACATCACCCACCTATGACGTCTCGTCACATTAATGAAGTAATTCTACACATGCTTCATGCATCACGCAGGGCGTTCCCACAGCGTCTTGTTGCAGTCCGAGTTCCCTTGAAAGGGAATTCCTTTATTTTTTAAATGACCAGATGGTCATTTTAATTATTATTTTAATTCAAGTATCCAAACCATTTCAAGAGAATAACGAAAATTCAGTTATGGACTGGTCTGTTTCAAAACTATGTGAAGAGTTTTGTTTGAAAATGTATAAACTTATTGTTTAGTAGCCCTGAATTTGGTGTGAAGAGTCTTTTACGTTTAAATTGATGTTGCACTTTTAAGATAATCAAAACGGTGGATGCCAATTCTGAGGCTCAGATTCTAGAATAGTTATGAATTAAAACCATTAAGTTATGAAAAAGTTTTTTTCTCTGTTTTTTTATCTTCTATTTTCTTTAAATATAAACATATATGTGCTAACATTTTGAGAACTCTATTAAAGAGGCTACATGCGTTTTCCTAAAAATTAAACTCGCGACTGACACCATGTGGCCCAAAAACAGAACTGCTCTTCCTTTCTGCTCGCCGCGCGCACTCGTACGTGCACAGTGCACACGTCATCCGCTACATGGAGGTCAGCATTATGTTTACAGAGGTAAGAACAGTCAAATACATATATTGTTTGAGATAAGTGTTCTGCTTGCGACTCGAGTGTAGGCTACTTGCTGACTAGCGGTGTTAGCAGAGTGATCGGAAACGTATAACATGAACGCGCTTGACGTCACATCCGCAGACAACGCGGGAAAATTCGGACCCGAAAGAAAATATTAAAAATAGGATACAGGCGAATAGATGCACCCACTGTGCGCGGACAAGGTGTCAGTATGCTCATCAGGAGATGTTTGATTCATAAATGGTAAAATAAAACGGATTTTGTTAAGTTTATTTTGGGGGAAAGTTCCATATAGCCTCTTTAAAGACCAGTTAACATTCTATTAACATTACTTTGGAATATGTTTGTCGAGAACTTTGAGATTACTTTGAGTTTCCTGATCTGAATCTGATGATAATGATAATCGTTCAGAAGTTTAGGGTAAGTTTAAAGATTCTTCATTAATTTTTTGAAGATGTCAATTATGCTCACAAAGGTTGGTTTTTATTATGAAAAACGGTACAAACAGCAATGTTGTAAAATAGTATTTCCGTTTAAAATAACTTTTAAACTTTTAAAATGTAATTTCAACCTGTGAAGCTGAATTTTCATTACTTTAGTCTTCAGCATCACATGATCGATTATAATATGCTGATTTGGTGCTCAAGAAACATTTATAAATACTGAAATTAAATAAAAAATTTTAATGATTTTTTTTATGAAAATATCTTTACTGTCAATTTCAATGTCTTACCTGAAACTCTTGAATAGTATTGCATGTTTCTGAAAAAATAATGTGAAGTTGAATCTATAGTGTTATAATGTCTGCACTGCCAATCATCTTGCAGTACATTACTTCTCCAGCATGCATGTTATAGACGCTTTCATCTGACGCGTTGCCATGGTGATGAGCTGGCCCAAAGTTAACTTCCGTTCTGTTAGTTTATACTGTTTATTGGATAATACGGCATTAACTGCAAATGCAGTGAAAGTTAAGGTGATGAGCAGGTTGTTGAGCAAACGCAATTGAAAAAAAAATGTTAAGGTTTCCTAACAAAGAGGGAGACGGCGGTATTAAAATGGCTTGGTTTATCCGAGTGTCCGGTACAGTGTTTCCCATACATTTATGAGTGGCAGCCCACCACATTATCAGCGCTGACCGCCACATATTGATTTCCGTGTTTTTTATAATTTAAGATGGGAAAAGTTGTATTTGACTGCAGAGTTGCGTGCAGCGCATATTCGCACGCTCCCTCTCTCTCTCTCTCTCTCTCTCTCTCTCTCTCTCTCTCTCTCTGCAAACACATTGACACAGCGGAGCAGTCTGTGTATTGAATGGTTAGTAGTATCATAAACAGCCTAGCTAATAAGGAGAGCTATGTTCACCTAATAAAGCCCCGTCGCCGCGCTCGCCGCAGTTTTTAACACTGCGGTAAATCAGACACGTCGGCAGAAAAACATCTTGTCTCCAATTTTTGTTCAACGGGTCTGGTAGTGTCACATTTCAGTTTGGCCAGGTAACATTTATTTTCTTTGACTGGCAAGAAATACCAGCTACTATGGTTATTTACTTGTTATGTATTGTCTGCGCAAGTTTGCCGGAAGTTAAGTTTGGGCCAGTTTAATGCACATGCGCAGTACCGTTTGTTTGTGTTGTCACTGCTGAAAGCGTCTATAGCCTTTTCATCCAACTCTGCGTACATCAAATTCGCTCACATATCCAATTTAGTTAGTAAATTAGAGAACTAGGACTGTAAGGAGAGGTGCTAAAAGGTTGGCTGGGCAGATATTGCCACTTGACCTAAAATCCACAAGCTTGATTGATCAACCATTGTAGCTCAGTTAGCATGATTACTGAACACAGAACTGCTGGATCTCATACATTGTTATTGGTAGTTTAACGCATGGTGGGTGTTGTGAAAATGTACTCTCTGCTCTGTCATATTCTGAGTTGTACTGAAGAGAGGTAGAAGTGCATGTAGGTGTGTTTAGTGAGTTTTTGTGCAGTTATTCTAAGAACGTGGTGCCTTTTTCAGTAAACTTTTGTAAGATTGTAAACGTTTAGTTAGAAAAATATATGTGATGAATACTTGAGGTAAATTTTAATATGTTAATATAACATTAACAAGGGCTTATAAATTATGAGAATACAGGTTTGATTCTTATAAGCATAGTGCTCAATGTGAAATTACAAGGTGTTTCGTAGAGAATTTAAAGCTGATATGTTTGCAAATTTCTACTTTTGAATGACCAAATTTTACTGTACAATGCCATTGTTGTAGTTTTGGCATATTAAGCTCGTTCAATTATGTAAAATCTAACAAAATAAAATATGAAGTGAAAATATGTATAGTATTAGTGTAAAGTAAAGTGTACACTCTTAGAAAAAAGGGTTTATATGTAGCATAGGGTTCTTTACTCAACTCCAAAGAACATTTTATGCTAAAAAAGGTTCAATAATGACAAGAAAGAACACTTTTGGCAAATAGGTTCTTTAAGGCCCCGTTTACACGATGGAAAAATGCAGATATTTCTCTGCGTTTTGCCCTCTCATTTATCACGAAACGCCGTTTTTATCACTGAAAACGAATATTTCTAAAAGCTCTGGGCAAAGTGGAGATTTTCGAAAACGCCGGATATTTGTTGTCGTGTAAACTGGGAGAAACGGCGTTTTAGGTTCTCTCTCGTCAATTCCAGGATTCTGATTGGCTTGCATGGCTTTATCCTTAACCCTACACTGCCGCCTTAGGTTTAGCATAGTTATGATGGCGCTCTACGGCGTATTCATGCGGGGGTGTAAACGATGTTATTTTTGAAAACCGAAGAGGGGAAAATATTCGTTTTGCTAAATACCCGGCTTTGTGTAAACGTGGCCTAAAGCAGGGGTTCTCAACTTCAGTCCTCTGACCCACTGCTCTGCATAATGTGTATGTCTCCTTGTTCATCACACTGATTCAGATCCTTAGCTTGTTAGGATAGACTCTACTGTCTATCCTAACGAGCTGAGGATCTGAATCAGGTGTGTTAAACAAGGGAGACATACACACTATGCAGAGCAGTGGGTCACGAGGACTGGAGTTGAGAACCCCTGCTTTAAAGGCTATTATTTATTCATATATTACATTATTCTGCAACATTTTGTAGTTGTAATTAAATTATTGTTTATTAAACTGTTGTAGTAACTTAATATCACATTTTAATCATGCTGATTTTTGGAGGATAAAAACTGAAATGTCACTCTTCGTGTGATATTGATTAATTACATTTTTTAACCCCCATATCTTGAATTTTGTGATCATGTATTGCATTTAAGGGGTTCCAATATATGTAGCGCTTTAGAACCTTTTAAGGTTCTATATAGAACCTTTTCTTCGAAGAGTGTACTTATTTTAAAACGGACAAAATGATGGTAACAGGATAGATGTAAAACCTAAAGACACAAGTCTTATTAGTACATTGTCAACTAAAATCTACACATATAAAATTCTATTATTATAATGTTTTATTATTATTATATTAATTGTCAATTTTTATTATTATTTGCATATTTGGTGATATAGCAAAGAGAAGTTGGCAGGCCGAATATAAATATTCAAAATAAAAAATTGCAGAAATTGTCTGTATTACGATACCATTGTGCATTTTTTTAAAGGTACACGCATATGTGTTTGTTGTTATCTCTCTGTGTGTATATGTATTTGTGTTTATATGTATATGTGCATGATACTCCTGTTTGATCTTTCTGTGTGTGTGCGTGTAAATGGGTCAGAGGGTGTGTTGGCTGCAGTAGGGAGGAGAGCTATAGCCCTGTTTGGTGCAGCCATTTTCTCTCTACTCACTCTATTCTGAGTCTTTATCATGTGCAACGTTTGAAGTACATAGGCTGAGCAATTGTCCTGTTTAACAGATGTATGTGCATATTTTCAGAATTCAAAATCTAATAAGCTGTCAAATAAATACATAAACAAGGGTGAAGGAGAAAAGGGAACAGGGTAAGATCTTGGGTTTGTCTTTCCATGTGTCCTAGGGTTTAGCGAAGAGAAAGAGAAGAGAAAGGGAAAGATGCAACTGGAGAAGCAGTAGGTTGGAAACAAGCAGTGGCTTGTGTGTGTATGAGAGAGAGACTGAGAGAGAGGAGAAGCAGAGCAAGCCAATGAGAGCGGTCTTTGCAGGAGCTGCTGCAGTAACCTGTTTTTCACTACTGCAGATGATCAATCATCCAGCAAAACCTTGAGACACAAGAACTTTCTCTTCCTCACACACTCACAGGCTGCTATTCTCTCTCTGCTCACAGCTGTTCTCTTTGCTGTGGAAGGTAAATGGCGGATATGTCTTTCAGTTGAGGAGCACTTTGAAGATGAAATGATATGTCCCCTCTCAACACCTCAACTCTGGTCCTTTGATATAACACACATTAATAGCCCTTTCTCTTTTTTCTTTTTCTCTCTATTTTCCCATAGAATTACACTGAGCAACACATTGAAATCTGATGTAAAACAGCTGCAACATGAAGCAGAGAGTGCACAATACACCATTTATCCACACAGTGGTCATGGTTAAATGATGAAAATAGCCAAAAGATTGCAATAAGACCTTCCTGTACACCAATGAATTAGCTGTTTCAAAAACAGGAATAATTTTCTTATGAAATATTTGATTGAGGTTGTATCCAATAGTAATGTGGAATTAATGATATATATATATATATATATATATATATATATATATATATATATATATATATATAAAAACATATGCTTTTGTTTTAACATTAAATGAACTTTTTAAAACAATTTATGATATTTATTATACTATTTATCACATATATTAATTATATGCCTCCAGTTAGGCCCATTGATTGTAGTTGTTAAAGAAATGTATTAATGTCAAGTTCACCCTGCTCAACTGTGTAATTTGCTTCGGATAAAGCATCTGCTAAATGTATAAATGTAAATATGTGTAACCTTGTGAATATAGATAGATAGTTGGTTAGTTAGTTAGTTTGAACTTTCTTGTCCACCAATGAGGAAATTCTACTTTGGCTTCTCATAAAAATGCAAGTTATACACATACACAATATACGGTGTGAACAGTATTCTCAAAAAGAGTTAATTTTCCCAGTTCCTTCATTTAATAATCTAACTGGCACTGATATATGTTTTGGAATTTTGAGACCTTATACTTGCTTCCAGATTGATAATGTGTACAGATGTGACTTAATGATGCAAAGAAATGCTCAAGTAGTTTTAAACACTGGCTGGTTATGTATTTTCTCATGTATTTTGGATAATTTTTAACCCCAAAAAAGACCATAATAATGTGAGTTAGCCATGATAGCCAGTTAGCAGGAAACATACACAATATAAAACTCCAAACTAAGCATTTGAACATTACCTTTCAAGAGCAAGCAGTTTGTGAATCCTGCATTGAAGCAGTCGTCAGTAAAATAAATGGTACACATCAAAAGTTATAGGTTATACTTGTATAATGTTATACAAGTTATATTCATGCATTATAATGTTATAATGTTAGTACGTAACTTATAATGTTAGTATGTTTTTTAAATCAAAAATAGTCATAATTTAGCGGCGCATTTCCATAGAAAATACAATTAAACCATTGTTTCTCCAGAGGCTCGGATTAACGAACTAAAAAATACTTTTGTGTTCATTTGTACATCCGAACACTGATCAGCTGCCATGCTTGTTTACAAGCCATAATATTTCTAGAGGAAAAATTCGTACTCCTTAGCTCATTTTCTCATGGGCGAGCCAAAGTCTCTGGACGGGCAAAAGCAGAGAAAGGGGAGGTTACCTTTCCTCCATATGACGTCATACAGGGGAGATTCAAGATCAGCCCGTCTAAGCTTTCATTTTCTCAAAGGCAGAGAAAGATAGCCAAAGCTCAGTTTATACCGATTGAAATTTCTAGCCACTGGGGGACCATATACAGGCTAGGGTAAAAAAATAAATAATAATAATGTCAGAGGACCATTAACCACTGATTTTCTTCACATGCTTGTCCTTGGGCAGTGAAAAAACTGGCTTTACCCTTCACTTTGTAGAGCAGCGTCTTCTCTGACATGATGCTGTCCAGTATCCACAGGAATCAGCTGACGGTTTGAGGTTCAAGTTTTCCCTGGTGTCTGCGCGCACAATATACTAATGTTATGGGCGAGCAAAATACTAATGTTTTGTCATGACACCACAACAATGAAACGGCTTATGACTTGTTTGAAAAACGATTCATTTCATTGACTCCGAGTAGACTCTTACTTTTGAAAAACAATAACTTTATATCCGGTGCACTTTCAGATTCAAAACTTTGCAGGTTGTTTTCATTCACTGTAGAGCTACACACTACATGAAAGGTCATTTTCAAAAATGCATAATAGGGACCCTTTAATATTTCACCGTGACTAAACATGTTTGTTTTCCCGCATACTGTATGTATGTAGAGATATCTCACTTCGTATCGGACAGATTGCAGAGTAGATGCTGTATGTTTTTAGATCCACCAAACCCCTCCTTTTGCCTTGTTAGCACAGTGATGCTAAAATTCTATCAATGAGAAATGGCTCTTGTTCCCATGGAAACAGTTATGAATGAGAAGGGCCCAGTAACCGTAGAAACTGTCTGAATGAGGAATTGTCAGTTGCTATGGGGATATGGTGTATTGTGAGGAAGTCTGTGGTGGGAGTTGTCATCCTCATCGACTCTCTAAACAAACAAAAAGAACGTTAATGTGTTTTTGACTTTACTGCTTCTACAGTATTCATACAGTGTTGGTAACGAAACAGTAGTGTTTTGACTAGTAGCAGCACTGACCTACATTTACGTCCACTGCTTCAAAAAACACTGCCGCTTTCTCTCACTCATAGCTGTACACACATTCTCTCACACTCACAGTGTGTGTCTGGGATCGTGGGGAGATGGATTGGCAGATGCCTCCCTGTGGGCTGCCCCGTGTCAGTGCGGTGTAAACACCTGTGAATTCTCCTCTGTATCCCATAAGCTCAATCTGTCAGATTCTTTGGGGCTCCCTGGAGCCCACACACCCACGGTTCACTTTCCTGAAGCAAAACCTCTCTTGGAAGAAAACTTTATGTATACCTTTACAAAAGGGGTCTTATTCTTAAATAACCTGGGGCCTTGAGCTAGGTGGGGTTTTCCAATAAGGGCAGCTTATTTCATTTAAATGTTTAATTTGATTTTGTTGTTTACATGCAGGTAGGCCATGGCACCAATGTGTTTTCACAGCATTATAACAGATTGTGTAATGTTTTTTGCCTTGTCTTGTCTTGTCTTAGTTTAGTTAGTTTGTTTTGTTTACATGCAGGTAGGCCACGGCACCAACATGTTCACAGCATTAGAACAGATTGTGTTTTGTTTTGGTAACACTTTACAATAAGGTTCATTAGTTAACATTAGTTAACTACATTAGTTAACATGTACAATATGTGAACAATACTTCTTCAGCATTTATTAATCTTAGTTAATATTAATTCCAACATTTACTAATACGTTATTAAAATCAAAGGTTGTATTAGTTAACATTAGTTAATGGACTGTGAACTAACATGAACGCACAATGAACAGCTGTATTTGTATTAACTAACATTAACAAAGATTAATAAACACTGTAACTAATGCATTGCTCATCGTTAGTTCATGTTAGTTAATGCATTTACTAATGTTAACTAATGAACCTTATTATAAAGTGTTACCGTTTTGTCTTATCTTGTCTTGTTTTGTCTTGTTTAGTTTTGTTTGTTTTGTTTACATGCAGGTAGGCCATGGCACCAACATGTTCACAGCATTAGAACAGATTGTGTTTTGTTTTGTTTTGTCTTGATCTTGTCTTGCTGCTTGTTTAGTTTTGTTTTGTCTTGTTTTGTTTTGTTTGTTTTGTTTACATGCAGGTAGGCCACGGCACCAACATGTTCACAGCATTAGAACAGATTGTGTTTTGTTTTGTCTTATCTTGTCTCGTCTTGTTTAGTTTTGTTTGTTTAGTTTTGTTTGATTTGTTTACATGCAGGTAGGCCATGGCACCAACATGTTCACAGCATTAGAACAGATTGTGTTTTGTTTTGTTTTGTCTTGTCTTGTCGTCTTGTTTAGTTTTGTTTGTTTAGTTTTGTTTGTATTTGTTTACATGCAGGTAGGCCACGGCACCAACATGTTCACAGCATTAGAACAGATTGTGTTTTGTTTTGTTTTGTCTTGTCTTGTTTGTCTTGTCTTGTCTTGTCTTGTCTTATCTTGTCTCGTCTTGTTTAGTTTTGTCTTGTTTTAGTTTTGTTTGTTTTGTTTACATGCAGGTAGGCCACGGCACCAACATGTTCACAGCATTAGAACAGATTGTGTTTTGTTTTGTCTTATCTTGTCTCGTCTTGTTTAGTTTTGTTTGTTTAGTTTTGTTTGTTTTGTTTACATGCAGGTAGGCCACGGCACCAACATGTTTCACAGCATTAGAACAGATTGTGTTTTGTTTTGTCTTGTCTTGTCTCGTCTTTTTTTAGTTTTGTTTGTTTTGTTTTGTTTGTTTTGTTTACATGCAGGTAGGCCACAGCACCAACATGTCTCCATAAGGAAATGTATTTTATTCTTAAGGAAAATATAAGGGTTTCCATGAGGGTTAGGTTTAGGTTTACAAATCAAACATATCATTAGCTCAATATAAAACAGTAGAAGTCAATGAAAAGTCCCCACCCTCCTAGAGAAATAAGTGCGTTGGTGTGTTAGAGAACGGGAGAGAAAGTGTTGTATAATAAGTCAGGTACAGCTGACAGTGGTGGCTCTCAGACTGCAGCTCTATAATAGACGAGGAGAGATGGGAATAAATCAGCCAGTCAGCATCTTCCTTCTCACTCTCATCCAGCTCCTCCCTCTCTCCTCTCTGTTCCTCTTCCTCTCCAGCCTCCTTTGGCTCTCTTTCTTCGCCTCCCCATTTTGCTCTGTTCTCTCTCTCTCTCTCTCTCTCTCTCTCTCTCTCTCTCTCTCTCTCTCTCTCTCTCTCTCTCCTTCTCTCCATCTCTCCCTTTCTTTCTCATTTGGCTCTCTGTCCATCCCCTAGTAATTTACATTAATATTAACTGAACAACTAGTCTTCCTTCAACCTCCATGATTCCTGCCTCTCTGCATCTATGTCCTTTGCTTTTTTTTCCCTATGCCCTTAGTTGCTTTTAGTTTGTTCTATTAAAATAAAGTTCAGGTTGTCAGCTGTCTTCAAAAACAGGCTTCATGTGGCGATAAAACTGATAATTTGTTGCTACATCTGTGGGTTTGAATGTTGATTTAAAATTCCTGTCATATATGTTTCACTATCCGTGCTGTATTGATTCAGTTGGATTCACGTCTTTGTTCTTCTCTGCATGTTATCATTAAAGAGAATCAGTTTCCAGTGACTTTCCTGCACAAAT
Source organism: Hybognathus amarus (assembly GCA_030378365.1). Taxonomy (NCBI): domain Eukaryota; kingdom Metazoa; phylum Chordata; class Actinopteri; order Cypriniformes; family Leuciscidae; genus Hybognathus; species Hybognathus amarus. The sequence continues at coordinate 185,487 of JAQIUQ010006065.1, read as the reverse complement.
AAAGGTCATATGAATACAAAGCAGCGGTCCCCACATTTATCTCTATTCTCTGCACATGGACCTCTGACATTCACTCTGCGGGGGACGGGCAGTGTGTGCCATCCTCTCTCAAACCATTAATGCCCACTACTTATCGTATTTGAGTCCATGATTCACACACTGTAGCGTAGATGTCTGACCAGGTGAAGCCTTAATACTGTCGTTTATGATTTTAATTTTGTCAGTGTTCAGAACAGCCCGTTCTCATCCCAAGACGTCCTCTAACTGACGCTTTTGACCATACGTCAACATCTGACGCTTCAGGGCACCCTTTAACATCAGTTAGATGTCAGGTAAAGGGTGCCCTAAAGTGTCGGATGTTGTCAAAAGCGTCAATTAGATGACGTCTTGGGATGAGAATGTGTTGTTCAGAATGGGCATTAGCTTAATCACGATGTAAATAGATTTACATGAGCGCTGTTCATGTACCTTTGTCACGCTTTATACATGTTTTTCTCAATTAAAAAAAATCTAAACTGTCACTAATGTTCTCTTAGTATAGTAGACCGCTGTTTACCACAATATCCCAGTTTAAACCTCGACTGATTTTGTGTTGTCTTGGTCATCTATGATTCATTCTGTAATGTTATTTCTCTCCAGAATACTGTCAACAGTGGGCTCAGACTTTGACCTGAGGACCCTGCGTGCTGTTCAAGTGTTGAGACCTCTCAAACTTGTGTCTGGGATTCCTAGTGAGTAACATATTTGTTCCAATTTATTCAATTTGATGTTTTATACATGTAGGGATGCACCGAACATTTTCTGTTAAAACTGATTCTGTTGCATAGAACTTAATGAAGAATAATATATAGATATTAATATATTGATATTTTATACTATTTTAATATAGGCCTATCTGTCCAATTTTTGTGTGTTACTTTAAATAAAAGCTTGTTTTTTTTTTCAGATTCAGTAAAGTAATTGAATTTAATCATTTATTTTTCAGGCCCAGATTTTTCATTTTAGTACATCCCCAATTATATGCTTTCCGTACAATGAAAGTGGATGTGATTTTTACTGCTAAGCTCCAAAAAGAACAAATAAATAAATAAATAATAATAAATGCATCGCACTTAGGTTTGAAGTCACTGAAGCAGGCTTTCTGCGGGTCTTAAAAAAGTCTTAAGTCTTAATTCACCCTGACACTAATTATGACCTTAAAAAGGTCTTAAATCAGAGGAGAATTTTTTTTATTCATAGTCATGGCATTAAATGTTGCATGCATTGCAAAAAAATACATAAATAAAAAAAATCTTTAAATCTAGATAAATTTACTTGAAATTCAAATTAAGTCTTGAAAAATGATACGAAATTGAGTGAGTTTACAACAATAAGTTATCAAACTTTCCCTTGAATTAAGCTGATTTTTTTTCTGAGCACATTAGCAGATATTTGTTGTTTTTTTATTATTATTCAAACTTTTTCATAATCTGTTTTACAGAAAACAATACTTGATATTTTGTCATTTTTTTATCTCTGTAAATGCATCTTTATTTAAGATTATTTAGACATTTGCACTGGAAAACAAGACAGAAACACAGAATAATAATGTCATAAATTCCATAAGTCAAACTTTTTTTTTGTAAAATGAATTAAAAATTAATCAATATCTGTTGAAAGTAGTATTTTTAAACTGAAGTGTTGTTAATCCAACTACATTTAGAGAACATATTTACATATTGTGTTCCCTTCAATCAATTCCTTACATTTTCTCTACTTGGTCTTAAAAAGGCCTTAAAAAGTCTTAAATGTATCTTCATAAAACCCTGCTGAAGACAAATGGCATTAATTCTTGTATGTCACGTGACTAATCGGTTTAAAAAAGCAACCACAGCTGTGATTTGAGGGCTGATTTGTAGGGGAAGATTAAATATCATTATATTCATTGTTCAAAACATGATCTGAGAAGACTTGAATATACAGTTCATGAGAATTGCTTTTATATGCTGATTTAGTATATTTGAAGTATGATGATGCAGTTTACATGATACATTTTGTGCCAAATTACAAGCTGTCAAGTTTTGTAATCCAATTTTATGCTGCAAAAACAAACACCAAAACCTCTGACAAAGTCAATATGCTTGTTCTCTTTCCTCTAGGCTTGCAGGTTGTTCTCAAATCCATTATGAAAGCCATGATCCCACTGCTGCAGATCGGTCTGCTGCTCTTCTTTGCCATTCTCATGTTCGCCATCATTGGTCTAGAGTTCTATATGGGCAAATTTCATACCACATGCTTTGACAATATCACTGGTAGGTCACTTGGTGCCAGTTTTGGAGATCATGGAATGTCACAATCACAAGTAGCACAGTTTAATTATTTATGAAAGATGTATTTATGATTTTTCTCTTTCTTGCACCCCATTCTTTCTGTTAGATGAAATCCGAGAGGAGTTTCCTTGCGGGAATGAAACTGGTGCTCGGAAGTGTCCAAATGGAACAGTATGTAAAAAGTACTGGCTTGGACCTAACTATGGTATTACCCAGTTTGACAACATCCTGTTTGCCGTGCTCACAGTCTTCCAGTGTATCACCATGGAGGGCTGGACTGACCTGCTATACTATGTAAGTCTGCATTGCAGCCCTTGACTAATGCCACAGAGCTTCCTCATTTCAATTTTTGGATTTTTGACCTTTGCTTAAATAGACCCTTAAAAGAACAGACCAGGAGTAGAAATAAGCAATTATCTGTTATTGAACTTTTAATATCTGTTCAAATTGTAGGTGATCAAAATCTTATTTTAGGAATATGTAATTTTTAATAAGGATAAATGTATGGTTTCAATGACTGAGATGACATGAATACTGAAAAATATGTTTTTTTTTATATACTTCAAGGACAGTCACTGTTTTCTATTTTAATATATATTTTTAAAATATGGTTCATTCCTGTGATGTCATAGCTGAATTTTCACTCCAGTCTTCAGTGGCTATGTTTACAGTGACTACGCACTACTTTTGTTTCAATTGAACTGAATTCATTTTCGATCTATGAATCTGAATATAGTGTTTACATAAATGCTACAACATCGGGTTGATGTGTGTGTGTATACTGTATAAAATATATTTTTTGACATGCACACACTGAACGAATATACAGAGATTACCACTGTTTGTGCAAAATGACCATTCTCCTATTTTGGTTCTTTATTTGTTTTAAACAGCAGACTTATTTTTTTAACTATTTCTGGTCATACTTTGGAGACAATGACATATGAACCGTTGTGCAATGCAGCTTATAATTATCATGCTGTAAACACACCCAAAAGCAGTCTTCTGTGCATGAGGATCCCGAAGAACAAGGACTGGTGGGGCATTGTACTGCTCCACTTCACAGACGCAGAGTGAAAGGAGAATTTTAGAATGACTGACGGGACGCTCATTTATATGACAGGAAGAACAGCTCTGTTCCGCACTTCATACATTATTATGCTATCTATGTCTTTGCACATGTGCAGTTTATGCAGATTTGGTTTTCAATCCAATCAAGTGTTAACATGTCCTCTTCATCAGATTGGAAAAGGAAAAAATCACCCCTTTCAATTGGATTGGAAATTTCATTCGGATCGATTAAGGTATTTACATGAGGGCTTTTCAGCCCGGTTGAGCCGTCAGTCCGATTACTAAAAGATTATTTGGTTGCATGTTGTAAGGCCTGCCCAATCGGTCCAAGCGGCAGTTTCCGATAAGCGAGTGAAGGTTACACCGTGTTCCTAACTCACACGCGACGCCGCAACACGCGATAAAAGGTATCTTTTCCATGTTAATCATTTTTTGTCCTAACCAGGGTGCGTTTCCCATACAACGATATAACTCGCTGCTTCACTACTATAGTACCGATGTATCGATTGGAGAAATCAACTAGCTAGTCGCGACTGTTTCCCGAAACCCACTGTCGCAAAGTATCGTTCAACCACGTTGGTTTCGCACGTGGTGGAGTAATAACTACTTTTAACTAAACTCTTTGAGATCCAATTAACGCTAGATTTGTTGATTTAAATTACAGACATGTCATCTGAGGACTATTTCTAATTGTTCTCAGTTATTTTGCTTTATTACCAGACTCAATATTTGCCTCGTTCTCACATAGTGGTGCGCGTTCGCACATGCGCACTCTTTAAAATCAGTACTTAAAATCTTTTAACAAACTAAAAGACGTAAATTACATTTGTATGTATTCTAAATAGAAGGCACCGGTTGTACTGAATGTCAGCTTGCTCATTTTGCTCAAGATAAGGATTTATTACGTCCAAATGTGATGCAATATAGAAACGATGCTTCTAACCACAGGTCGAGATATGTTGTTCAAACCACACAACTTTGTGAAGCTGTTTGTGAATGTTCGTTGAAACGATGGTTTCAGGAAACACCGAACTCGTTGAACTATGCAGATAACGACGAAACTTGCGACCATAGTTGGCTAACGATGCTTTCGGAAACCCCTGATGCGACGGAGACACGCAAAGTTTCTAATTTAGAAATGGTTCCTATTTCTGTTGTATATATCCTCACCGCGGCACACTTTGTGACACTGCCCGTCTGCTCATTAACTACTTCATTTTCTTAAGCAGCCAATACACATGGCGACAGACTAATATTACATTTAGGCATGTCAACATGGTCAGAACAATCTCCTGCAGTTCAAACAACATCAGTATGGGAAAAAGTGATTTGACAATTGACTTTGGGACGTGGCATGATATTTAGTGCAGAAGGACTAGTCTGAGTATTTCAGAAACTGCTAATCTTCTCAAATATCACGCAACATTTCTCAAGTTTACAGATGGTGCAAGGAAAAACACTCCAGTGGAGGTTCTTGACGGAAATGCCTGTCTCATGCAGAGGTCAGAGGAGAATGGCCAGACTGGTTACAGAGCTGATAGAAGGGCAACAGTGCACTAGAATAACCACCTGTTCTGCCAACCCAGAGGTCAGCAGAGGGGCATCTCTGAATGCACGGTGCGTTACAAACTGAGCAATGGGCTACAGCAGCAAAAGGACCACCACCAAGTGCACACTCCTTTTCAGCTAGACAGGAAACTGAGGCTGCAATTTGCACAGCATTACAAAATTGGACAATAAAAAGTGGAAGAAGCGCTGCCTGAGGTCTGATGAGTCGATTTATACTGCAAGATTCGGATGGTAGGTCAGAATTTGGTCTACAACATGAACATGGATTCATCCTGCCTTGTCTGAACGGTTCAGGCTGGTGGTGGTAGGGTGTAGGGAATATTTTCTGGCACTCTTAGGACCCTGGTACAATTGACGTGAATTAAAACAGCCACAGCCTACCTGGAGTATTGTTGCTGACCATGTTTCCATGCCTTTATGACCACAATGCCCAACTTCTGATGGCCTACTTCAGCAGGATAATGCACCATGTTGGTGAGGCTGGAAATCGTCTCAGACTGATTTTCTGAACATGACAATGGTAACTGTCTAGAATGGCCTTCACCAGTAGCAGATCTAATCCCAATGAGCATCTTGGGATGTGGTGAAGCAAAGATTGGCATCATGGATGTGCCACCGACAATATACGGCAACTGTGATCCATCATGAATATGGACCAAACTCCCCTGAGGAATCTTCCAAGCACCTTGTTGAATCTATGCCACGAAGAATTAAGGCAGTTCTGAAGGCAAAGAGGTAAACCCGTTACTGTACATCAGTACCTAAATAACAATAACCAATGATATTGTTAATGTTTTGATTTTCAATAATGTTATTACTTGTTTGATAATGTTCTTACCTATTTCCAAAGTGTGGGTCAGCAATGCGCTTTCTTAGAGAGACTCCGCTCACACGCTGTTCTGAATGTGTGGCGTCTTACAGTCGTGTCGTGTCTAGTTTGTACAGACACACTTGCTGTCGCTGGAATTTTATCGCATTCGCGTGTAGTTAGGACATGGTGTTACTGCCTGACTTTTCAGTGTGGCAAAGTAATTTAATTCCAATTAAACTTTTATCTGACTCCATTTTATCATGACCTCGAATTTAGGATGGAATGCCAATTGGTTATTGGACATTTAGTTTAGCAGCACATTTGATTATTCTATTTATCTGTTGACTTTATATTTACCTGTACATTAGGAATCTATGTCACTTTGAGATCCTTGCGCTGGCCGTTTAACGCCTCACGATCACAAGCTCGCTATGATCCATTGTTTTGGTCAGACCACTGTTTTGTCCACTGTTTTGACCACTGTTTTTTGGTCAGACCACTGTTTTGACCACAGACCACAAACAGACCACTATTTTGGTCACTAAACAAAGGTAATTGGCGAATATCTTAGACGGTCGCATTCACGCTTACTCAATCTTAGATATTTTTGTATAGCCTCCCTTGGTCAGTGTACACTTGAATTAAAGTAACGTTTACTTTAGACAGGGGTCATGGGCATGGCCACTACTACAGATATAAGCCAACCAATATTACTTCTCTGATAGTAGCTTTGGTTTGGTCATGCTATGGTTTCACACGTATACTTAACTAGAGTAACATTACATTGAACAGAGTTAAGTCTCACCCTATTTAGGTTGGAAGAGCAACATTTTGCTGTCCTAAATTCACTTATGCTTAACAAAAAAAAATTAGTGCCAAATATTAGCTGGAACTCTAAAAACACAGTTGGTGTGCCCTATGCTTCACTCAAAACTGGACTCACTAAACTGACGCAGATTTGCGGGAACATTCGCATTCGCTTAATATATTTGGGAAAATAATTTCAGAGTAAGTCATAATAAATCCAAATGTAACTATTTATTATTAGGTAAATGTATCATTCCAGTTACATAATCAATTCAAAGATAATCAATACAAGAACATCAAATGCTCAGAGATAAAGAGAAAAGCTGCATAACATAAGAAAAATACATGAGGCTGAGTGTCTTGAGGACATTCAACATCACGGGCTGATTTGAACTTCAAAGCGCACCCTGAACCCTTTTCAGCATCTCCCTAAATACTCAGACCAAGACAAAACCTCTTTTCAAATGTAAACATGAGTTCACAATGGGAATTTGCATTAATCACCGTCCCACACTTACTGCGGGCAGAAGTTGATTTGCATGGGGGCTCACCCACAGCAGTTAACAAGATATCTCTAAACTCAACACCTTATTACCTTTTTGGTTTACTTCTGTGAGAATGAGACCTTTGTACCAGTCACACTAAGACATTTCAAATGATACCAAACATGTATGTGGGTAGCAGGACGAGGCCAAAGGGCCATGAGAGAACGGCGCGAGGCTGGTGGCGTGATTGCTGATGAGTGCCACCGGTGCGACGCTCCGGTCTCGAATCCCTCACAGAGGAGCAGACGCATAAAAGGATGAGCGACTATAGTGAAGGATAAGAGAGGACCAGGCCTGGACTGTTTTATTTGATGCTTTGATTTATTATGTGTGGCGGCAGTCATCCATGGGGGGCTGCCGTCTTTACTTTCATTTTGTGTTGATTAATTTATTAAAGTCTTTAGATGTTCGCCAGTTCCATATATATATACATATATATATATATATATATATATATATATATATATATATATATATATATATATTCCCTGTATGATATATGCTATTTGTGCATCCACCTTCCCCAGCTCCACCTGTATAGAACCTGTATCAAATATGCTATTTGTGCATCAATAGTATGACTTGCAAAATCATAATCAGCGTAGCAGATCTATTCCGTCATTACCAAATACATTAACATTGCCATTTCCATTACCATGCTAAAATATTCAGAGAGTTGTCATGATTATAAAACATACACTACCGGTCAAAAGTTTAGGGTCGATAAGATTTTTTATGTTTTTAAAAGAAGTCTCTTCTGCTCACCAAGGCTGCAATTTTTTGATAAAGAAATACACAAAATACACAGTAATATTGTGAAATATTATGACAATTTAAAATGACTTTTTTATGTTAATATATATTAAAATGTAATTTATTCCTCTGAAAAAAAAGCTGAATTTTCAGCATCATTACTCCAGTCTTCAGTGTCACATGATCCTTCACAAATCACTCTAATATGATGATTTTATACTCCAAAACCCTGTATGATTATTATCCATGTTGAAAACAGTTTTTTAAATTTTTATTTCAGGATTCTTTGATGAATAGAAAGTTCAAAGAACAGCATTTATTTAATTAGAATCTTTTCTAACATTATAAATGTCTTTACTGTAACTTTTGATCAATGTAACTCATCCTTGATGAATAGAAGTATTGATTTCTTATTTATTTCCCACAAAAATAAAATACAAATTCTTACTGACCCCAAACTTTTTAAAGGGTAGTGTTTAATGTAACAAAAGCTTTCCATTTCAGATAAAAGCTGTTCTTTTGAACTTTCTATTCATCAAAGAATCCTGAAATAAAAAAGTAAAAACATGGATAATCATCATACATTTTCAACATGGATAATAATCATACATGTATTTGGAGCATAAAATCATTATATTAGAGTGATTTGTGAAGGATCATGTGACACTGAAGACTGGAGTAATGATGCTGAAAATTCAGCTTTTTTTCAGAGGAATAAATTACATTTTAATATATATTAACATAAAAAAGGTCATTTTAAATTGTCATAATATTTCACAATATTACTGTGTCTTTTGTGTATTTTTTATCAAAAAATTGCAGCCTTGGTGAGCAGAAGAGACTTCTTTTAAAAACATAAAAATGCATGGACACTGTACTTTTGTATCATCTGGGCTTGAAATTGGAGGGCCTCATCTTTTCACCTGGACATCCTGTATTATTTTGGTTTTGATTAATCCTTAATCCTTAGTGTAGAGGATTACTGATTTCTTCTACGTCAAGATTATCAAAAAATAGCCAATCTTAAGGACTGAATAGCCCCACCTAATCCACATCCCCGTTAACTTTGACTCGCAGACATACAGTAAGCAAAATCTTGCCTATAGAGTCAGAGGCGGTGCAGTGCATTTATAGTCTTATCACTTTTGGCCAGCCTGTCCACTCTGAACAGACAGAGCTGTTTCCGGTGAGGTGAGTTCAGCCGCCCTCTACGACAGAAAATAGGGCAGTGATGTTAATGCTATGTTCAAGATTTCCACATCCTAATTTTGTTACCTCAGGGACCAGTTTAATCTCAATGCCACTTCAATACTTCCCACAAATTAACAGCCGATTTACCTGAAGAACTAAAGGTTTATTTCAAAAGAAGATCTTGATTTTGGCAGTGAGAAATAAGAGGGTGGTGATTCCACATGACTTAGGCTTGCATTTCTCCACAGCCCAATAAGATGTCAACATCTATCATTTGGTCTTACTGTATTTTTATACTCGTTTTCTTTTTTCATTACTCTGCGTCTCGCCGCCTCTAAACCCCTATTTCTACTTGCCCCTGCTTTTTTCTTCCTCCTGTTTCCCTCTCTCTCTCTGGTGAACATGGCTCTATATATAACACACCCTGCTCAACTGAAGTTATTCTTACAGCTGCTGAGAAAGAAACCTATGAAAATTTAATTGCAAAAAAGCTGCAGTACATACTGGGGCTTTCAGTGCTCTCAGACATGGAGTGGATGAAAAAGAAGTGGGGCAGATTAAGGAAGACAGAAAAAGGGGAAGATAGGAAGACTATGTTTCATAGCTATGACAAAATGACATTGTATATTACAAGTATAGATTTTTTTGTTTTAACAAAGTCGCTTTGGATAAAAATGTCTGCTAAATGCAACAATGTAATGTAAATGAAAATGAAATAGAAAGATATCAGCAGCTTCAGCTGGTTAATGAATGAGCTATTTTAAAATGTCTTTAAAGGAATAGCTACTGTAGTTTACTTTATTTACTTGAGTGCAAAAGGAGATATTTAGCAGAATGCCCAAGCTGCTTTTTTTCCATTAATGAAAGCAAATGGTGACCTTAAAAGTAATATTTTCATAATGGCTTATATAGGCTTTAGAAGACTTAAAAAAAAATCATCATATGCCCTACTTCTCTGACTTCTAACCTTCTTCCGTTAGTCTAAAGGTCTGGCGAGACTATGTGAATGATGACACCATTTTTAGTTTTTGTTTGAACTATCCCTCATAAACAAAATCAGGGCTCCAGACTAACTTTTTTTACTAGGAGCACTGTTGCCCCTGACTGAAAATTTTCAGGAGCGCAAGCAGAAAATTTAGGGGCACGCCTTAAATCAGCTTGCAATGCAATTATTCAAATTTCCACCAAAATAACTGTAATACTGGCAAATTCTTCAATAATAAATAGACTTAACATTATGATATGCTGTTTTATTTTAAGTTCACAGGGCTCCAGATTTAAATTTGAGGGCAGCACCACCTCAAATGAGAACTCACACCAAGTTCTACAAAATAAAATAAAAAAAATCTGGTAGCACTGGGGCTAACAATAAATCACTAAGCTTAATTTAGTGTGTAGATGAAATTAACTAGTTATTATCTTTTATAATGTCTTAATATTAATTTAAAAAAGTAGTGAAAACATAAATATTAAGGAGTGAAATAGCCAATAAACATCCTACTGTTTACATTGGTATATTATTATTAATTTACTTTTTTTTAAATAAGTGTTTAAATAAGAGTTTTCCAACATCTTAAAATTTTTCGTTTTAGGACAAAAAAAACAAAACATTATCATATTCTGTCACATTATCATATTTATGGTTAGAGTTAGGTTACAACATTAGCCTTAATCCATGGTGTATGTTGCTGATTTGTGTGTTGAAAGTCTTCTATAAGTGTTTCTCCTGGTTTCCACGTCAGCGCTGTTTGATCTGCGCGAATCGGAATGTTTCTCACTGGATATCGTAGCGATGATGTTATTAATTCTGAGGCGAATTCAATGGATTTCTTCACTGGATCTCCTAGTTACAGTGTCGTGTGATTCGAGATTGGCCCGTGACTGGCAAGTTCGGGGCTTTATTTTACTGTCAGTTTGGGGCGCTGCTCAATAGAGAGCCTAAGTCCCGCCCCTCCGCTTCCGGTTAATGGGACCTTATTTCTGAAAAATTATGAATGGGAGTCAATGGCGAGAGATAACTTATCTTTTTATTCCGTCTGAACTGTGTCCTGGATTACACATATGATGTTTGTCAATTTAAAAGATAATTATGAAAGTCAAGAAAGTCGCAGTTCGTCATAAAACAGGAGAGTAACTTTTAGTTTTATGTGAAAAACCCTCAATGAACTACATCTCCCGGGAGGCGAAACAACGAGCGAGATCAGCTGCTGTGTGTGTGTGCAGTCTGGAACAACACACTCATGACGGTAACGTTACGATTATAATGGAAGACTATAGAAACAATGACATAGCCTCAGTAAAGTTCGCTTCATTCATTGAGAGAAAATGTGCACCTTTGGGATTTGTAGTCTTTGTAATTACGCATTTTCACAGTCATATATCTCAACAGTTTTACATCAAACTGCGACTTTCTTGACTTTAAAATGCATCTTTTAAATTGACAAACATCATATGTGTAATTCAGCGATCAATTTAAACGAAATCAAAATATTTGTTATCTCACGCCATTGACTACCATACAATATTTTTCCGAAATAAGGTCCCATGGTGGTCGACCGGAAGGGGAGGGACTTAGGCTCTCTATAGAGTAGCGTATTTAGCGCTTCTAGGTAACGAGTCCATAGATCGCTTATTGCTCAGACGCACATTGCAGGTTGTAATATTTGTCTCCGTCTCCTTCCCACAGACGTTTACGTGCGCTGATTCTTGTCGCGGATTAATTGACGCCCTTCCACGTTTAACCATGCGTTTAACGTGTGGCAAGTTACTGGTCGTACATTCAGTCGCACACTCTCAAATTTTGGTCGCAAAATGCGACCATTTGGTCGCAGTCTGGAGCCCTGAAATGTGTTTTCTTGAAATGCTTCAAAACCAAATTGTGCAGATGTGACATATCTGCGTTTTTCTAAAGCAACACTTGTGGGCTGTTTCAATCTGGGCTTTTGTAGCCTTGGTTCCTTCCCTAGAGGCAGTCAGTGGAGCAATGCCATACAAGATGGCTGCCCATTTGTTCCTCTCTGCAGTGGCAGGGTGCAGTGGTGCCGAGCACCCAGCTGTGTGTACCATAGATGGAGCAGCCCCAGCCAGATGGTTGCCACTTCCAGGTTGCACATCGCATGGTACATGGTGTCCTAGGATCTGACACGGTACTGTCATAGATGTTCTCGTCCTCTGTAAGCAGGGGCAGATTTCAACTTGCCCTCTCCCTATAAAAATACCAAAAAGAAAAAAAAGATTAACAATCATATGTCTTCCTAATTGACGCCATTGGAAGAGTGCTGCTGAGAGTCTTGGGAAGCCAAATGCAAAGAAAACCAGATGAACAAACTGTACTCTCAGCTGGAGAGAGAAAAATGTTTGAATGTGTGCCTCATTGTACTGACTGGGCTGTTTTATGCTGTTACAGAGCAATGATGCTTCAGGGAGTGCATGGAACTGGATGTACTTCATCCCCCTCATCATCATCGGCTCCTTCTTCATGCTCAATCTTGTACTGGGTGTGTTGTCAGGGTAAGAAACCTCAGGGAGTGTGAGCTCTTCTCAAAATCAGCTGTATCTTTTGTTTTCATGTCTACACTTTTGGTGCATTGTCTAATTTGCTAATACATCTCAGTGTTTATGGTATTTGTGTGGATTGTATATAAACATATGTAGTGTTTTGGGATTTTTTTGTGTTAAATTCATTATTCCTTATTCAAAAAGTCAAATTTATTCTTTTGTTTTGAATTACATTTTGAATTCCAGATTTTAGTGTTACAGTAAGCATTGTTCAAGTGAGGGATAATCCACAGCTAGCTAGCACGAACATGGAGGTAAAGAAGCTAATGTACAGCTAGCCATTGATAATCTTGCTTATACCATGGTCATTTGCCATCATTGACAACTTAAAGCTGTTATTGATGTTTACAGTGCAATATTTGACCAGAAGGATACAATTTACAGTTATTTCCATCAGTTACGGATTGTTAGATCTAGCTTTATACCCTCTTTGAATCAGATATAGTGATAAAGTGGTGCGTAAGATTACATTTATTTGAATGAATGAATTATAGCATTTATTTAAATTAATTCTCGAGAGAATGAGCGAGAGATAACAAGTTTTAGTTTATGTGGTTCTGTGTGTCTCTCCTCTCTGTGTGAGGGTGGTGTGTGTGTGCTTCAAAGAAAACAGCGCATTAATATAGAACAGTGATTAAACTGACTTGGAACTTAATGTGCCAATCAGAATCGAGTTATCAGACAGACCATGGTATAATACAGTTTAATTCATCAGATGTAACTATATGTAGATGATGTTCACGCAAAAATATTTAAAAACACCAGAAGGACATCACAAGCTTAAAATGCTTCAAATTATGTCTAAAGATGTTAATTACGGAAGAATTTGTTCCCATGATTTAGGTCAAGGTCACTTTTATTTATATAGCACCTTAAAACAGCATTACTGCTGACCAAGGTGCTTTAAAGAAACACAATAAAAACAAATGTCATACATTTATTTGTATGATTTATTCATTTGTTCCCTTAATTTAAGTTAAATCGTGGCCTCAAATTAGTACAACATGGCCACATTTTAACTTAAAGCTACACTATAACTCTTTTAGTTTATTCTTAGCTAAAAACACGTAGTTCTTTCAAAAATATATGTGCTCATTAATGTATATTTACTAGTATTCTCATGAATGTATAATATGCCATTGAAAATACATACGGGTAAGGGGTTCTAATGTCAGTCGCCATGTTGCCCCTCCATCTTGAAAGTACATTAGCCAAAGAGGCACATACCTCAAGCTTCGGCTTTCGCGTTTACGTTTGAGTTAACACTCATGGACGAGGTCGAACTGGAAGCCATGTTAATCTTGGACTACATTGGCCATCGTCGGAGTTAAAACGAAATCGGAATTGAGAGGAACAGAAACTAATATTCACTGGATGGTCATATACCTTTTCACCACTAGATGGGGGTAAAAATCACACAGTGTAGCTTTAAATGAGGCCATTAATTAAATCATGGGAACAAGTTCTTAATTCCTGACAATTATTTTTGTCATGTGCAGGTCTCCATAGTTAAGCAACCAAGGCAAGAAGGCAGTTATCCAGTGATTCTGATGATCTCAAAATGTCCAAAAAATCTCCACTGTATCTGGAATTGACTGTGCATGTGGATGTGCATTTTGTGTACATCTGTTGATGAGAATTTTTTTTGCATGCATGTGTGTATGTGATACAGAGAGTTTGCGAAAGAAAGGGAGCGAGTGGAGAACAGGAGCGAGTTTCTTAAGCTGAAGCGTCAGCAGCAGATAGAGAGAGAGCTGAACGGATATCTGGAGTGGATCTGCAAAGCAGGTAAATGCCATAGAAATAGCCATTAAATACTAGAGAACACTAGCTGAAGCCAAGAATACAGATAGAAGCTTGTCTCTTTTGATACGGATGTCTTTACATGCGTATCTCAGTCCTGGAATGTGTTGATAATGTACAAAATGTTTCATCAGGCATCATTTACACACTAGAAATTGCCCCACTTTCACGAATCTCTTTTTTATTGCGTACAGAAGAGGTGATTCTGGCTGACGATGACAATGACACAGATGACCGGATGCCCTTTGACGGTATTTACATGAACTCCTCTATCCTTCCTTCCTTTTCATCCCCCTCTCCTTCTCTCTTTGCTCCCTCACTGGGACTAGGTGTCGATTTCCCATTGTAAGGGAAGAGAGATATCAATAGCATGGCTTTGCTGAGGGGTGATATTGTATACTTCATGTCCATAAGTACAGTTAATGCAGTGTACATGAGAACATTTACATGGATCGTCCATCTGTAGCTCACAGCATGTAGCTGTGGTTTCTCAACTTCATATTTGTTTATGATCCATATAACAGACACGCTACACTTCGTAGTTGTCTCTTCTTTTCTTCTTTGTTAAATTCTGTAATTCTATAAGTGTATGCTGTGAGTATGATCAATTAGAAATGAGTGATTATGGTGTGTTACACAGGCTCAAAGAGGAGGCCCACAATTAAGAAGAGTAAAACTGAGCTGCTCGATGCTGAGGATGGAGATGGAGATATAGGTGTGCTTGAGAGTTAAACACACACTTAAACATTTAAATGTAGGGTATAGGCTCAAGAGATGATCAGTGGGAATATTACCATAAAAATACATGCTAGTGTTTGGTATTCTTTGAAAGGCAAACCATGGTATATTAAAATAAAGTTTTGAAATATATTACCATAGTAGTATTACATGTTATTCTTAATTACAAAATATATTATTAAAATAATAATTTTAGTGAAAAGCTGATTTGATAAATTAACCTGAAATACTATAGTATAGTATAGTATCTAGTATAGTATCTGTTTTTTTTTCTTTTAGAAATCGTATGTGTTTTTTCCTCTTTATATTTTCATTGAATTTTATGGTGTCCTGTTTCCCCTGCCGCTCGGCTTCTCTGTTTCTTTATGGTCCATCAGGTTCTCCATTTGCACGGGGCAGTCTGAAGAGCTCGAAGCTGGAGGGCTCTTCCTTCCATAAAAAGGAGCGTCGACTGAGATTCTTCATTAGGCACATAGTGAAGACACAAACCTTCTACTGGTCTGTGCTTTGTCTGGTGGGACTCAACACACTGTGTGTGGCTGCCGTGCACTATGACCAGCCTGACCTGCTCTCCGATTTCCTCTGTAAGTCTGTTGACTTGTCCATTCACTAATCTGTAACACAGAATCTGCTAACTTTTCTGTATTTTCTCTGCATATTGTGTGGGCCACAATATCTGTGGCTGTTTAATCTCTGCAGATGTGCTTGTCAGCAGTTTAGAATCTGTGAAGTTTCTTTCACTGTCTGTAGATAAAGGTGAAAATGAAGTGAAAATTCCTTTTCTTTATTTTCCTTTATGTTCTATTTTCTAAAGATGTTACTCTGTTGCTCTTCTTTTGTCTTAGTTTATTCCAGAGGTGTCAAACTCCCCGTTTACACGATGGGAAAACGCAGATATTTCTCTGCGTTTTGCCCTCTCATTTACACGAAAACAGCGTTTTTATCACTGAAAATGATTATTTCTAAAAACTCTGGGCAAAGTGGAGATTTTTGAAAATGCCGGATATTTGTTGTTGTGTGAACTGGGAGAAACGGCGTTTTAGGTTCTCTCTTGACGATTCTGAGGATTCTGATTGGCTTGCATGGCTTTATCCTTAACCCCTACACTGCCGCCAATAGGTTTGGCATAGTTATGATGGCACTCGACGGCGTATTTATGCGGGTGTGTGAACGATGTTATTTTTGAAAACGGAGAGGGGAAAATATTCGCTTTGCTAAATACCCAGCTTTGTGTAAACGATTAGGACTAAACTAGAAGAACATTATTATTAATGTGATGAAATTGGCATTCAGACATTAAGTGTCCAAAATGTAATAGTTTTGGGGTCCAAAGTACTTTCTAACAACTATTGAATAAAGCAGGGGTGTCAAACTCAGTTCCTGGGGGAACTCACAACCCTGCAGAGTTTAGCTTCAATGCTAATTAAGCACACCTGATCAGCTAATCAAGTCCTTCAGGCTCATTTGAAAACTGCAAGTGTGTGTGTGTTGAAGCAGTGTTGGAACTAAACTCTTTAGGGCTGTGGCTTTCCAGGAACTGAGTTTAACACCCTGTTTTATTCAATAGTTGTTAGAAAGTACTTTGGACCCCAAAAGTATTTCCAATTTCATCACATCAACAATAATGTTCTTCTAGTTTAGTCGTAATCGTACACTTTCTACAACAACGACTTTTTCAGAAAATCTACAAATTCTCTGTTAATTACGGAGAATTTGTTCCCATGATTTAGGTCAAGGTCACTTTTATTTATATAGCACCTTAAAACAGCATTACTGCTGACCAAGGTGCTTTAAAGAAACACAATAAAAACAAATGTCATACATTTATTTGTATGATTTATTCATTTGTTCCCTTAATTTTGTTAAGGCGCTCGACGGCGTATTTATGCGGGTGTGTGAACGATGTTATTTTTGAAAACGGAGAGGGGAAAATATTCGTTTTGCTAAATACCCAGTTAATAATAATGTAATGCATTATTATTAATGTGATGAAATTGGCATTCAGACATTAAGTGTCCAAAATGTAATACTTTTGGGGTCCAAAGTACTTTCTAACAACTATTGAATAAAGCAGGGGTGTCAAACTCAGTTCCTGAACTCACAACCCTCCAGAGTTTAGCTTCAATGCTAATTAAACACACCTGATCAGCTAATCAAGTCCTTCAGGCTCATTTGAAAACTGCAAGTGTGTGTGTGTGTTGAAGCAGTGTTGGAACTAAACTCTGTAGGGCTGTTTCTTTCCAGGAACTGAGTTTAACACCCCTGCTTTATTCAATAGTTGTTAGAAAGTACTTTGGACCCCAAAAGTATTATATTTTAGACACTTAATGTCTGAATGCCAATTTCATCACATTAATAATAATGTTCTTCTAGTTTAATCGTACACTTTCTACAACAACGACTTTTTTTGCTGACAAAAGTGTGTGCTCTATGAAAAAAAAATGCATGATACATTTTTAAATGTGGCTGCATTTCGGGTCGCTGAAAAGCCTTGGTGATTCCTGTGTGGTATTATTTTCTTCATATCTTTGTCCTTTGCAAACACTCTCTGTCTTTTTTCATCTCTCTCCTCAATCCAGACTTTGCTGAGTTCACCTTCCTGGGGATCTTTATGGCAGAGATGTGTATTAAGATGTATGGGCTGGGGACTAGACCTTATTTTTCACTCCTCCTTCAACTGTTTTGACTGCATCGTGAGTTTCTCGTGTCTTTTGTTCTATTGTCTTCTTAATAAATCAGAACATTTTTGGAGGAAACCAAAAGCATGAGACCAGCTTTCCAATCATTTCTCTCTTACGCCTTTTCCACCAAAGCATTTTAAGAGCTGGTTCAGAGACAGTTCCTGCGCGCGAACCAATTCTTTGTGTTTCGACAGCCAAAGAACCTGTTCTCGGCCAGGAAAACTGGTTCCAAAGCGGCACCAACTCTTTTCTGGACTAGAACCGTTATTTCACGACATCATGCTTATGTCGGGGGCTGGGGCAGGTTTAGATGTGTTCTAATCATCTATTCTGACCATCGCAAAGCCAGGAGAAACATTTGCAGAAACACTATGGAGTCCACCTTTGTAATTGTTGTGCTTTTAGTTGGCGCAAGCGTTTCTATTTTTTTTTATTGAAAACATTATAAGCAAAGAAGAAAACAGTCACAATACAGAACAAATAAATGGAAAGAAAAAAATACACAAGACAGGGGTCTAACCAATCAGAAAAGATTACATATTAAAAGATAAGATTAAAAGAATTACATATTTCAATTGTTTTTAAAGCCTTCTTGGTACACAAGTTAGAGATAATCCCAAAGTAATGTTGTACTTGCAAGCGTTTCTAGCTAAGACGTATGGCGACGTACACAGTGACGTAACAATGTCATTCCCTGGGCACTCTAGTCAGTGGAAAAACAAACCAAAAGTTGGAAAAAACAAAAGTTGAACCAACTTCAAACCAATCTTGAACCGAACCAGTTCTTTTTTGGTGGAAAAGGGGTATCTCAGGTCTTGATGTTGATATAGTTACTGAAATTAGTTTGTATTATTAAATATTCTTAATAATTCAGAATTCACTGTCACTGCGCTGTAAAATAAATTGGTTTCTTAATCAGTATTTTAGTGTTGAAGATTGATGATTTTCAAGCAAAACTGTAAAATAGTACTAGAATATGCTGAATTAAGTACAATTTGTTTGTTTGTTGTTAATGTTAACAATGTCAGCATTTCATGACTACATGTAGTGTCCTTCCAATATGTATCCTTGTTTTCGCATGGGTCCGGTTGGAGTCTTTTTTTCCAAACTCTGTCCAAAGTTTTTTGCATTGTACAACGGGTGAATCTTCAGTTGTCACTAGTGATTGTCATTTGAACCTTTCTGGATCTGCCATCAAATTGATAAGTTTAATTATATCAAGTGCTGTGAGAAAAGGCTATAAATCTCCATCTCCAACATCCAATATACGCAATATAGCTTATATTAGCCTTTACTAGACTCCTTTATTTGTACAGATGTGACGTAATGACGCAAATACATGCTCGAATTTCCTGCAGAAAAAACAAACAAACATAATTACAATCTTACCATTTTGAATCGAGCTAAGGAAAGCAGATAGTTTTAAACACTGGCTGGTTATGTACTTGTTCAAAAATGTATTTTGGATCAATTTTTAACCCCAAAAAGTAGCGGACTGCAGCTTTAATGTTATTGAATGAGCTGTAAATGTGTGTATTTTTTGTATGTGTATTTGTGTGTGTGTGGGACAGGTCATTTGTGGCAGCATTTTCGAGGTGCTTTGGGCTATGATCCAGCCAGGAACCTCGTTTGGTATCAGTGTGTTACGAGCTCTCAGGTTACTGAGGATCTTCAAAGTGACCAAGTGAGTCTCTCACGTCTCTAGTCCCATGTCTGTCTCTCCTTCCCTCTCTTTGTCGAGTTTCCCATTTACCCTTCGAGCTGTCTCAAGGACTAAGTGTCTTAAAAGTCTTCTCTTTTCCCTTTCTCAGATATTGGGCATCTCTGAGGAACCTGGTGGTGTCTTTGTTGAACTCCATGAAGTCCATCATCAGTTTACTCTTCCTCCTTTTCCTCTTCATCGTGGTTTTTGCATTGCTGGGCATGCAGCTGTTTGGAGGACAGTCAGTATAACACTAAAATAATGACATTCACTTTTATTTTATTTTTCTATTACTTAAAAAATAATTCAGGCTGACTTAGTGCCATAAACAAGACTATAGGAAATACTCTGTGTAACAATAATATAGCAAAAATGTTGTCTTTTCAGGTTTAACTTTGAATCCGGCACACCACCAACAAACTTTGATACTTTTCCTGCAGCAATAATGACAGTGTTTCAGGTGAGGAAATGATCAAACTGTGCCCATCAAACTGTTGGTTTGCTTTCTATGGCTTTTTTAACATGGACCTTTCTGTATACCTCAGATCCTGACGGGTGAAGACTGGAACATGGTCATGTATGATGGGATTCGAGTCTCAGGGTGGAGTCAGAACGGGCATGGTCTTCTCAGTCTTCTTCATTGTTCTTACACTCTTCGGCAACTGTATCCAAACGCATAATATAGCATGCTGACATACTGTTTGCACAGTTTTCTCATACACTAATGAAGTATTAATGTTGCTTAACACTTCTGTGAACAGATACTTTGCTCAATGTGTTCTTGGCTATCGCTGTGGACAATCTGGCTAATGCACAAGAGCTGACCAAGGTAAAACCACACATAGGGCCAGATTTACTGAACAGGGCCAATTAGCTTGAGAGCGCAATCCTATAAAAGTGCTGATAGAAGTGGAAAGTTGTTCTCGTGTTCTACTGACAATCTGCACAACCACCGCCAGATCATTTGCATAATGATTAACGCAATCTACCAAGCGTAGCGCAAATTAGCGTCTGGTTTAAGGTGTGCTTTTTGTGGGCCTTAATTGACGACGCAAATACCAGTAAATTGGTGTGCGCAAACCTTAGTAAAATCGCGTTGTGTGATTCATTTAAATACTCTCCACTCATAAATTTTGCGTCTGAAAGGGAAAATCCTGCAAATACAACATTATCAGACGCAGAAATAACTGCCCACGCCTTTTTAGCGCTATAGCACCCAGTATGAGCACTTTTGATGACCACAGTTCTCTCACTCTTGTCTTTCTCACAGACTGTTTATCCTTCACACTCCGCATCACATTTTAATCAATATGCTTCATGTTTCTCTCTGTTTAGGATGAACAGGAGGAAGAGCAGGCAGCCAATAAGAAAATGGCTCTTCAGACGGCGAAGGAAGTAGCTGAGGTCAGCCCACTGTCTGCAGCCAGCCTCTCCATTGCTGCGTGAGTATCTCTCTCTCATCTCTCTCTCTCTGTCCTGCAGCCACATTTTGTCTCCCACAAATTCTTTGTCCTCCTTATGTCCGTTTTCATGTGTTCAGTCTATTTTTAGCTCTTTTATCAGCCGCATTAATACACAGGTCAATCAGAGACCTCCCAAAAAAGACCACTTCAATCTAAGAATTTTTACTTGTTTTGGTGTCCATTCTTTTCATTGATGTTGTTCTACTCCGAACCTTAAATCATATAGAATACAAACATATCAACATTACCGTTCAAAATATTGAGGTTGGTAAGATTAAAAAATAAGTCCCACTTTACATTAAGTGGCTTAAAGTACTATATACTTACATTGAAATTAATAATTTGATACAATGGACTTATTGTGTACATACATGTTTTACATTGTATTTATATTTTAAAAATACCAGCATGTAATTACAGCTATAATTACTTTATGTAATTACATTTGTAATTACACAGTTGACCCATACCACCACAGCCGTCCCTAACCTTACCCGTATCACACATCAATAGCAGCAAAAGTGTTTTACAATACAACAGGAACACAATAATACATTGTACTTATTGTTCAATGTAAGTACATAGTACGTAAAGCCACTTAATATAAAGTGGGACCAAATAAGATAATAATAATTAAATCTCTTATAGTCCCCAAGGTAAGGCTGCATTTATTTGATCAAAAATGTAGTAAAATGTGAAGTATCATTACAATTTAACTGTTTTCTATTTTAATACATTTTAAAATGTAATTTTATTCCTGTGACGGCAAAGCTGAATTATCAGCATTCAGTTTCACATTATCCTTCAGAAATCACTCTGAAATGATGATTTACTGCTCAAGAAACATTTATTTCTATTATCAATGTTGGAAACAGTTGTTCAATATTTTTGTAGAAACCATCATAGATTTTTACAGGATTCTTTGATTTAAATAGAAAGTTCAAAACAGCATTTATTTTAAGTGGAAATCATTTTTAACAATAATTTCTTTTGCAGACACAAATGTAAACCATTAGTCACAAAGACACGTTTTTTTCCCCAGGCCAAATTATTTGTAAAAAAACAAAAAAGTGACATTCTAGCCTGCTGAAAGTTTAGTTTAACTTTGGAACTGCATTTTGGAACATAGTAGCTTGACTCTAGCTATTTGTATTATTAGTTGGTATATGTTCCTAATCGCATATCAGAACTTTAAGGCAACATACTTTTTTTCCCGTTATATTTGGTGTCATACATCTATAATGTAATCCTTTGTCCTAAAATATCATCTGTGATCCTCTCACTGTTATATACACACATGCAAAGGCACAGACCGATTTAATATGTTTCAGGTTTGTCCGAAGTGTGAATTTATCCAAGTATTTGTAAGGAAAAGAAGAGAGAATCAGAAGAAAATATGTGTGTATTAGTGAGGACAAGTGTGTGAATGAGGAAGAAGAGCAAAGAGATGTTCTGTGTTTCACACATGCTGTCTTCCTCCTCAGCGTGACAGTAAACTCTGAGCGTCTTGATGCAACAGAACACTTTCTGGACTGGTATTTATTCATTTATACTCTTTCTGTTTTTTTTTTTTAAACGCCTCTCTATTCGCCCCACACCTCCCACTCTTCTCCCATTAGCCTTTTCGACATGTGCATTTCCTCCTCGGTTCTCTGTGCTACTCCCCGCTCTGTTCTACAGGCCGCTGGGTGGGATGGGACGGGTTTGTCACTCCTCGTCTCTTCTTCTCTCTTCATCCTGCTACTCATCATCTGCTGTTCTCCTCTTATCTCTTTTTCTTTTTTCTCTTTCACATGCTTTGCTCCAAGGGGTGGGGCGCCTGTGATGTCTTCACTCCCAGAATTATTATAGTTATCTTATTTGTGTGTTTGCGCGTGCGCGTTTTGCACGTGTGTGTGCGCGTGTGTGTGTGTGTTCTGTGAGTGAGTTTGACCCAGGCGGTGCAATCATCCTCTTTTAACAAATGGTAGCTGGTAGCTTGTAGGTGGGCATTTTCAGCCTGTGGTAACTGCAGCAACCTCACTTTTCCCTCTTGATGATTACTAATCTCAGATCTACTATAAATGTCCCTCTCTGTCTCTCTCTCTTTTCTGCAGCAAGGAGCAACAGAAGAACAACAAAGGTTGTAAGTCAGTATGGGAGCAGCGCACTAGTGAGTTGAGGCGACAGACCCTGGTAAACAGCAGAGAGGCTCTTTACAATGAGTTGGAACCTGAAGAACGCTGGAAGGTGAGAAGAAATTATCAAGAAAGAGATACCAGTTAGCAGCTGATTTATCAACATATTTATCGGATCAGTCGATATTGAATATTTAACTGTACTTTGCTCATTTCCTATAACAAATAAATTCCAAAAACGCTGTTAAATGTAATCTCTTAATGAATATCCATTTTTCATATTGTATATTATAATGTTGCAGTGCCTAAATTCACTTACGCATTTTAAATGATTGATTTTACTTCTTTTTTATTATTATTAAAAAAATATATGTAAAATTCTAATATCGGCCATTTATCGGTTATTGAACATAACATGAAAGTAACTATCAGATATCATATTGGCAGGATTATTGATGTTGCTGCTTTTTAATATGATCCCTAATCATAGTATATACAATTTACCTGTTCACCACAAAAATGATTTTCTTATTCAGTATTTTTGTTAGGGATGCACTGATACCGGTATCTGGTATTGGCCTCGATACCACATTTTCTAAAGTACTCGTACTCGTTAAAAGTCCCCCGATACCGGGGACCGATACCACGGTCTGAGAAATGGGTTAATCACAGGCACCGAGTGCCTGCCCCAGGCCCCGGCTGCAGCTCAGAGCGGGAGAAGGCGAGACGAGACAAGACATGTCAGCCGCGTGGACCAAGTCGGTACTAAAAAAATTTAAACGTCACGGTACCAAGTCCTGGTGGTACCGAATACCTGATCAAACCCAGTTCCATTTGCACATGCATGCACGAAGGGCGTGAAGTTGCGTCATCTTCATGAAAGCGCTGAGACATGGCGACCGGCGGTGCTGTGTATGTGTGTCTGTGTATATTAAACTGAAAAACGACTGTTTAAATATGAAACCTGCATGTTCTGCTTGTCTCTGTGTGAATGAACGGTGCAGACGCGCGGTTTCATTTAACGTTAGCTACCTCACACACACACACACACTGAAGCTCGAGTGATGCTCGAGCTGTTTTCCGTCTCTGCTGCCTCACGATATGATGACATGATTCATGATTTCATCTCCGAGAGTCACTTCATGAGTAACGTTAGGTATTTTACCGTTTCATTTGAGAAAAACGATCCTCATATCATTTCTTTTACTAGGTGTTTCTCATTGTCAAGGATACTTCCTTGACATTGAGAAACGCCCAATGTCTATGTATCAGACACACACAGAAACTCAAAGGTCTTCACGGCAACCCGTCAAAATAAAAGTTTGGTAGAAATTGACAGAAATAATTATATTAGGCTACTGTACAATAGATTTAACTAAGTCTCCATTAATCAAAATTGCTACTACTAATAATGTGTGCATAAGGTTGCTTTTTCTCTTGATTTTTTTATAAGCAATATTTCTCAATATCATCAATATTTTTGTATAAACAGCATGTAGCCTTCAATGCTTTCATAAATTTACCATCATAAATAATAGTCATTGAATTGAATTTTTATAATAGTCAATAGTCAATAAATAATAGTCATTGAATTGAAATTGGAAAAATAGTTAAAACTGATATTAAATCATGTTTTTTTTTTATGAAGTACTCGGTATAGGTATCGGCGAGTACTGAAATGCAAGTACTCGTACTCGTACTCGTTTTCCAAAAAAAGTGGTATCGGTTCATCCCTAATTTTTGTCTTGTTTTCCACTAAAAATAATATCTAAAAACCCTTTAAGCAAGCTATAAGCAAAATATGAAGTGTTATGAGATTTAATTTTATTATTTTAAAATGTTAAATAAATACAAAATAAATAAATAAGTCATATTTGTTTTTTTTGGGGGGGGGGGGATTTTTTTTTAATTATTATTATTTTGGCAAATGTGGTTGTTTTGTTTTTAATCATGCATTCAGGTCTCGTACTCCCGTCACATTCGTCCCGATATGAAGACTCACCTGGACCGGCCATTGGTCGTGGATCCTCAGGAGAACCGCAATAACAATACCAACAAAAGCCGCCCGGGTGATGGCCAGCCCCAACGTACTCATCAGCTCCTGCACAAACAGCCCAACTTCAATGAGGGAGAAAGTGGAGGAGGAGGTGGAGGATCTGGGCCCTGGCCAGCATTGGAAAGAGGGGACTCTACAGGGTCTCGTCGGAGTCTTTTGGGCTCTGAGAACCATGGGGAGGGTAGAGAGTCTCACCGCAGACATCAGCATGGCGAGCGCTGCAGCCAAGCCCGTAAACATCGTAAAGACCCAGAAGAGGATGGAGAGGGTGGAGGGAGGAGACACAGGAATAAGGGCAAGGAAAGAGGACCTGAGTGTGAGCATACAGATGGAGGAGAGCGTAAACACAGACGTCATCGTCATGAGGGCGAGGGAAGGAAAGAGAGAGGAGTGCGACACCGAATCAGGAAGTGAGTTACAGAAATTAATCTCTGGTAACATGTTTTGTCACACTGACCAATCATAATTCTCAGAATCCACCATTTTTGGCTGACAAAGCAGTCAGGAGAGTTACAGTAGTAGTTAGTAGTCTTTCCACAGTTGAAACAACATTCCTTCTTATGTTCAGTCGTGTTTATTTGATGCTAGATGGAAGAGATGATCAATTCACCAGCAGCTTTAACAGAGGCTATACAGCGATCTGTCAGACACATTAAAGAGCCACTGTAACGGGGTTCTGTTGTTATGGGAATAAGGAGGCGGGAACTGGCAAACGTTCAACAAGTTTAATAATAGATAAACAAATACAAAATAAAAGTATAAGCACACAAACAGAACATAAAATCACCACGTAAAATCAGGCCTGTTCCTCTCTTGATCTTCACTGTCGTCACTCCTCCTTTATGCTTCCGCTTCTACATGAGAGTTGCGAGACTGGTGCGTCTCACAGGTGTCGTTCATTATCACTCACGTCACTTGGCCTCGTCCTGCTCGCCACAGCCACAAAATGGTATTTATTGTTTAAATTTCTTTAAAAAATGACCAAATTTGAAAGGTGATACTTTTTCATATCAAAAGTAACCTGGTCTATCCTGTCTGTCAGTGTGTTGTCAGTGTCCTCACTGCTCTGCAATGTATTTTTTACTGCGTGAGAACATGGCGTGAGATCGGTGTGGCTTGTCAGACATAGCAACAGTAACTAAAGGGGGCAGGTCTTTACAAACAGTCAATTGCATTCTCCTCTCACATCTTTTCAAGTGCATTGAAAAATTCAGTTCTTAAGTTACATGAAGTAATTTTTTTTTTAAAACTCAGAACTACAGTAGTAAAATGACCCCTGGACTTTACCCTGGACTCTATCTCTTGACTGAAAAACTGTGCTAATCAGCACATCCAGGTGATGGGAAAAAAATACAGAGGAGGACTTTTACTTTCTGAACCTGGACTTTACACCTCAAAAAAAAAAAAAAAAAAAAAACTCCAGTAACCACTAGCAAATCATTTTTTAGAGATTAGGGATTACAATTTATTCGCAAAACTCTATTTTTGCGCTATTTGCCTGTTCAGATCGGCGTGGCTTGTCGGACATAGCAACAGTAACTAAAGGGGGCGGGTGTTTACAAACAGTCAATTGCATTCTCCTCTCACATCTTTTCAAGTGCATTGAAAAATTCAGTTCTTAAGTTACACGAAGTTAATTTTTTTTAAACTCAGAACTACAGTAGTAAAATGACCCCTGGACTTTACACCTCTATCTCTTGACTGAAAAACTGTGTTAATTGCACATCAAGGTGATAGGAATAAAATACAGAGGAGGACTTTTACTTTCTGAACCTTGACTTTACACCTCTAAAAAAAAACTCCAGTAACCACTAGCAAATCATTTTTATCATTAGGTATTACAACTTATTTACAAAACTCTATTTTTGCGCTATTTGCCTGCAGCAGGTAACCAATATTCAGATCCACGGTTTAGATGAGGTCATTTTCGGCATTTTAAAGAGCTGATACTGGTGTTTGGATTACAGTCATGGGATATTTAACTACATTCTTAAAAAAGAATTAAAAATGTCCTTTGAACAGTGGAGTACATTTATTATTATTTTATTTATAATTTGATAATTGTTCATTCTTAGCGAATTCCTCCCTGAGGTTCCCAAAGAGCAAGTCTTAAACTTGTTTTAATATGTCTCTCTTCTTTCATCAGGGATGGTTATGGAAGTGGCCCTACTCTCTCCACGACTCGTCCCATTCAGAAGACTCTCTCCAGGCAGGACAGTCAGTACAGTGAGGACCTGGACAATGCCATGAACAACAAGCTTGCCACCCAGCCACCTAGTAACTCCACCCCACATGATAGTCTGCTCAATCTGGCCAACAGTGCCCACAGTGCCGGCCTGGCACATACTGGCACGGAGAGCAGCCTTATTCTCACCAACCCTTCCTGTACTACTGCTAATGTTGCTAGCACTGGACACCTGGGCATGAAACTTGACTACACTGCCGTGGACATCCCCCCGATGTTCCCCTCTAGTAACGCCATCCTACAGGGTTAGAGAAAGCGCTGAAGAGGATTATTTACCTTTTTCATTTGTTGAATCATCTGTCTTACTATGTTACTTCCTTTTGTCACATCTCCACAGTCAATAAAAATGCCAACACTGAGCCCCTGCCCAAGAAGGAAGACACAAAGGGTGATGATGACGATGATAAGAAAGACGATGGGGATAAGAAACCCATGCCACCCTTCTCCTCAATGTTCATTCTGTCTACCACCAACCCGTGAGTGCAGTCAATGTGGTGAAACTTACCAGTTAATTTCTAGTTGGTACTGTGACTCTCCAGTTAAAGTCAATGTGAATTCAAATTCAAATTCGTAATACATTTACAATTGTGCACATTAACCCTCACCATTTGCTATTTAATGGCCACTTTTCAAAGTTCAATCAATTCCAATGGATAAAAACAAATCCTGTCCCCTTTTTCCGTAGTTGAATGTTTCTATTTAAATGCATCCAAATATGGAAGTAAAATAAGTTGCAAACACTGTTTGATATCTTCAAACAAAACTGATAAAGTCACCTGGTTTCACCTTTGTACTGTATTTTGTTTTATTTTGTGAAATTAAATAAGCTTTGATTGAAAACATTCTCAATGTTGATGTAGTTGTTTTTTTTTTTGTGTGTGTGTGTGTGTGTTTTTTATGTGTTTTAGATTTCGGAGGTTGTGCCACTATATCGTCACGCTCAGATATTTTGAGATGTGTATTCTGTTGGTCATTGCGATGAGCAGTATTGCCCTGGCCGCTGAAGACCCCGTCTGGCCTGAATCTCCCCGCAATAATGTGAGACAGTCCCACATCTCAACATCCTCTATTTATGTCTATGTAGTTCAGTCCACTTTTGTCTACTGGACTAGTAGCCATCTCATCTATCTATCTCTCCATGCTGCTAATCATTACCCAATCTATCCGTTCATTTCTCCATCCTTTCATATGTTTATTATTCATTATTTACATCCATCTTTGCATAATTGTCATAAATTCTTTCTCTTTTGTGCTTACAGGTCCTGCGGTACTTTGACTATGTGTTCACGGGTGTGTTCACCTTTGAGATGCTCATTAAGGTACACATCTGTCCTCCTGTCTGGTCTATGATGTCACTCTTATATACATTATACTTATCTATATTATACTTAAAGGTGCAGTAAGCGAATCACTGTTAAAATCATCGCAAACAAACCCTTCCCACTTAGGTCTCTCTTGTGCTGGAAAGCTTTTCTAATGTTACTGTGGGTCCTAAAACTCTTGCCTGATCATAACCCTTCCTTTTCCAGTGATATTCCTTTGAGCTTTTCTCTTTTGAGATAACCAATCTCTCTACCAATCACAGTTCGTTTTGTTCCACTTCATTCGGGCCGTGAAAATATCATGTCATTGTCCCTAGAATAACAGACTGATGTGCATCTAATAAATAAAAATAAAAATCCAGCGTTTAGTTGATCCTGGTAAGCGTTCATTGTCACAATTGTAAACGCAACGACTTGCTTCTTCCACAAGGGGATTTTGACATCACAGCATTTGTCTCCTGGCGGGCCGTCAAAGAACGTAACACACACCTCTCCTAGACAAAGAATGCAGCACACAAATCTCCTGGGCATCCTGTAGAATTCAACCATTCAGATCACGATGTCGTTTAGCCAACAGTCCATGAGCGTGATGTTTGAGGCTCCGTCCAATCCACCTTCAACAGTTTCTCAAAAATGGCACTTGCTGCACATCCATGTTATTATTACTTGAAGTATTATTGGCTTCAAAATTATTTAAAAGACAGAGTTACATAAGGGTACCCATGATTAAACCTGAAAATTTCAAGAAATTTTTAAATAATGATAATATCATGGACATTTGTTACAATACTTAAGAAATATCTTTAAAAAAAATATGCATTGAATACATTTTGCTCTTAATTACATCACTCTGTAGAAAATTCATTAGCCAAATGGTCTGTGATATACTATACTATTCCAAAGTTTGCAGTCGGTAAGATATTTAAAAATAAATCAATATTTTTATTCAGCCAAGATGCATTGAATTTATCAAAAGTGAAAGTAAACACATTTATAATGTTACAAAAGAGATCTTTTTCAAATAAATGTTGTTCTGAAGATTAAGTTTCAAATATTTCTGAAAGAATTTAGCATGGTTTTCTCTAAAATATTCAAAGTTTTCAACATTGATGATAATAATAATAATAATAACAAATGTTTCTTGAGCATCAAATCATCATATAGAATGAGATTCCTGAAGGATCATATGACAGGGAAGACTGGATAAAGCTTTGCCTTCTCAGGAATAAAATTACATTATTAAATACATTTAAATAGAAAACAGTGATTTTAAATGCAAAATATTATTTCACAACATCACTGTTTTATTGTATTTTCGATCAAATACATGCAGCCTCGGTGAGCAGAAGAGACTCCTTTCAAAGACATTGAAAAATCTAACCGACGCCAAACATTTGAACGTTCATGCATTTAGTAAACATTTGCTCTCTGTGTTTCAGATGGTGGATTTAGGTCTTGTCCTGCATCAAGGCTCATATTTCCGTGACTTGTGGAACATCCTGGACTTTATAGTGGTTAGTGGTGCCCTGGTGGCGTTCGCCTTCACGTAAGTGTCATCAAAGCTCCAGCGCTCATGCCTCACTCTGCTCTCCTTCCCTGCTTGCTGCCTCTCCTCGTCCTTCCCCGTCTTGCTCCCTACAGGTCTAACGCCTGTGCAGTTGACACAGCTCTCTGCCACCCTGGAGCGCCAGCCTGCTCCCCATACAGCCCAGCTCTCTCCATCTCTCTCCTTCATTTCTTTCTCACCATTTCTCTGCCTTTCTCTACTTCCCCAACTCAGTTCTGTGCATTTGGCATATCTTGACCCTCTCTTTGCCTCTCCTTATCCCTCCCCACATTTAGCCCCAGTTCTCCTTTTGGAGATTTCTCACTGCATCTCCCCACACTGCCCCACCATGCACCACATTCGCGCAGTGCCTACCCAGTGGGTGCACTTGGGCCCATTTTCATGAGGGTGATGACCCTGCCTGGGCACCTGTAACCCTTTAGTGCCCAGGACTGTCTGGAGCATCCAGCCACACTCACCTCAGGTATTTCTACTCCCCACCTTTTGTGCCACATACCTTGCTGGAACCAAGCATGAGGAAAACATTCAAGGGACTTTATGCTACACTTTTGTATCATTTAGAAGTCGAGTTACCATTAATTATAATTAGTTAAAACTTTTCAATATTCTTTTTCATGACCATTTCTCACTCTAAATGGCCTATTCTAATTCTGAGAATATTGAAGTTCACACGACAGCTATAACGATAGCACAGTGTAATGATATTGAAACCCCTTTAAGAAAGAAATTTTTTCAGGTGATGAATGATAAAAACATTAACACCAACAGCCAATAAGAATTCATCTGACTTTATAGACTGCGAGAATTTAAAGGGGTCATGAACTGGCTTTTTAAATGTTTTTGTTTTGTTGTCTGAGGTCAACTTATGACGTTCGCTTGGTTTTTACATTCAAAAACATAAAAATGGATAAGTTATGGGCTATTTTCTTCCTAGTTTTCAGCCTACTTGAAAAATGCTCGAATTTTATCGGCGTATCGCATTGAAGACTAGGAAGTAAACGCCCACTGCTGTGAGTGGATAACAGTTTTGCATATTATAATGAGTTTCGACTCTGTCGTCGGTTTCGGTGGGTGCACGTTGGGGAATTTGTTTTGAAAACCACTGTTGTAAAATGGCAACCGGAATGATTCGCCCATACATGTTTGACCCAGAGTCCGAATCCCGAATCGCAGGACAATGAACCAACAGCACCTCAAATACAACGGATACTTGTAGACACATATACATAATTATTAGATATCAAACGATCTGTAACAATGCAATGCTAGCCAAGTAGATTATTATTTCTAAAATAAAAATATTACTCACATAAGTGTGTTGCACCACTCCTGTTGGATCCAATATAGAAGGTAACGTAGACTAATCATGTTCCGTACAACAATGTTCCGTACAGATTAACTTTAACCGCATGAAAAAATGCATGTGAATGGCTCTTTTCCAGGCTTAGTTAAGAGCATGTGAGTGGATTCTGGGAATCGACATAGTCAGATAATCTGAAATGCAAGCATGAATGGAAGAAATATGATGAACCTCGATCAACTGGTTTTTCTTCCTAAAATACCAGAATCTGAACGCTTTGAAATGGTAATATTATATGGTCTTGTGTATGTGTTTGTGTACATCCTCCTCTGTCCCTGAACAACTGATGTTCTTTTCCACAACAAAAGTCCAGATACAGTGCAGTTCTAGACTGACACAGGCCTTAAGGTGGATATACACATGACATGACACATGACATGTACCAAACATTTAACTTGTGAATGGCTACGAGGTAGAAGAATTAATATTTATAAAGACCTGTTCACACAAGTCTGACGTGACAAGTGTAAAATATTCGGAAATCATTTTGCACAACAGACGTGTTGTCGGATGCCGAATTTCCAATGCTCATTGAAGGCATTTCAATTCAATTCAATTGAATTTCAGACTTGTGAAGTAGTTCAAATGTTTTTAGGCCACATATTAATACTTGGTGTGGCCAAAATGTTATACACCATACTGTATGGCCTTTCTAGAACTCAAATTTGAGTTGTAACATTTAAGGATAAAATAAAAAATAACATTGTTTGTGAAAACATATTGAGCTTGCAATCTGCATCTTTCCCGCATGACTTTGTTAAAGAAATCCCATTAAATCCTCATGATTCACTTTCCCTTTGACTACCAATTCCACCCGACCCCACTTCCATTTGCACTCACATCTTTAGCTCCAGCATGAAATGAGTGTCTTATTAGGTAATTCATATAGAGGCATTTGGATGTGCCTGCATTTCCCTTAGAACAATACTGTACTCCTTTCTATCATCGCTCAGATTCTCCCGTTTCTCTTCTCCCCCTCCCTCTCTCTCTCTCCACACAGCGTAGAGCGCTCGGAACGGCAGGCGCTCTGGGGTGACTGGCGCTCCCTGGCTGAGAGCGTGGGAACAGTTCCCATATCTCTGCTATCTCTCACAGAGTCTGTTTTTAACCTTTTACTCAATTTCAGGGAGTGACTCGTATGTGTGTGTATACTGTATATCTGTGCATGTTTATTTAGTATTTTGTGTACAGGGTCCAAGATTACACTTGCCAGAATGCCACATTCCCAAAAAAGAGGCTTTTGCGAGTATATGAAATGACATGTAACTTTCCTTGACACTGGAAATCAATGCATGGTTCAATCGCAAGGTTGAAAAGAACAATGAAGAATTGATCCCGTTTTTTGCTCCTCAACTGGAGCGAATTAATCAGATATCAATAAACGGAGCAATTCCATCGCTATATGGCTCTAATGAAGGGATTATTATGTTTCATTTATTAAATTGTATGCATAAACTTCTGAAGTTATAACAATGAAAAAATACAAATAAAAATATCCTTTTTTTCATTGTAAAATCCATTATTTTGTCATGAGGACAAAATTAGTCTGTATTTTTGAGCTGTAAGTTCTTCATTCA
This sequence comes from Hybognathus amarus, assembly GCA_030378365.1. Lineage (NCBI taxonomy): Eukaryota > Metazoa > Chordata > Actinopteri > Cypriniformes > Leuciscidae > Hybognathus > Hybognathus amarus. Next base: position 152,242 of record JAQIUQ010006065.1, on the reverse strand, counting down.
CCTACCCAGGCTGGTATGAGTTAGTTTTGGACCCTGTTTGTATATATGTATTTGTATTTCAATTGTTTACACTAGATTAGGTGTCCACATATAACCAAACTAGGGGTCTGCCACTATTTTGTGATTCTCTGTCTCATATGGATGTTTTTCCTGCTTCAAAAACCCCATTCTTTCCCTGTGCCTCTGTTTCTGTGTGTGTTCTGTGTCTTTGTATGTGTCTTTGGCTCTGTCTGTCTCTGTCTTCCTGTCTCTGATCATCTCTCAACACCTACAGTGGAGGAGGCGGTGGGGAAGGAGAGGGGTAATGTCTCTTTCTTTCTCACTTTCCCCTCTGTTTGTCTCTAATTGCCTGTCCTTCTCATTACACGCCTGTCCTCTTCTTCTATAGACTGATCTGTCTGTCTGATTGTCCGTCCAAACGTCCTTTCACCACGTCCCTCACACATAGGACACATGCCAAGTGCAAGTCTTTAGCCAGTTGCAGTAACTCAATCTTACAGCTAATCAACTCTTGGTACAATCTACAGTATGTGGACACCTAAATGTGTTAACATACGTGTTTGTGTCTATGTGTACGTGTGTGTCTCTTTTGTTTCTGGCGTTCAAGACGTTGGAAGACGTCTGAAATGTCTAACAAGTGTGGTATGACTGATTTACAGCAAGTAAAATAGTCATGGAAACTTGACTCGTTCAATGAAATAAGTGCCTTTTTGATTGTGGAAATGCGACTTTTAAATTTATGTATTTTTATAGATTTATAGAATGTTTTTAAGTGCGCATAAATGTTATTGAGATTATTGTATTATTACTTTTATATTACATTCTATTACTTTTACATGTAGTAATATACATTTTTATCTTTTTATACTTAAAGATTTTGTAGTTTGTAGACTCCATGAGATGACTGGACACAGGTGGTCCTTTCATGGAATGACTCACTTACAGACTAATACAACTAGATCTGGACATGATAAAAATCAGCAGATTAGACCAATGCACTTTACCGATGCACAGTAAAATTGTCAGGCAAAGCAGTGAAACAAGACAACACAGAATGCATTAGGACCTCTTATGGCTGAACAGGGTCTTTGCCCAGAAAGATAATACTATAATGAGATTACAGACAATCAAACTGCTCACCTCCTAGAAGGGCACTGTCAAATTGAGATCTGCATCAACATTTTGATGAATGCAAGATCCAATTAGGGAGTCTATTTATTGTGGCAAAAAATTGAGAGAGAGAGAGAGAGAGAGAGAGAGAGAGAGATACTGCAGAACTGAAAAAAAGTAAAACAGTGAAACAATTGATCATTTGCTTTTATTAGCAACATAAATATATTTTTGTAAATACCGTAGTTAAATTGTATATATTTGTGTTTGCATTTTTTTCTCTAAATTTTAATTAAAAAGAATTATCAGAACAATTATGCAAAGTTAATATGTTTACATTACTCTGTCCGTGTTTGCCAAGCAACATGGTAATAATATATATCGAATGTGTGATCACTGATTTGTTTTTGCATATTACAGTGGCTTTGAATGCAGCTCAGAAAGGAGAGTCGTAACTCTTATTATATTGGTTTTGACGTTTTTCTTGGTGCAGCACTTAGTATACAAATATAAAGGTCTCAGCATGCATTTCACATTCCTACTTACTACACACCTTTTAACAGGTGTACTCTAGTTTTACTTTTGGGGTTGATTGGCAAAAAGACACATTGGAAGGACAGATGCACTGCATGGTCAAATACCGTAAAGCATGTTTGAGTAAGTTAGTGGCACAGACCGTTCGAAGGCCTTTTTAGTGATGAGATTGATCCAGATCATCTCTTGAGAATGAAAAGAGATGAGTGAGACAACGTCTCTCATGCCATATAGAGAGATGTTTGTTGAGAAGGTCAGTGTTTGTTTATAGGTTAGAACAAACACATTTGCACACGTGTACAGTTTTAAGCCTGTTCTGACTAAACTTTATTAGCCTTGTGAACTGCTTAAGCTGACAGACTTGAGCTTGCTGGCAGTCTGATTATTGTTTTGTTGTTTATTACACAGCAGAATGCTATGTAATCTTTAAGAAAGAAAATTTCTACTTTGTTATTTCTAAACAGTTGTTTTGCACTTCAAGTATCAGTCTATGATAGTTTGCGCATGTAGAGTAAATCTCTTTGAATCACATGCAGACTCCAGCAGAGCTTTGGGTCTCCATTGCCCTGCAGGTGAAGCGCTTATGGTCATATGACTGTGCCATGTGTATGTGACGGTATGAGCTTAAAAGTACCGGTACTTGATCATGAGATCACAATGAACAAGGAGGCATGGCAACTAACTGCAATGAAGTCACATGCAGAATGGCACTGCATGTTAACAACTCTTCCGTTCAAATAGATTTAGATTTGTGTGTGTGTGTCAGCTATAGTTTCAGCCTCAGACGGCATGTCGACAGACCACCCACAGTTTGTTTGCATAATATACACAAAAGATGGCAACTTCAGCCTGAACTCAACAGTTCAAATCTGGTTGGCTTGATTTATGGTACTTTCAGGAGTCATTGCACTCAGGATTCTGATCAGTTTACTGGGAAAGAATTGGTTTTAATGGTACCAAGTTAAGCACTTTTTAAGGAAGAGCTAATGAGTAGATTTGCAAAAGTTTTGCAGGTTAGTGCTATAGCTGGGTTTCAGTCACGTGATGTTTCAGTTATGATGACACACGGAATTCAGATAGAGGGCAAGGAGTGATGAGCGCAATGGACGAGAAGGAGGAAAGTCCGTATTGTACAACTTTACACGCTATTACAAGAGAAAGAAATAAACAAAAAAACAAACATATGTTGGATGTGATCCTTACGTTATGAATAGGAGCGATTTTTTAACTGAATTGGAAGATTTTCCTGCCATTGAGGCGGTAGATATCAGCAACTACCTCGTCTTTCAGACATACTTTGACTTTACAAAGTTCGAAGACGTTACACAAACAGTCACTTAAGTTGTATTAAATCACCTTTGACGAAGTGACCACTAACGTTACACACACGAGCATTATCCCATTCGGCTCCTCCCGACCGCAGACGTAGGTTTGCAAGCTGTTTTTCCAGAGTTTTTCGATCAATTTCTTGCATTTTCCCCCTTATGAACAACAACTTTTGGTACTCGATAAAAACTTCTCGTGGTTTGATCGATTCAAGTAACCATAAACGACGCAAAACACAGGCATTTTGAGTTTGTCATAGTGCTTTCTAAATACAGCAAATCACTTCCTGCCCTCCATTTGTATTTTGCGCCATGGCAACGCAGTAGCATGACGTCACATGAAAACAAGCTATTAAATCTTCTGTTTGAGATTTGTTTGACTTTGAACCAGAAGCATTTTCCGCTTTGTTTTCTCGATTTTGTCTATGAATACCTAGTACTACAAGCATTTTAGTTAGTTATTGTTTAAAATCATCTGGAACCTGACTGCTGCACAGCATTGTTGTAAAATGTATTTAAAATAACCCCACCCCTGAACATAACATAAACCAAAACAGACTGTGATTGGTCGGCTTACATGTCAGTCATGCAGTCACTTCCTGCCCAAGTGGGCGGTTCTTGGCCAGAATAAGCTGCCAAGAGGACCAGACGTTTTGCCGCAAGTCAAAAGTCTGGCTATATAAGACTAAATGTCCTGCTGGTGTAGTAGCATATAGTTAAGAGTTTTGTAAGTTACATAAATGGTAAGTGAACAAAGATGTATGGGTGTGTGGATTTGCACTAGTATAACAATTCATAAGCTTGCATCCTTATTCTCTCTTTTTTAACTGTATGTCTCTCATATTAATGTATTTCTTCCTTCAAACTCCCTTTCTCCCCTGTGTCTTTGTGCGTATGTGTGTGAATGTGTGTTTGATTCCTTTCTCATCTCTTCAACTGCTCACACCTACAGCGGAGGCAGCGGGTAATGTCTCTCTATCTCTCTCTCTGTCTCTCTCTATCTCTCTCTCTCTCCTCCTCCTTTTGCTCTTAATGCTTGTCCAGGAAATTACATAGCTTTCCTCTCTTTCTTTTTTGGATTTGTCTCTATGTCTGTCTGATAGTCACCCATCTCCTTCTATCGCTCTGTCACTGTTCCTGTGTTAACCACTCGTGGGCGATCATTCAGTCCACACAGTCCTGATAAGGGGTTTTGAGAGGTCCCTCACCTCTACACCCGTCACTCTAACGGCAGTTCTCTGATGGACTCTTGTTTATGCTTGACAGTGTGTAACCACATCTGCTGAGAGAGCAGGATTGGCACGGCACTGGAAATCAAGAGCACTGCCCTCTATACTTGACACTGAGACAGAAGAAGAAGAGAGGACAGGGAAGACAATAAAGATGAAAACATACACATTTCATACAGTGAGGTCCAAAAGTGTTAGAACAAATTTAAAATCTGGGATTTGTTCATTTAAATTTGGAAATAAAGAAGTTAGAGGACAAAGTTATAAACAAAGAAAACTTAAAATATTTTTGTTTGCTTTGCATGAAGAACAAAACAAGTTTAGGTTATGTTATATTTGTTAATATTTAGTTAAAGGTTGTATCAGCAATTTCAGGCCCAAAAAGAGACCACACATAAATGATCGCATTCAAAAAAAAAAAAAAAAAATCTCTGTAGGGAGCCTCGGCTCTGAGATCTGCACACAAAAAACAATTAGTTTCACCAACCACTCAAAACCTAAATAGTGTTCCAACCAATCACCGACAGGGGTTCGTTGATCGATTCTGGCTTCTCCTTCTGCTCCGACTTATGTTGGGCTTGAAATCGCTGATAAAACCTTTAATGCATTAAATGATTTAATATATTTGGTAGATCAAATATTTGGTATACTATTAGGTGCGTTCATCTTTTTAATTATGTTTAACACAAACGTATCATAAACTAACAATTAACTATTATTTTACAGAATTTATTGACAGTTAAGACCTTTACATTGTTAAAAATACATTTTATGTATTTATAATATTTTTATTTATTTATTTTTTATTTTACTTTCTACTCATTAAAAAAATCCTTTAAAAAAGTTCCACGATTTCCACAAAAATATTAAGCAGCACATATTAGAATGATTTATGAAAGATCATTTGACTCTGAAGTTGTATTATATTAATAAAAAATAAAAAACTTTTGAACCCCATCGTATGTGATGAGTTATCAAAAGCATTTCTGTGATATAAATTAGTTTACAACCACACATTTCCATAGTTTAGTCTTCAGTGTACAACTTTTGTATTTAGCTTGCTGGTCACTAGCCGCACATCTGTGATCCAACAGCTGTACACACATCTGGTGGATGGCTGTGCTCGAGTACCACAATAGCGACATGCAAACTGTGATAATATAAACCAGAAAGTCTTCAGATCAGTTTCCAGGTCCTTTGTTTATTTTTTGTGTTTGCCAAATGGACAACCCCAAAAACAAGAAAGAAAGAGGTTTGGCTGGGCATTCCACAGTGGTGATGCCTGAGTCTGCTCCGTATGTTTCATGCTGTCATCATGGCAATGAAATGAAACCAGCCATTGTTCCTTGGGAAAAAGAGGTACAGTGGTGGTTCCATCATGGGCTAAGACGGTGCAGTGGATATTACATCCACTGAGCTAGTATCCAGTACAGCATGAGCAACATCAGCGAGCGTGTCTGAGAGTGCGTGTTTGACAGATTGACTGAGTGCATGTGTTTTAGTATTTGTCTTTCCTAAGTACTGTGAAATGGGCTTGATTGTCTGGCTACAACAGGCTACATTCTCAGTGAGGAGACACAGATGAGATTCCTGATTGGCTGAGAGTAAATGTGTGGATGTAGCAGGCATGTTTCATTGTTTTAACAGCCTGAGCTACTAACTCACCCCTAAATTGTGTGTGCAAGACCAATTACCCATGTAGCCTAACTGCCGTTTCACTTTCCAACTGTGTGTGTGTTTGTGTTAATTTGCAGAGGAAGCAGCAAAGGGAAAGACATCAGTACTATCAAGTCCCTGCGTGTGCTCCGAGTTCTGCGGCCTCTGAAAACCATCAAGCGTCTGCCCAAGCTGAAGGTACCTCTGTGTTTGGCTGTTTTTCCCTGTGTTGTGTGTATACGTGTATGGATAATTTATATATATATATATATATATATATATATATGTAAGCAATAAGATACTCGAGGCAAGTGCTGTATCGTGAAATAAGTAACAGCTGAAGGGCGTTGTTAGGCACGACACGAAGCGGAGTGCCTGCAACCCCTTCAGCTGTTACTTATTTTAGCGATGCACTTGCTCGAGTATCTTATTGCTTTTATAAAACGGTTGCCACACAATATTTAAGTAAAAAACAGATGTTAGTGCAACTTTCTTGAAGTAAAATCAGTAAAAGCCTACCTTCCGCTGGAAAAAATAGCTCCCCGAGTGTGAACAGCAACAACGTTCCAATGTGTAAAATGCATGAAAGCTCAAATAAAAACAACATAGAACTGCAGTGTTGCGCAGCGATCGAATAGAACCGTTGGGTGAAGCGGGTCGTAGCCGTGTTTTATCGTGAATAAAGCACAGCTCTTGACCAATCAGAATCAAGGATTCAAACTCCCCGTTTTATAAATATATATATAAAATGGTTTAGTTCGAATCACTTGATTCTGATTGGTCAAGAGCTGTGCTTTATTCACGATAAAACATCGGCTACTGACCGCTTCACCCAGCGGTTCTATTGATCACACTGCGCAACACTGCGGTTCTATGTTGTTTTTATTTGAGCTTTCATGCATTTTACACATTGAAACGTTGTTGCTGTTCACACTCGGAGACTATTTTTCCAGCGGAAGGTAGGCTTTTAGTGATTTTACTTCAAGAAAGTTGCACTAATACATTGTTTTTTACTTTAATATTGTGTGGCAAACCGTTTTATAAAAGCAATAAGATACTCGAGGCAAGTGCTGTATCGTGAATAAGTAACGGCTGAAGGGGTTGCAGGCACTCCGCTTCGCGTCGTGCCTAACAACGCCCTTAAGCCGTTACTTATTCACGATACCGCACAGCCTCTCGTACCTTATTGCTTACATATATGTATGTATATGTGTGTGTGTATAAGGGATAATGTATAGTGAAGGCGGTTGTAATGGCGAATACCACCCCGACAGGCTGACTAGGAGCCCGACGCGAAGCGGAGGAAATATTATATAGTTCATCATAAAATTTGAAATATTAGAAACGCTCCACACTGGATTTGATTGTCATTGTTTGTCTGAAGCTGTTGGCAACTACTGTAACAACAAACTCTTGTTTGTAATTAATATTGTGTACTGTACAAAAGTTTTTGTGCTTCCCTGTCATTTCGTCAGAATCTGCACTTTATTTTTGCACTTATGCTATGATACACAGACATCCACTCTTGGATTGCAGTGCGTAACGGAGGCCAGCTAGTGAGAGTCGCACTGACGACAGCTAGATAATGTGGTGTTTAGCGTCATTGTTCAGCGCACTCACCTCGCATGGTGGCGATCAGGGTTCGAAACTGACTTGGAGCAGGGCGTTTAGGATTGAAGGATGAGTTTTGGAGGCGTAGCAATGAAGAGGGATGTGTTTGATCGGGTTGATTTCAAATATTAACAATGTGTCCAACAGCATTTGAATTGCTTACCCAACCATTGAATTGACTGCTAATGTTGCTGTATTTTAGAAATGTTCAGGTTACTGTAATTCTGCTTCTGGTTTTATCGTCATGTATTACCTTTTTTGTATTGTATTTGTATGTTTTGATTCTGTTTTGTCATATCTTATAAGAGTTATGCTATTAGGCTATATTTTTATATGCTTAATTATAAGTTGACCTGTAATTTTGTTTTTGGTTTTATGGATATTTATTAGCTTTGCTAATTCTGTGTTGGTTTTGTTTCACGGAAGTCTGATCTTTTGTGTTCATCTCTGTTTTGTCTATTTTCAGGCTGTCTTTGACTGTGTGGTGAACTCTCTGAAGAATGTGTTGAACATCCTCATTGTCTACATGCTGTTCATGTTCATCTTTGCTGTGGTGGCTGTGCAGCTCTTTAAGGGCCGTTTCTTCTACTGTACTGATGAATCCAAGGAGTTTGAGCGAGACTGCAGGTGAGAGAAAACACAGACAAACACACTGATGAACAGACACATTGGTGTGTTATTCTAAAAGCGTTTTGTTGTTAGGGGCGAGTATCTTGTCTATGAAAGAGATAACGAAGTGCGGGGCGCAGAAGCGGGAATGGAAGAAATACGATTTCCACTACGACAACGTGCTCTGGGCCCTTCTCACCCTCTTCACGGTATCTCCGGGAGAGGGGTGGCCGCAGTATGTACACATCTCAGTTCCTAACCTAATCAGTGTATGCACCCAAAATTAATCCATTAGTGATATGGCCTCTTTTTTGTAATGCAAATATTTGCATCAAAAATACATTCAGAGTGAATCTGTAAGTTTTACATGGCATATCTAAGGATTTCACAGTATCACATTGCAGCAAATCACCCAATGCCTCCCATTTTGCCACTCTCCAGGGTGCTGAAACATTCAGTGGATGCGACCTACGAGAATCAGGGCCCGAGCCCAGGTTACCGGATGGAAATGTCCATCTTTACGTGGTGTACTTTGTGGTCTTCCCCTTCTTCTTCGTCAACATCTTCGTGGCTCTCATCATCATCACTTTCCAGGAGCAAGGAGACAAAATGATGGAGGACTACAGCCTGGAAAAGAATGAGGTGAAGGACGGATCAGATGGAAGGTTTTAAAAGCTAAAAAATCAGTCTAGCTCATTCTTTATGCATAGTGCTGCTGGCATTAATCTAATTTTTATGGAGCATCATATTAGGCGGATTTTTCAGCTTGATTAACCTTACCGTATCTGTTCTATTTTCAGAGAGCTTGTATAGACTTCGCCATCAATGCTAGACCGCTCACACGTCACATGCCTCAGAACAAGCAAACGTTCCAGTACCGCATGTGGGAGTTTGTGGTGTCTCCTCCATTTGAATATACCATCATGGCCTTGATTGCCCTCAATACCATTGTCCTTATGATGAAGGTGTGGCAGTTTTTCTCTTTAGTACATATTGCTTTATAATATATTTAGGGCACTGAACCAGACTTCCAATGTATAGTAACCCTACATTTTGTAAACAAATGGCCTGGGATATACCCAGTTACTAAATATGGCAACAGATTAATACAGATTAAATATGTTGTGTGTGTGTGTGTGTGTGTGTGTGTTTAGTATGATGGAGCATCAGATGCATATGAAGCAGTGTTAGGCAACCTGAACATAGTGTTCACCTCCCTTTTCTCCATGGAGTGTATACTGAAGATCATTGCCTTTGGAGCGCTGGTGAGTATAGTTTTCTAAAAGTGTGTGTGGGGTCCTGATAAACCCATTTAGAGTAAACGTGTGTGTGTGTGTGTGTCTGTGTGTGTAAAATCGACACTCACTAAGCATCAAATGCATGTAAAAGTATATGTAGACTTTTTTAGAAACGACAACATAATACACAAACTCAAATTGTAAGACACAAGTCTACTAAAAAAAATCCTTTGCAACCTGGTGCATCTTCCTAACTGAATATTCCTCACTGACAAAATCACAATGTGCATCATTTGTGTAAGAGGTGCAATTTGATTTGAGTGACACACCTGTGCTGTTTAAAAAAATAACAAAAAAAAAATAGTTTTATTGCCCAGTTTTGGGCTATAAAGTTATTTGTGTTCATATATCTGTTTTTTTTTTTGGAAATAAGGCTGAAGAAATGGGGGGAGGGGTCTTTAAAAATCATATAGGTCAGAATCAGCATTGTATGAGCAGATTTATGAACAGCATGAGAGAGAGAGCAATGACAATGAGGTAGCATTCTGAAGTAGATGGAGAAAAGGTTTGGGACATGGAATTACAGGACAGGAAATGGTTGAAGTCAGCAAAAAGTCATGCAAGTTAGAGACGCACATGAAGATAGAGAGCTGGAGGGAACATTGAAGTGATTAGGAGTGTAAAATGGAAAAAGAAAGAGATTTAGAGTGAAATGAAGATGATGGGTATGATGCGTGTTGACTGGAAAGAGTTACACACGATCTTTGCACTTGTGCCTCTGTTACCATGCAGCTGGTGTACTGAATGGCCCTAATGCAATGTTTTCCTGCAGGCACTCACTTGGCAGCTCACAAAAAGGCTGTTATGTTCAGCATCTGGGCCACTAGTCTTCTAGGCATCCACCCTTTTTTGTACACTGTTTGAGGGAGAGGAAAACACAGTGAAGGCATAAGGGCTGAAATGGGGAACTGTTTTATTAGCACCAGACAGTTCTAATAAATAATTTGCTCCTTTTTCTGTCAGCGGGTCACTGAGTGTATGTGTGTGTGTGTGCCAAATGTAATCTTCCTTTAGCCCAACTGACAAACGCATCTGTGTCTTTTTACCACAGAACTACTTCAAAGATGCCTGGAACATCTTCGACTGTGTGACTGTACTTGGCAGCATCACTGATATTTTAGTCACAGAGCTAGGGGTAAGTGTGTAGCAGAAGGGCTGCCATCTGTGCGTGCGTATGTGTGTTTGTTTGTGTATCCTGTCTGTACGTTGGGGTGTATTTCCGTATGTGATTGAGAGACTCTCTGCAGGATCTTCTCTTGCTCACTGAGGTGTAAGGAACTCCTAAAAGTCTTATATAATCGTCCCAGTTGGTGTGTGAGGCAGATCAGTGAGCCAGCGGTGCTCATCTGTGACTTTTCCAGATTCGTCATTTATCCCAGAGTCAGATCAAACAAACCTACCAGTAAAAAAAAAAAAAAAACTATCCACAAGTTTCCTACGCCCCATGAGCCCTTGCATCAAAAGTGGGCGCGACTTCCGGTTCAAAGTAAACAAAGCGCGACTTGACATGCTTGACACTCGTTCATTCAAGAGTTGACAGTCTTTCAAGTTATAGCGATCCAAACTAGCTAACGATGTGTGAACACAACCTCAACGAAATTAAAAAGGGTGAAATAACAGTATCTTTACCCTCCGCAGTAGTTGATTGGGAGTATTATAATAACATTATTAACAATCAATACTCATCAAGGCATGGTGACAGACAGTTGTGCGAGCTGACAAACAATTAAAATAAAAAATACACACTTAGTCATTGTGCTTTGGAGTTTATTTAAAATTATAAATGAATGTGCCACTTGAATACATTAACTGGCACATTTGGTATTCTGTCAACACAGGCTTTGATCCTTAGTTTAGTGTAACATCAGTAGCGAACAGCCAAACGCATGCTGATAGAGTTTATAGAATATTAAGAATTTAAACAAATGTACACAGGAAGATTCGTCGTCTTTTGGGAGGTGATGGAAACTACAGTCGTTGGCAGGATCAGAGACGGGCTCTCTGGCAGGATCACTCCGATTTCGTTTTCAGCTTATGTTCAAAACAATCAAGTTTAAGCCACTGAATTAGTTTAGTCCGGTTATACGTACAACCGCGAACCGCACATGTTGTCCCTGAGCTCCGTAACGACATCTCTCATAAAGATTTGCGTCTTTAAATAGTAAAATAATTCTCTGAAAAACAGCTAGCCTCTTCGCTAACTAACACACAAAATACCATTGGAATGCTACTTCCGCCGCCTCACCGGAAGTTTCACCCACTTTATTTTTTACAGGAGCGCCCTCGGAAACTTGTGGATAGTTAATAGAGCCAGACCGATATATCGGCAGACCGATAGTATCGGACGATATTAGGCTTTTTCCAAAATATCGGTATCGGCAGTTATAATGGCTGATAAATGAATATTTCAAAAATAAAAATAAAAACGGATGAAAACACGCTTGAACCATGTCATGAGTGTTGGAGTTGTATAGTTTGTCCACCAGAGGGCACTCTACACTGTCCCTGTTGGCAACACTCGTTCAGTTGGTCACGAGACATTCATTGCTGGAATAACAATTAAAAGAACATCCCCATCCGTTCTCTTAACTCAAATAAGCATGACAAAATTTGTGACTATCGTGTCCAGTTTTGCTGCTGTTAAATAAGCCGAGAGTGAAGTGGAATTAGCGAGAAATAGTTACGTTACGTTGTTACAGTGTTGCTGACTGACTGTCCTTTTAACTTGACAATGTGACTGAAGTATTTCTTTAATAGCGCGTGACAGTTATAGCAATGAGACATATCATCTGTCCTTGGCCTGTTATATGAAAATGTATGTTTTACAATTTGCAGTATGACGTTATCCATTGCTATATTATGGCTCATCATAGACTAGCGAACCACAAAGCTAGCTAATGCCACTATCATCAGTCTGTTCTATTGTGACAATAAAAACAAAGTTTCTTTTAAAATGCATTATCATATTATTTTAGTTAAAACTCATAAATAATTACAAATAACTAATGTTAGGGAAATATGTTAATGTTTTGTTGCGCGTTTCTGAAAAAAAATTCAAATAAAAAAATATCGGCCGATATATCGGAAATAACGGATTTTAAAACCCTAAAATATTTGTATCGGTATCGGCCTTCAAAATCCTTTATCGAGTCTGGCTCTAATAGTTAACAATAAACTCTCAACTATTAACATGTATTTATGATCCAGCAAATGATGATGGCCATCTCTAAAAATGAGTGAAACATGAGAGTGAGTGTTTTTTTTTCTTGGTTTTGACCATCAATACCTACCAGTTAATTGTTGTACAGACACTCACGACCTCACAAAATGTGAGGTTACTGTATATGCTAGTTTGCACCTAAATTTGGCCAAATTAATCTTCACATATACAGTACATACAAATCTACACATTCAAAATTTACTGTCTTTCTTTTCTAAGAAAACAGACCAAAGATATTGATGACTCATCCTGCATTACACAAATTTTTGCCCTATCAAATGCTATCTAGACTGAGAATGTCCCATCCCCAAATGCGACTAGCAAATCATAGTTCATGGCTGTATTGTAACTAAAGTCTGTTGCCTATCATACAGCCCTGTCCCAAATAGCACCCTAAACCCTTGAGTCTTCCTACGAGTCCGCACTTTCACAACGTAATGCCTCTTTGACTGTTGGGAAGAAGTCTGCTGTAGAGTTCGCATCAGTATGGGCTCTGCATCGGTGTGCATATCGGCTGCAAAGGGGCGCTCAGGAGCACCCTTCTGACACCTAAAATGACAAAAGGGACACCCTATGGTCTCATGGACTTAACAGACACGCACACATGGCAGCCATTTTATATCCACAAGACCAAAAGTGTATATGAAGTGTGCCATTTAGGACAGGGCCTATGTAATAAAAAAAGAGTTGTTAATTTAGTTAGTAATTATATCATTTATAGATGAATTTTTTAATAGCCAATAGGCTTTAGTTTATTTCACAGTCTGACAAAACCATGATTTACTGCTTGGAATTGCACAACAATGGCAGGTTGCATTAGGGGGGCATTTGGCATTCTAGAGAGCATTTTTCACATTTCAGTCATCAAGACTTTTATTCCCATCATTTAATTTTATTTCCATTTTTCTTGCTTTTTGGATTACACAAGCATGTTGGTGACATCAATGCAAACACATGGGCTTTTGTTTTAAATTCATAACTGAAATGTGATGTGAAATAACATGACATGCTATTAATAACACAGTGATTTCTTAGTCTAAGGCCCAGTCCTGTATCTGGAGATCTACCTGGAGATTGTGCATCACTGGTCAAGCACACCTGCCAGTAACCTTCAGTGAACCATCTGGACCTGGTGTGCTTTGTTAGAGATGCAATTGAAGTCTGAAGGAAGTCAGATCTCCAGCTATCTGACTGACAAATAATATATCTACTGATAAAAGCTTAACAGCAATTCAAGCTGCATTGAACGCATATGAAATGTGCATCATCATTTTAAAAATGAAATGGTTTTGGTTATAATCAACCTTTAGTTGGATCAAAAGGTTTGTTGTAAGATATGCATAAATATAATTCATTTCTTGTTTTATCTTTTCTTACATGCTTTCTTTAAACTCTTCTTTATGGCGGCTTTGCCCTCTGATGACTCCATCCAATCAAAATGCACTATGAAACTCATGTGTATATCCATGACCTGACCTGACCAATCACAATGGTTGTTTAATCAACCTCCAAAAATACTGCTATAAACCATGCTTCTGCAACATCTACATGTAGATGGTTTGTAATTTTTTTTTTTTTTTTTTTTTGAGTAACTAATGCATCTGTTTCCCTGTGGCTGATGGTGATGATGATAAATGATGCATGTGCTCGAGTCATGATGAACTTTCACCCCTGCTTGTCTGATGATATGACAAAACCCCTCTCAGCTGAGGTGATCCGTAGTACAGTTTGGTAAACATTTGGTGTTTCTCTGCAGGTTTCCTGAATGCATGTTGCGCTCAACATTTTTGTTGATAGGGAACGCTAGTAATTATTATGTCTCTGACACTACATCTTCATACAGTCATATAGACATCCAAATACATCTACACACACAGATGTAGAGATACTGAATATGTCAGTTATGAAGGTAGAGATGGAGTTATATCCACCTTGAGCTGATACTCTATATTTGTTTCCCTGTATTTCTGTGCTGCTTAAAAGACATTGAACAGTCATTTCTTCCCCTCAATTCCTGATGATTTCATGTGCCAAAAATGACAAAGTACAACATTTTACCACATCTGACTGAAATGTGTCCTTTAACCCAAGCACGCGTGTCCCTTCTCTTTGCTAGTGCCCGCTGTTGGTCATTGTAAGCTATTAATGTGGTTGGCATGATTCCACGTGAATCTACAGATCAGTGCATTTGGTTGACTGAAGCAAGAAGTTAGGGTCTGTGCACTCCCTTCCCTAATAGGGACTCTTACAATCATTTATTTATTATTATTATATATTTTTGTTTTGAGTTGCTGCCTCCTCCCTCTTCTGTCTTTCCCCTTTTTCACCATTGGATATGATGAGCCTGTTCAGTCTTGCCAGTTTGATATTTGTTTTCTGGTTTCTCCTTGTTTGATTTTGCTCCTTCCTTCCTTCCTTTTTTAATTTGTTTACAGTTTGTAATCAAATGTTTTAGACTGACGTAATTTCTTTCCTCTCTGTCTGCCTATCTCTATCTCCTCCTCTTTTTCTACATCTGTCTGCTGCTTCTTTTCTCTCTCTGTAGAACAACTTCATAAATCTGAGTTTTCTAAGGCTCTTCAGAGCTGCTCGTCTCATTAAGTTGCTCAGGCAGGGTGAGACCATACGCATCCTGCTCTGGACCTTTGTCCAGTCTTTCAAGGTAAAATTATACACATACACAGTAGTATGCAAGCACTGTTTTCTGAGACATTGTAGGGCAGCATACACACAGTGTTAATCTCATCAATGAAATTATTGGAGAAAATGTTGGAGGTTAAGAGGTTAAAGGCATACTCCACTTTTTTGGAAATAGGCTCATTTTACCACTCCCCAGAGTTAAACAGTTGAGTTTTTACCGTTTTCAAATCCATTCAGCCGATTTTCTGATATTTAGAAGAATATCAGTAACCAGACAGATTCTGGTCTCATTGACTTCTATAGTAGGAAAGAAATAAACTATGAAAGTCAATGAGACCAGAAACTGTCTGGTTACTGATATTCTTCTAAAAATCAGAAAATCGTCTAAATGGATTTGAAAAGCAGTAAAATTCGAACTGTTTTAACTCTCGAGAGTGGTAAAATGAGCCTATTTCCAAAATAAGTGGAGTATCCCTTTAACATAGGTTGGTTTTGTTTAATTCATCAGATATAAAGAAGATGTGAAGAAAATGTTAATTGTTAAGATAAATAAACATTTGTTGTTACAGAATTCTGTTCAAGAAAATAAAAGTGAGAACGAACTGGAAAAGTCTTGAAAGAATATTATTCTTTCAAATAATCCAATTATAGTCATTAATTGCCCTGCTTGTGTTGTTGGAACATGGACAACGTGTAAATGAATTCACCTAATCAGATTATTGTACATAGGATTAATCACACAACATAAACTGGATGATTCATTTCAATCTGAACAAAATGAATGCACTTAAGTAAACTTGAGATTTGTTATGCCTTAGTCAGGATGTTAATGCCAAGTGAGCATATTCACAATTGGACTTATGCAATAAATCAAAGAGAATTAGTAACTAAAGAATATTTTTTGTCCACTAAAATGGTAGTATGTTTTGATTGCCCTATCAATTTTTTTAAAAATTAACATTGCATGCATCTCTTGTAGACAAAATGTTAACATTCTGACAATACAGTATCAGGAGCACATTTCCAGTAGCAGGTTTTCACACGTTTAAATGTCGATTCATTTTGATTTACATGCTGTGTTTAGGCTCTGCCGTATGTGTGCCTACTCATCGCCATGCTGTTCTTCATCTACGCCATCATTGGCATGCAGGTGAGTATGTAAGAGAGTGTGTGGGAGGCTGCACAGTACATACTGAGAATAGGTAAATGGCTATACTTGAAGGTAGTGGGCAATGAGATTTGTGTTTGTGTTTAACAGCTGTTCGGGAACATCAGTATTGAGGAGGAAAGTGAGAGTGCCATTAACCAGCACAACAACTTCAGGACTTTTTTCCAGGCCCTAATGCTGCTCTTCAGGTTTGTGTATGCTTCACAGACTGGCTCTTTTAAATGTTGTGTGTGTTACATACACTTTCTAACCATAGTTCAACTCTGTGCATTTGTAGGAGTGCTACAGGTGAGGCATGGCATGAAATCATGCTGTCGTGTCTGGGAAAGAAGAAATGCGATCGTTTCTCTGGAAACACGGAAGCAGAATGTGGGAGCGAGTTTGCCTACCTCTACTTTGTCTCCTTCATCTTCCTCTGTTCCTTTCTGGTGAGAATGACAGCACTGTTGTTATTACCACCATTGTACTCATATAGTCATAATATACTGTGGAACATGTCACCACAGCTGGTTGCAATGTTGGATTTTGTCCCTACTAATAGCTTGTAGACGATGAAAGGATCTCCAATTATTGAGCAACAGTTTTCATTTCTTTAGTTAGTATTTTATTATAATGAATATCAATCTGAAACTGGAATTTATCATTTTGTTGTTTTGCTGAGTGGTCATTATGTTTGTCATCAGTGGTGAACAGTGACTCAGACATGTGACATACTTCTCTAGGGCTTTTGTTTGTTTATTATTTTTCGTAATTTTATTATACTGCTAATCCATTGTCCTATCAAACTGAGAGGCAGCATGATTACTGTCAGCGAGTGTTAGTTTTATATCTATAAAAAACCCTATTTATTCCACTTTTTACAACGTGACTCCCATGACTGAATTCTATTATTATTGCTTAAAAACAGAAAAATAGTCCTATGTCCATTTGGTGTGTAATATACAGCTCAGCTCATCAGACCTTTGATTTACATGTGTATAGATGCTCAATCTTTTCGTGGCTGTGATCATGGATAATTTTGAGTACCTGACACGTGACTCTTCTATCCTGGGACCCCATCATCTGGACGAGTATGTGAGGATCTGGGCAGAGTATGATCCAGCTGCTTGGTGAGCCCATGTGCACTTGCATGCAGAAACACAACATTATATACTACTCTTGTATAATTTGTAAATTGCATACTAATACTAAGAAAGTACTAATTACTTGTTAACTTGAAGTGAAGTTATAAATTATTGAAGTTATTTTATAAATGTATCTGACTAAACTCATCAATGCACATAGTTTTGCATACGGTGGATATACAACTAACATTAGTTTGTCAATAACAGGATTATTAGTAATTAATAGATAATCCTTGCGAAAGACCATACAGTCTTTTAAAATACATGCTGTTTAAAATGCTGACTTGGCATGCTCTGACTACAACTTTTTGAATTTCTTTGGCCCCTGAATTTCTTGACAGACCATTTTTAAGAGGCTTTTTTAAGAAACATTTTTTGATCTTGTGTTAAAGGCCAGTGATTTAAATGTGTCTAACTACATTTTCATGCATGTGAATAAAGTCTCTGTCCTATATAATGCAGAGCACATTGGCCCTCTCTTATGTGTTCAAACTGGAACGATTACGTTTTTGACATTGGTATAGAGCCGTGTCTTCTGGCACAGTCTTTAACGTACAGAGTCTGGCTTCATTGTATCCTACCTTCGACCAAACAGAGGGGAGAATACCACAGCACCAGCTGAAAGAAAAGGATCATGGATTTGAGCTTCTCAGCTCTGTTAAAATCCATCAATCCCCCCCAAACCCTCCTCACGTGCCCTTCTGTGAGTCCCAGTCCTCCCACTCTGGAATACTGCATACTGCAAGCCAAACTTACTGTGCCAGCCCCCATCCCTTCTACTGAACACGCTAAGTTTTCCGGTATCTGCATTCCAGTGCCTGTCACCCTAATGTTGTGTGTTAGACAATAATGTAGGCGGGCAACTGAGCGTTAATCAGATATTCAGAGAAGAAAAGGAAGGTCTGAATCTTAACATACAAGCAGGATTAAAGCCTTAGGATTAAAGATTGAGGAGAATGAGTCTTCCAG
Source organism: Hybognathus amarus (assembly GCA_030378365.1). Lineage (NCBI taxonomy): Eukaryota > Metazoa > Chordata > Actinopteri > Cypriniformes > Leuciscidae > Hybognathus > Hybognathus amarus. The sequence continues at coordinate 133,749 of JAQIUQ010006065.1, read as the reverse complement.
TGATTCTTATCCTAAACTGCAGGATCAATCTGGCAAGTAAGAAAGGAAGAATTAAAGAAAGAAAAGAGAAAGGAAGTAGAACAGAAAGGAAAGAAAGAAGGTAAATAAAAAGCAAGGAATGGGGCTAAATAAAAGGAAGGAAGAAGGGAAGGAAGGAAGGAAGGAAGGAAGGAATACAAAGAGAAAGGAAGGAAGGAATACAAAAAGGATGGAAGAAAAGAATACAAAGAGAAAGGAAGGAATACAAAGAGAAAGGAAGGAAGGAAGACAAAGAGGAAGGAAGGAATACAAAGAGAAAGGAAGGAAGGAATACAAAGAGAAAGGAAGGAAGGAATACAAAAAGGAAGGAAGAAAAGAATACAAAGAGGAAGGAAAGGAAGGAAGGAAGGAAGGAAGGAAGGAAGGAAGGAAGGAAGGAAGGAAGGAAAAGTGGAAAGTGGGAAGGAAGGAACCCAAAGAAAGGAAAAGTGGAAAGTAGGAAGAAAGGAAGGAATCCAGGAGAAAGGAAAAGTAGGAAGGAAGGAATCCAAAGAAAGGAAAAGTAGGAAGGAAGGAAGGAAGGAAGGAAGGAAGGAAATCGAAAGAAAGGAAAAGTAGGAAGGAAGGAAGGAATCCAAAGAAAGGAAAAGTAGGAAGGAAGGAAGGAAGGAATCCAAAGAAAGTAAAAGTGGAAAGTAGGAAGGAAGGAAGGAATCCAAAGAAAGGAAAAGTGGAAAGTAGGAAGGAAGGAAGGAAGGAAGGAAGGAATCCAAAGAAAGGAAAAGTGGAAAGTAGGAAGGAAGGAAGGAATCCAAAGAAAGGAAAAGTGGAAAGTAGGAAGGAAGGAATCCAAAGAAAGGAAAAGTGGAAAGTAGGAAGGAATGAAAAGAGAAAGCAAAAAGTTGAAAGTAGGAAGGAATGAAAAGAGAAAGCAAAAAGTTGAAAGTAGGAAGGAATGAAAAGAGAAAGCAAAAAGTTGAAAGAAGAAATAAATGGAAAGAGAACGAAAGGAAAAAGTGGAAGGAAGGAATAGAAACATAAATGGAGAACAAGAGTATAGAGAATAGAAGGAAGTAGAAAGAATGGAAAGGAAGAAAGATTGAAAATGAGGAAGGAAGAAAAAGAGAAAGAAAGGGAAATAGGAAGGAAAGAGAAGAGAATGAAGGAATGAAAACAAAAGGTGAAAGGAAAGGGGGGTGAAAAATAGAGGCGAAGGAAAAGGGGAGGAGGAAAGGAAAGGAAAAAAAGAGGAATATAGTAAGAAAATAAAAACATAGAACAAACTGAAAACTGAAAGCGGAATGAAAAAAGGGGAAACAAACAAGAAATGGAGACGGGTGAGGAAGCCGTGTGCGAAATGACCAGACGCAGCCTAAAGATTTGACGACAAACGGGTGACGAGCAAATAAGAATATGTGTGTGTGATTCTGTGCTTCTTTTTCTGTTCTTGTGCTCTTCTTCCTGCCAATGTCTCTGTTCTGAGTTGTGTTCTCTAACTTCCCTGTATTCTTCTTACAGCGGGCGCATTCATTATAAGGATATGTACAGTTTATTGCGAGTTACTGGACCCCTCTGGGCTTAGGCAAGAAATGTCCTCATAGGGTGGCCTGCAAGGTTTGACTTCCACTTAAAAACTAATATTACCTGCTAGCATCAGAATGCAGATGAATGTCGCTTACCTCCTCTTCTTTTTCTTTTCAACAATGTTTTTGTACTCTCACCATTTCTACTTGCATTCTACTTAGATATGACAATGAGAATGTGCAGGACAATGCCGACACTAACAGGAGCATGAAGTGCACTAGTGTGTATGAAACAAGCAAACGAGAAAAACACTAAAGTGAAAGACAAACAAACCAAAAAGAAACTAATCAGCCATCTTTGATTTTTGTTTTGCTTGCTGTTGAGGCACGGCTAGGCCTAGCTGGTACGGTAGCGTGCATTGTTCTGGGTGGAGGGGACAGAAACTGCATTGACATTAAACTTCACTACAACGCCCTGACAGCAGCGGGACTTTATGCCTGTTCTGAAGCCCCCCTGCTCTTCTATGCAACTTGCCCCATTGCATAGAATGCCGTTTTAACACTCGAATGTTAAGCACCTCCCCTTCCCCTTCCCCACAAATAAACCGATCATCAGTTTTACGGCAGCCTAGTTTACCAAACCCTCCTTTCGTCCAGGCCAATAACCTTCTTTTTGTTCTGTTTGTTCCCTCCCTTCCCACTTTCCCGTCTCCTTCCTGATCCCTTCCTTTTTGATTTATCTCCTTGTCTTCTTCTCTTTCTCTCTCCCATGCACATTTCCTTTGGTTTTTTGTTTTGTTTCGGTTGCCCAGTGGCAGAATCAGTTACAGGGATATGTATGAGATGCTCAGGCACATGTCTCCTCCATTAGGCCTGGGGAAGAAGTGCCCTGCACGGGTTGCCTACAAGGTAGAGGGCCTCCGAGTGGCCAGCGCTGTGTCTGTACTGTTGGTGTTTTCTCTTTTTATTTTCTCTCCTTCTTTTTCTCCTTCGTTGTCTGACGGAGGACGCTATTGTGATTCTGGTGGCAGGGCCAAGTTCAGAGGGTGTTAGGCTCAGACGGGCCGATCCACAGGGAAGCGGGAACGGACAAACCTTCTCAGCACTTTTGCACCGTATAAAGACATAAACTAGCACACTCTCGTGCAGGTTTTAAAGCTTTAAAGAATGAAATGTACAGGTTTTTTTTAACAGTCTACATCAATATCGATACATTAAAGCTAAATGCATATGCTTTAATGTACAGCAGCGATCAATAAGTGAATTTAAGAACTGAATATGACAAACACAAAAGCTGTGTCCCAAATGATGCAGAATACACTTATGCACATACACTATGTACTCTACGGTTATTTTGTCATCCAGCATCATAGTCTGATAGCCCTCCGCTACTTCAGGAAAGCTCTGACAGTTGCATGTAGTGTCTAACATTCCACACTTTTTTCAGTTAAATTAGTGCATCGTCTGGGTATTTGAAGTGCACTTTTTCTATTTTCAGGTGTGAACACACCACTCACACTATTTAATGTACAAAATGGCATAAAATAGTGCATAAGTACACGAATTGGGATCGCAGCTAAACACATAACACATGCATACTGTATATTCACATACTCATGCACACACACATGCTCAAATACAGATGCCAAATGTACGTGTGCAGCAGTGGTTGGAAGGCCTGAAGGGCTTTAGTCCTCCGAGTCCCTCAGCTCTGTGGATGCCGCTCTCTTAGGGACCCTTTCCTCTTGGGACCAGCTCTCTGTCTCTCTGTTCGATTACACACAGATAAACAAACACTCACATAAACACAACAATGCTTATGTAATCATTGGGTAGCGTTCAACGCACTATGATGTTTTTAGTCATTTTCATACAATGTAACTCTTTTGCGCACACTAAAAAAAAATCCTTTTCCCACTGCTCTTTCTTCTGTCAATGCAGTTCTAATCTGTTTCCAGCCCCTCCTCTTTACATTCTGCCAATCATCTGCATGCTCCGCCTCCCAGACAACTGGCCCCTCCCATAAGATACTCTGTCAGCTTTTTCTCTCTTTTCTTCTCTTTCTCTGTCTGTCCGCAAGCGTACACTGACATTTCACCCTTGGTCAGTGAACGATAGCTAAAAGTGCAGGAAAGGAGATCTGCGCCCTTAGCTGAGCCCTCAACAAGACTTGGATCTCCTTTCACTTACTTTTGCTCTGCCCAACCTTCCTTTTTCTCTGCCCCCATTTCGTTGTCTGGGTAAAATATTATGTTCCACAGAGTTTTCGATGATCTCCACCAACATAGACTTGTGGTGACCAACAATCTCTGTGTATTCAATCAGACAAGTCACTTCCTGTCTAATGTGGTCACTGCCTAATCTAAGTGGAATGAGGAACAGTGACCAAAACCATTGCATTCACCCTCTTTCTCTGTGTCAAATATTAGGGCCCATAATAGAGAATCGCCTGTAGAGAATGTGACCAGCCTGTGGTAGAGCTTTCCTTTCTTATGTTTCCTGTAGCTTTATCTAACACTTCGTTCTCTTTCGGCCTTGGATTTTCTTGTAGTTTTCGAGCTCTCCTTAAATTTGGTGTCACTGTCACTGTCTCTGTCCTGTCTCTTTCATCACTATCATATCCACCATCCAAACTCCTGTAAAAGCTGTCAACCCTAAACCAACTTACTGCTCCGGTACTCCTCTTCTGGCAGCCCTCTGCTTTTCTCTTTTTATCATCTGTAGCATTAAAGTATTACCTTCGCCCAGCAGGTAGCTGAATCCTCACTCTTAGCTCATCTTCTTCACAACAACAACTCACAAAGCCATTCCCTCTTTTGTCTTTTTTTGTTTTTTACTGGAGAATGCTGCTCTAACCTAAACCAATAGCCTGCACCCATCGTTTTTGCATTGAGAGACCAGAGAATCTGGATCAAGCTCTTGTTTTATCCAGTAGCCCATCTATGATTGAGTCTCAATGACAGCAACCACTACTAAACCTAAATGAATGAGCTGAAATGAACCAACTAGATGATGCTTTCAGATGTTGGCTGCTCTGTTGCTTGTCCTGTGATGCATGAAAATGCATGCTGCATGCTGGGAAAGAGGGTGGTGGGGGGATGGAGGGTGAGTGTTTCTTCTGGGATGGAGTGGAGACGGGGAGACATCGGGTAACATGGGTGATTGCATAGCATAGGGTGTCATGGTATCGGGAAGGATTGAGGTAACATTTAACCCTGTGCAATGCAATTATGACTTTCTGTGTTTGAGTATAATCTTTCCCAGACCAGTACAGGATGAATTCTACATTAAACCACTGACATTTACGTAATGTTGTTTTAATTTATTACTTCATCCTCTGGTCTGAGTTTAATATGTGAACCTGCTCCCGGAAAAGCTCTTTGACTGACAACTAAAAGTGTTCAAAAATGCTGATATGAAAACAAGATATACCATTGCACAGATACAAATTCGATTTGTAGCATATGTAGCCCCAGTTTCATTGACATCTAGATCAGTGGTTTTTGACTGGTATTGCTTCAGGACCCAAATTTTACATCAAAGGGCAACCCAGATACAAAACAAACAAAACATGTTCTTAAAATCAAACGTCAGCTTCGACACATTGATTTAGTATGACTTGTTTTAACCTTATGTTCATGATTTTTGACAGTGAGGTCATCACACAATCTGTCAATGTTGGCAATATAGAAATTGAATTCCATCAAATTACAAATTAATTTGCAGAAAAAGAAAATACAGTTGGATTCAACAAACTTTGAGGTCAACAATAAAAGAGAGGAGAATTATTTCCTCCTCACTTTTAAAAGCTTGTAAGTTTTATTTGTATTATGTTTTAAGTGTATGTGATCCAATTTAGGGTCCTGATCAGCCAGTTGAGAACCACTGATCTAGACCACAGAATAATACTTTATAATAAAATTGTCCTCTTTTGTCTTGATTACCACACTAGGACAGCTCTAAATTAATTATAAAATGAGTGTCAAAGGTCACAGAGCTAACCCTGAAAATCCCCCTCCTTTCTCCTCCCATTCCCTCTCGCACACCAAAAGCACACCCTACCTGGAGGTTCAAAACACACATATTTCAGTGGTCCTGTTCTTTTAACTGCCCTTGATTGGCTCTTCGCAGAGATTGTTGCGGATGGATCTGCCAGTTGCTGATGACAACACAGTTCACTTTAATTCTACCCTTATGGCCTTAATCCGAACTGCTCTGGACATCAAGATCGCCAAGGGTGGGGAAGGTTTGCCACCCCTTTTTCTTCCTTTCCTCATTCATTCCTCTTTATATCTTTCCTATGTTAAGTAGCTGTAGACTTCTCCTCTGTTTGTGCCTAAATCTGTCTGGTTAATGTATGGTTTATATATTTGCATATAGCAGTTTAATTACAGTGGGTCTTGATGATCAGTGATTTTTAAAAGCGTGAACATTTCACACCCTCTGGAGGTCTGTGAACCAATATGAATTTGTCCCTTTGGAGGGAGTTTTTTATGACCCATTGTGTTCTAGCAGGCCATTTGAATGTGTAATTTTCATTCTGTGTTTTAGAAAAGAATCTTTAAGATTCTTGTAATACTAATGAGTCATAAAGTAAGCAAAATGTAATGTAAATTAACAAATGGGAGACGAAGATTGGAGTTTATAGAGACCAAACATGCCACACATATGATTTTGGTTAACCACAGTATGCAAAGTCTGAAACATTAACATTTTAGACTTTACAAGCAAACAAATGCCAAACAACGTAAAGGAAAATCACAAGATGGGAAAATTAGATGCATGTTAATGCATTTCTCAAGTGGATATACAGTGTAGATATATATAGATTATATAGGATTAACAGGGTTAATTTCTCCTTCTCAGCAAAAATTAAGTGAGAGTCACATCTCTCTTCCTTTGGGGTCGTAAAACTTATCGGTTTCAATGTGTCCTGTAACAGGACACTGGGTTCTTCCAGTGTGTTAGCTTCATTTGGGATGTTAGTTTTGTTGGGGAAGTTCATAGACCTTTGTTAAGAGAGTCAGTTTGCTGATTTATTGATTGATATAATGGATAATTTGTGTGTCTGATTGGTCCAGACCCTACAAACCTTAAAAATATCTGGTGAAAAAAATCCAAAGAAAAAGAGGCTTTGAAACTTAGGGACCCTACTGGACTTACAAATATTATTTGTAAGATTTTACCATAATTTAAATTGTGTGTGCTTGTGTAAATTTGTTTGCATATGTGTGTATGTGTTTTGTACCTGTTGCTGTGTAAATAGGAGGTGTAGATAAACACCAGATGGATGCTGAACTAAGGAAGGAGATGATGGCGATATGGCCTAATCTCTCTCAGAAGACTCTGGACCTTCTGGTGACACCACACAAGTGTAAGTTACCCAGGAGGTTGGTGTGTCAACAGCGTTTCTCTTTTACCACCTGAGGACAGCTTCTCTCAGTCAGCCCACTCACTGCTCTGCACCCCCTGATGGTCCAGGCCTGCACCCTTAGTTTAGAGTCATTTCAGTACCTTATGGATATAGACCACATACTTTTAGATGGCAGAATGAATCGCAGAAAGTATGTAGTATGCAAATCGGATAATGGCGCAAACAAATAAATAGATGAACCAAGGCAATATTTGCATTCCCTTTCTTTTTTTTTCTTTTTTTTTTGAGAACAGCCAAACTCGTAGCCTTTCAAAATCTACACCATGTGGTAACGTACTCAAACACTGACTAGAAAGTTTTGTCCTTATCCAGTGTCTGTACTATTTCTCTACAGAAGTTAACTTATGAGCGATACAAATTATTTTGCACTCATTTAGTTTTGGTTATCTGCCAAACTATATTGTTTTTGGTCCACCTTGTACCTTTTACATAGCCTCGATGCCAGCCAGAACCCCGCCCCCAACATTTTTTAGGAGTAATTATGATCGTTTCATAAATTGCCTCCACTTCCGCTTTGGAGAAAAACTGCAACTTAACAAATATATTGAGTGTATATTCTACAAAATGGTACAAAAAACAGTATTAACAGTCTTACTTGTAAGTTCTAGCTCACTATGCCTGAGATCAGGGGGTGCCTTACTATAGATGAACCCTCTATAGATGTCTTTTCACTACAGGGGTTATGAGATTCCTGACAAGATGTACATAAAACAGTATTAAAAAAATGTTATTGCACCACTAATATGCAACCAATAAGATGTTTGTGCAAGCTTGCCGGTAAGACATGCTAAATGCTTACTATCTTATGAGACTTGCTTAAAACTAGGTAGCCTAATGCTTGCTAGATGCTCCAAAAAAGCATGAAATAATTAGGTGGCGTTGCTGTCACACAATAAAGCTGTTGGCCAAATTATAATGCTAGTAATGTAAAAGTACGTTTACGATGAGTTTGCAGCCAGCATGCAATAATTTAGAATGATTTTGTTTGATGCTAATTTTATCCTCATTGTTCTATGCAGATACTATACAGAGGTGGTGATCTACTAATACCACTAAGCATGGCATGTAAACCTAGTCTGAAGTTACTTTTAGTAACTTCTCCATCTGAACTCGGTTCCATAAAGTGGCAAAGACCATTTATTGGGAGACCGTTTTACTTTGTTTAATGTATCTTGGAGTAATGCTGTAGTTTGATGTCAGTTCTTGCAATACTTTGACACTTAAAACAGTAGAAACAGTTAGAGTATTTAAAATACTGATCATAAAAATGGAGTGCATAAAAAGCCCAGTTTAGCCATTTTAATCAGTCTGCTTGTGAAAAGACCATTGGCTCTGTGTGTGTCAATTTGACACTTTTTGTGCATGAGTTTGTGCATCTGCGTTTGTCGTGTGCATGTCCCGTCCTCACTCCCATCCACCTTGCTCAGGGTCCATCTCACCTTGTCTAATCGTACAGGGTAACTTGTCCATTTCTCAGCAGCGACAGACCTGACAGTGGGAAAAATCTACGCTGCCATGATGATTATGGAGTACTATCGGCAAAGTAAAGCCAAACGGACACAAGCTCTCCACGATGAGCAGGTATGCTGTCTTCCTCTCACCCTGCAGTCAAAACCTCAATCCACGATGAGCTGTGACAAGCAGTCCTTACCTATGCTAATTAGTCATTTTCACAAAAAAAACTCTTTGGATGTGTTCGTAACAATTGAGATCTGCAGCCAAAACTCTCAGACTTCAGATGGAGAACCAGTAGCCTGGTTAAAACCAGATCTTTCGCAACTGAGTTATGGTCTGGCAAAGCTTCATAGACAAATCATTTCCAAAGGGGCGTCACCAACGGACGTAGCTCAAATGTCTCTGGGCGCAATTGGATAGACCCAAAACCAATCAGAGCGATGAAGGAGATGACGTATGCAGAGCGACGTTCATCTGTTATAGAACAAAACGAGCAGACACTGATTAGCTACTTGCTCTATGTTTATTTAAAATTGACAGCAAGACAATTAGAAGTGAATGTGCTTTCCATTAAATAAATCGTACACAGTAAACAAAACCTTAACAAACAAAAAAAAAAACTTTGCAATGAACTTAGCAAATTAGAGGCGCAAACTGGGTGTCGGTGCAGTGATGACGAGACGTACATTCTCGGGCAGATTCGGCTTGAAGCTCGGTCATTCTCGAACGTGGCACCGCGCACTCTTTTACAAAAAAAAAAAACAGTGCACACAGCCAAGCGAAATGGGGTCTCGCCGTTCTTACACATCGAATTACTCTGTTTCCCTCGTAAGCTGATATTAGTATTTAAACATTCTCTATGATTAAAAATGTTTGTGAAAAAATATTTTAATAACATGGTTTTGGCGGTTATAGAGTTCTAATGATGGTGTTCTACTATAACCGTCACACCCCTAGTTCCACTGCGGCATCCATCTTTTTAAATGTACAAAATCTGCTTCACCGTCGCTGTGCTGTTGTCATTGTGTAAAGCCCGTCCCCAACGTTTCTGATTGGTGCCGCAATTTCTGTGGATTAGAAACGGGTTTGAATGAGCTCATTGCCAGACTAACATGCAGAGCAAATCTAAATTTACCGGAAGTTGTCTGAGTTTTCCCAGGCAAGAGAACCAGTGAAAATGTGCTGGATTCTTGCCGCTTGCACAGTTCATGTGGAATATAAGAATAAACTTTTCTTCTCCGTCAAATTTGACAATGTACTTACCCTCTCTTTCTAATTTCTTGAATGTGAGTGATAACTTTCTTGGTACTTATTCAGTTGTTTAATAGATCTACCTGGTTTCTTTGCTTGGACCTTCATCATGACTATTTTTATCCAAACTGTTGATCGTGATGTCAGCTCAACATTTTACTGTTACTAAGAACAACCATTTAATATTAAAGCACTACATTAACTACAAGTGCATGGCGATGGCCTGTATACAATCCCGGTGGTAACCCATGATGTCTCTTGTGGATGTTGCAGTTTTTGCAGATACCATTGAGCTTGCTAAGCTTTTCCTCATTCAGCTTATATCCTAACTCATCCATTAGATATAGTTAAGTAAAATGTGCATGTTGTTCACAGATTATTTACATTTCTTTTATCAGCTCTCATTCAGCGATTACTCTCTCTCATGAGATTTTAATATGAAACCTGCCTTTACATTCTACATGCATTTTGTGTTTCTCACTGGATTGGTTGATTTTTTATTTATTTATTTTTTCTTCATTTTCCAAATCTCAAGGTGTCATTTTTGGCCGGTGGACGGAACATGAAGTTTAATGGTGATTACAGAGAGGCTGCGGCAGCTATAGTAGAGCCAGCCAAAGTAGCGCATTATAAAATAATTTAATCAAACCACTGACCCGCTGATAAGTTTAGGTGATCTGTCTCGCCACTAGTGTAGTAGCACTGATCACTTTGAGGGGGGATAAATTTATCCCCACTGAGGATAAAAATAATTAAGCAGAGGCAGGGATACATTGGCAAATCACACCCTGTATATACTGTATGTATGTATGTATATATATATATATATATATATATATATATATATATATATATATATATATATACTTGTAAATAAGTTACTTCATAGCTAACAAACAACTCAATCTTGATATTATGGGGTCTGCTGAATGACACCAAGATTTATCACCACTGTTTAGTTGGTTGCAGCCAGGTGGTTGCAGACACTTTTCATTTACTGGGACAATGAAAGTAAATTATTTTCTCAGCATGGTACCATCAACATCTTTTAGGCAGTACAACTCACAGGATAAATCCATTTACCCATTATGCTTCTGGAATGCCTCCTGACTTGACCGCTGCTGGATCCCCTCCCCATTCGCACATGGGATGCTTTGCATCCCATGTTTTGCCCCAACCCCATTTTCCCATCAGCTTGCCTGATACCAGCTGTAGGCCATGTTGTATCTTACACAGAATCGAACGCCATTAATGTTTCAGCGTGTGGAGCCGCCATCTCCAAGCCAGGATGTGGGGCAGGGACTCACTGGCCTTCCTGAAACTCAACCGCACCCAGCAAATCATCTGTGAGTAGCACCCTCTCCATTTCCTTCCCACTCTCTCTCCCCTAGTATTAAAGTTTATTGTGTCAATTTCAGGTGTTAACAAATTACTGACACAAATATGAACAAAGGGTTTTTCTTTTATGATTTTGTCAATGATGACAAAGCAGAGACGAAAAAGAATTACATTAATATGTACATCATGACAATAATTAAATTACTGTCTGGGGGATTATAGCAAAGATATCAGATCCAGAAAGAATATAATAAATATGTCATGATGATGACATTAAATCCAAACGTTCTTTTCACCAAAAGATAAAAACTATGATAAAAAAAAAACTATTAAAAAAAAAAACGTATGCGTGGCCTCTTTTCATTCTCTTCTTATTTTATAATCCATGACCAATAAAACAAAAACAACAAATGTTAATTAAGATTATCTTCCATCTCCTTGACTCTAATGGACATCTAATGAGAAAAATCATCTAAACCACAATGAGTATCAAACCAGAGCCTTGAGGCCTTCAAGAAGTGTAAAGAGCTTTGTACACTGACTAAATTTGGGTGTGTTGTCAGGCCTGTTGATGAAAGGATACCGGAGAGCCAGTCAGTGGGTGACGGCGAGAGCTCAAGAGATGTCTCAGAAAGCAGGCAGCTGGAGTCCTGAAGGCCAACACCCAGAAGACACAGCAGATAACCACAGACAATCTCAGGTACACAGAGTCTACCCCATCTCATTTACAATTTACTATTAGGGTATTCATATAAATGCTTTAAATTATGATAAAAATATTGTTTAGGTTAGTGCATCACTGCATTCTTAGCCCCAAGCATTACAAATTATAAATACAAGTAAAATTATCCCCACACACTAATGAAATAGTGGCTCTCACATTTAGAAAACTATTGTTTTATCTCATACAGTAGGTATGGATTCTACTGCAGCATGCTAACTCACTCACAGCATAAGTATTTGTTAGAGCTCAGGATGTTCGTGTAGTGTCACTCCATTGGACATCTCAGTGGATCGATAATATATTCTCTGTCTTTATAAGATAGCATATCAGATATTCAGTCTTTTGTGGAGGGTATTTATTTGAGCGTATTTTTTTTAATTTTTTTCATAACCATGAATGGCTTGTCTGTCTATGCCTCATTCATGTGCATCTCATTGGCAGAGAGCAACTGTAAAGAAGGACTTGCTATTTATGTTCGGGGGTAACAGCAAATCAGCGCCTTTTGAATTGGTGTCACAGAGAGGACACCTGTTTCAGCTGACTGATAACTAATAAGTTTCGTTTTTGAGTTGGGAGGGTGACCCGGAAGCATATTGTAGATATTTCTGAAGTGCATAGATGTCGCCACTATCGGTGCATGTGTGCATTCAGAGACATTAACACATTTACTGTTCACTCACGAAGACAGAAGACAATCATCTGCTGTCAACAAATCCATTTGAAGAGCATTAGAGCATTTGATTGCATTCTTACTGATGCACCAGAGTGTTCACTTATTCACAACTAGCTACAGTTACAGTCCTAGCTATCAAGTCTCCATTACAAATTGGTCCTTCGAGCCGGATAGTGTGACTACTGTGTGTGAGGATGTTCCCTTATGGTAGAGGCAACACCACTTCCTGATACTGGCCCGAGACGTCAGACACATCCGGCAACCTGGCTTGCTGACTATAAAGTCTCCCTGCCTGTTGTGGAGAGACCACAACAGGCAGCAGAGCTGATGACAAACCTTAAGAAGATCGGGATCACTCAAGAGCAGCTTCCTGGAATGCTGGCATCTGGCAACTGTAAGCTGGTTGCATCCGGAGCCACAAGCCCATCCACATATATCACCCCATTTAATTCCTCCTGAGCCAGGCGCAGCTGATGAACAGAGATACAAGGACTTTCTCTCCCGCCGAGCAACGGAGTACATGTATCGGGGTCTTCGAACCCACCATCCTAGACTTTAGTAGGACCCACGAAAGTTTGCTAGGCTAAAAGACCTGCCTGGAAAATCTCCTCCCCAAGGATGTTACGGAGAGGTTTAAATGTCAGATTTTATTTGACCATCTTAAATTTGAAGACACACACCTCATTGCAGACTCATACACCAACTCTACCCAACCCTACCCCGACACCACGGCCTCTTTAACAGAGCATTGTGGGCAACCTCATGGAGGACATTTATTCATGCCCTGGAAATGTGCACCCATAGGCAGAAAGAAGTGGCCTCACTACAACCTGGTGCTGTCACCATGATCGTTGACCCACAGCTCCCGAGGGTGCTCTAGCCTAATGGCCACGTCACAAAGGTTATCCCAGGTGCAAATGGGAGGATAATGACGGCGTATATGTAGGTGAATGAAATGAACCACCAGTCCTTCTATGGGACAGCAAATTTGACTGTGCAATATTGGGCGACTGTAAAGGACTTGCTTTTTATGATCGGGGTAACAAGGATCAGCCAATCAGTGCCTTTTGGTAGCTGTGCAAAGTTTACAGGCTACATCGTAATTTACAATTTTAATGGAGAGTAAAACAAAGGCAGAAGTTCAGAACACCGTATAATCTGATAGGTAGCATTATTTGTTAGAACGCGGGCTCAGTAACTTCATATTGATGTACGGCTAAACAAAGGCAGAGTATTGTAACTCAACATGAGTGCCGCAGTGACTTGCTGGACACAGAAGCCATGCATCCCATAGATATGGACCCAGCTCACCAGGTCATTCAAGTTGCTGACCGAGACCTCCGTCATCCAGGCTTAGAGCGACTCTTTGTTGAAATGCGCAGAAAGTACTGGATCCTTCGTGGAAAAGAAGCTATGAAGCAGCACCAGCACTCCTGTCCTGATTGTTGGAGATGGAGTGCTAAGCCTGCAGTGCCATAAATGGCAGACTTGCCTCTTGCCCGCCTGCGATTGATGAAACCACCTTTTTTCTCTACAGGAACGGATTGTATTCGGGCCCTTCATGGTCAAAATCGGACAGCGTAATGAGAAGCATTGGGGTATACTATTTAAGTGCCTTACTACCTGAGTTATTTACATAGATGTCCTGACTAGTCTAGACCAGGGATTCCTTCCTGATGTCCCTTTGCAGATTCATCTCACACAGGGGTAAACCAGCGGAGCTTCTATCGAATCAGGGCACAAATTACAGAGGAGCTGAGAGGCAAATCCACGAGTCCTTTAAGGCACTCCACCCCTACTCTACAGGCAGAACTGGCCAAACCTCAGATCAAGTTCAGATTCAACCCTCCAATTGCGCCTCACTTGGTGGTGCATGGGGAGAGGGAAATTAAATCTATCAAAGCTGCCCTGTATGCTACGATCCAGATGCAGACCGTGACAGAAGAAGTCCTGCGCACAGTCCTGATCGAGATCATCCTAAACTCTAAGCCCTTGGGGTTTGTATCCAGTGACGTCACAGACCCTGACCCAGTAACCCCAAATCTGTTTGTGATGGGGTGGCCCGACCCATTTCTGCCCCAGGTGTTGTCTGCGGATTCCAAGCTGTTAGAGCTGCCGCCGCTGGAGGCATGCGCAGGTCCTTGCCAACCAATTCTGGAGGACATTTATTCCTGCCCTGCAGATGTGCACCAAGTGGCAGAAAGAAGTGGCCTCACTACAACCTGGTGCTGTCATCATGATCGTTGACCCACATCTCCCGAGGGCGCTCTAGCCTAATGGCCACATCACAAAGGTTATCCCAGGTGTAAATTGGAGGATTAGGACAGCGGAGATGCAGGTGAACGACAGGAACTACCAGTTCCTCTATGGGACAGCAAATTTGACTGTGCAAATTTGGGCGGCTGTAAAGGACTTGCTATTTATGGTCGGAGTAACAGGCATCAGCCAATCAGCACCTTTTGTTTTGGGGTCACCTGTTTGTGCTGATTGATAAGTTTCAGTTTTTGAGTTAGTAGTGAGAGTGGCCCGAAGCATATCGTAGATATATCTGAAGTGTATAGTTGTCGTCTGTGTCGCTGTCTGTGCATGTGTGCGTTCAGAGACATAAACACATAAACTGTATACTCACAAAGACAGTCATAATTCCATTAAAGATCATTAGAGCATTCTTGCACTTACCATGCACCAAAGTTGTCACTTATTCCCAACTAGCTACAGTTACAGCTATCAAGTCTCCATAACAGCAACAAAGCACCTTACTTGTTGCTGAGTAAAGACTGAATTCAGCATCTTACACGCTGTCTTATTCTCTTTTATATTTCCCCTCAGTCTGTGTGTCCATATGTTATCATTTATTTTCTTTTATTACTCTCACATGTCTGCTTTGTACGGTGAAGCTCATGTCATGGAATATATGCATTAATATTCGGCTGTCTGGGAAGGATGTTTAAGCCCTTCTGCAGTTCTGAGTGCCATTGTACTGTCAGGAGTTGAGACACTTCTGCCCAGCTAAACTATTTATTAAATTCATGACTGGAACAGCAGGTGTTTTTATCCTAATCTCGTCAACGGGGAAGGCAACATACCTGATTCAGAAGAAGGAAGAAACAGAAGCTACAGAACAAAGTCCCTAAATTGCTTGGAAAAACACAAGATCTTCTGTGCAGATGAAAGTGAGAAACAGTGAGAGAATAGTTCAGTGAGAACATGAAACATGAAAACCGGACAATTAAAAATAGCCTAATTTAATCACCCTCATATTGATCGAAACCCATATGACTCTGGTTTTCTATGGAACATAAAATTTGAGTTTTTGAAGAGTACCTTAAGCGTGATGACTGAATGAGGACATTTCAATCCCCAATCCAAAAAAGAGGATTCACACATGGTCCATAAAACTAGTGCACTGTAATCTTCTGAAGCCATATGGTAGTGTAATGACAGATTTTTTTCAGTAAATAGAGACTTAAATTTCAATGTTCATGAGAGTGTATTTTAATTAAGTCAGTTCTTGTAAATTAATGTAAATAAGTTCTGTTCACTCCGTGAACAATAAGAAAAATCGGTAAATAACAATATATTTTAAACGATATTCTTTCAGATCATTTTGAATTATAGTGCAATAGTGCATACATCATATGGATCATTCCTATGATAGTTTTATTGCTTTCTTTTCCTTTTGAAGCTTGAAAACTTCAGTCCCCATTTATTGTAATTGCACTGAGCCAGCGCAAATTCTTCAAAATCATCCTTTTGTGTTCCACAGAAGAATTACATTTATATAGTTTGGAGCAACAATTTGAGCAAAATTATGACTAACCCTTTAACAAAAGTGCATATGTATATGTGAGTCAACAAAAGGGATGTGTAGAACAGAGGCTGGGGCAGGACTGTCCTGCTACTCTTGCATCTCCACACAGGGTGAAGGGAGAGATGAAGGTGGAGATGTTATCCTTCCATCCATTGTGCTTAGGCCTGTCTCTCAGGCTCCTGGCATTTCGCTCTTGCCTGCTGTCACTGGGCAGTCATGCATGGTCTCCCTCTGTTTCTGCAGACAGTAGAGATGAGAGAGATGGGGCGGGACGGTTACTCGGACACTGAGCACTATCTGCCGATGGAAGGCCATGGCAGGGCTGCTTCCATGCCTCGACTCCCAGCAGACAACCAAGTGAGCGCCTCATCCTGTCATTCCTTTGTGTTTCCCCCTTCCTTTTCTTCTACCCCATTTTCACATCTGTCTTTCCTTTCCTGGCCCTCCAAACAACTCACTTTCCATTGCTGCCTTTGCATTAAACAAATGTATCCATTGACCAGATAAAGCAAAGAAAACCCATTATAGTGACTGCAATGGATTGATATCCTGTACAAGCAAGTATGAGGGTGAATTAGACAAACAAGTGAATTATGTTAAGTCAATAATTCCTAACCACTCTAAATGGCTGAAAGATGTTTAAGGGTGCTTTCACATCTGTAGTTCGGTTCATTTGGTCTGGACCAAGGCTGAAAAATTATTCTTTTTAGATTTTTTCAGGGGTTTTGGTTCGTTTTCACATCACACTGATTGCTCTGGTCCGAATCAGTTGATGAGTTGATGAAACGAACGAAAATGTAGTCACGTGACAACATCCACATTACTCCAGATATGTCTTGAACATAATTCCATAACTGCACTTTCCAAATTCCAACAGAACTCCAGGAAGTAAACAAAGAGGAGCAAAATCTGGCTGACATGCAGAGAATTCACTCACAATGTATATTCAGAATCAGCACAAGTTTTATCCTTTCACAAATCCCCTCATAAACAACAAAGTATAGACTTGATATAAATAAGAGGTTCACTGTGCAGTCTGGACAACTTCAGTGTTTATGATGAGTGTTTTAGTGAGAGTGCAGAACGCGGTAAGTCAGTCATGGCTTAAAGGGAGAGCTATTGGCGCAGTTATTTGGCAGTTGGGTCTGTTCGAGGTCGCGATCACGTTCTCACCACAAACAAACCTCTCCAGAGTTCGTTTGAAAGCGTACTGAGACCACCTCTTTGAGGAGGTCTGGGCACGCTTGTTTGGTCCGCTTTTGGTGCGCACCCGAGTGCGATTGCTGCCTTCACACCTGCCCAAACGAACCGCACCAGAGGGAAAACAAACTCTAGTGCGATTCAACCGAACTAAATGAGGCAGGTGTGAAAGCACCCTAAAATCAAGTATACAGTCATGCAGTCTCTTGAGTGGAAGACTAGAAGTTGGTATAGCAGTCAGTGGTGAGTAGTGATCTTTTTTTTTTTTTTTTTTTTAGCTGGGTGACGCGTTTTGTCAAAAATGCACCTGGTGCAGAAACTTCAGATGGGCTTATAATAAGCAAAGATGCTCACGTTCGCTCTAGACAGTGTTAGCTTCTCAGTTGCTTTCTCTCATGACACATTGCAACACAGCTAAAATATTCCTTAAATGTTTGACCTGTTATTGAAAGTAGCCTACATTTACCTGTTAATGCCTTCAAAAACGCACCTGTAAATGCTGTTGAGTTGTGTTTGAGTTGAGTCAGGTGTGACTTGCAAAAAGGCCGTTTGTAAAATATGCTTTTGTAATTCCGCTGGTGGCACTAATGTTGAGACGGTAAACCAATGACAATGCGGGTCAATGATGACGATACATAACAACAGAGCATAGGCGCCAAAGCTGTTCTAAATCCGCTTACCCGAAACTCTTCGTAACTGGCAGGTTTGAAGACAATTTTCGATGTTTTGATGTCAAATAAATGACAGAGAGTTACATACGTATGGCCAACATTTCATCACATAGGCTTTATGATACACCTCAAAAAAGGAAATGTATATTAATTTATAATGTTAATGTTAAGTAGCAAGTCCACAAATGGCTCGGGTAGGCAAAGCATTCGCAGCTTTTATGGACCACGCATCCCTAATAGCAGCATATATTACATTTCCATTAGAGACATGTTTAGCTGTCCAAATACTTTGTGTCATATTGGGTTTTAATCTTCATAACAGCTAAAATTCTAAAGAAAAAAATTGCCTTTTAATGTTGTGAATAGGAAAACATGTACAGATCCATGATCTTCATCCACATATCTGTCATAAATATGCATTTTAAGTATTTGTAATTATCAAAATATGCGTTTGATGTGATGTATTCAAGGATACATCTTTTTGCATTCAAACACTATAAATGATATCTAGCATATTACATTGTGCACTCTCTTTACTTATGATGCATATTTGATGCAGGTCTAGAACAGGTAGAATTTGTTTTGTATGTGTTATTCTTTTCTTTGCTTTTTTCCTTATCATATTTCTCACCACTGGCTACACTGGTTTGAGTAGCCGCCTCCTCGTTCATACAGACCCAAATATACTTCCTTGCCACAAAAAAAGCCGATTTTTATATAAAAGCAGTGTCAAACAAATAGCACATCTAAATGTTCTGTGTTCATAAAACAATGCCCGGATGACATAAGGCATTCTCTGGGATTTTGTAGCAAGTGCACACATTGCTATCCTACATTGCTGTGGGAACTGAGAAGCTGAGAGTATTTTTGTCCCCCTAAATTAATCATCCTCTTATACTGTCTCATTGCGTTTTCTGTGAAGATGTCTTTTCTCTCTTTCTCGTTTTCTTTTCTCTTTAAATTCTTATTTTCCTTTTTTTAGTTTAGCTAACTCTGACTTTCTTCCTCAGTAAAGAAGTTACTGCAATATTACTTTATATAAGTGCTAAAGTGTTGTTGTATGTATGTATATATATTCTGTTTTGCCCAAGTTTGAAGTGCCTTTCATTCAGGGTCATAAAGCTCAGTGAAATTAGATGCTGAAGCAAACAGTGACTTGGGAGTTGGTACTAGGATGTGGATTTGTGTGAGCATGTGTGTGTGTTTATATCTCCCAAGTTTATGTATGTACAATGCCGTTCAAAAGGTAGGGGTCACTATAGATTATTAAAGGAATTAATTATTAGATTCAGCAAGAAGGCATTATATTGATCAAAAGTGACAGTAAAGATATTTATATTGTTAAACCACAAAAAATATTTAGCGGCACAACTGTCAATCATCATTTCTGAAGGATCATGTGACACTGAAGACTGGAGTAATGATGTTGAAAGATTCAGAGGAATTAATGACATTTTACAATGTATTCAAAAAGAAAACAGTTCTTTTAAATTGTAATATTATTTAAATTTCAAATAAGAGCAGACTCAGAACATAAGTCTTCATAAAAAAAATTAAAAAAATTAAAAAAATCATATCGACCCCAAACTTTTGAACAGTACATAATGAGTAATTTGCATACATTTCAGAAACCAAGTACAATAGTTGTTGGTGTGGTCTCATGCTATACGTACTGTATATGTGTGCAGTGTTGTAGTAGAATACCTCTCAATGGCCACCGTGTCTTGTGATGATCACTGTAACGTTCCTCACCGTATCATTCTGTGTGGTGTACTGTGACGTGTCTTTAACACTGCCTCTGGCCCTCAGTTTGTGTGCTGCTGTGGTAAGTGTCTTTTCCGTCTCCACTGCTTCTGTGTCTAACCAGGTTCTCTGTGTCTTTCTTTTTTCTCTTTATTTATATATCTTTCTCTCTCTCTCTCTCTCTCCTAATTCCCTCCCCTCTTTTGCTCTGTTTTTGGCCTCCCCATCCTAATTTACTGCATGAACCCCATCTCCACCTTTTTCTTCTTTTGAGTGCAATCTCTGTTTCTCTCTCCTTCTCTTTCATGCCTGGGGTCACCCACTGTTAATGTGCTTTGTCTTTTGTAAATGCGGCCCTGTGTGCTTCATATGTGTGTATTTGTGTGAACATATTTTGGCGTGTCTTGTGCTTGTATGGAAATGGCTGTATAGCAGCCAAGGAGGAAAGGACGGCACCGGGGAGATAATCTCACTGTATGTGCAACCTCTCTAGTTCATTATTACTTTTTCTCCATCATCACTCTGTTTGACCCTGTCTGACTCTAACATCTGTCTTTCTGTCTCTCTGGCCAATTCTCTGGAAATCACATCTGTGCCTGAATATTTCTATGAGAAAATACTAGAAGAAAATTCCAATACTGTAACGTTATTGTCGTTGTTGTCTTGACATTGATTTACTTTTTATTTATTTATTAAAATACCTATTATTTCAGCCATTGTAGGAAACTTAATTCAAATTGTTTGAAATAATAGTCAAAATTAACTGAAAAATAAGAAAATTAAGGAATAATCATACATATGTAACATTTAACATATGTATTTAAAATAAAATTTTTATATATATATACATGTATGTGTGTGTATATATATATACACACACACACTCAGTTGTAATCAAAATTATTCAACCCCCATTGCAAATCACGTTTATAGGCAAAATGTACAGACTTTACAGTCAGTAATACAGACTTTCAGCTGTTTGGAATGAACAAATCAAATAAAAGTGATTGAAATAGCTCAACACATCAAAGGTTTCAAGTGGTTAAAAATACAACTTTTTATAACTTCTCCAATCTCAAAATTATTCAACCACTTCATGGCAGGCATCTTTAGTACTTTGTAGAACACCCTTTTGCTGTTATGACCATGTAAAAAATATGGACAAAGCGTCTGTGATGTCACCCATAGACTTTCTGAAGAACGGGTTTGAGGCTGTTTATGGGGGTACGGGTGGCGCCATATCTGGAAAATCTTGGGAAATACAAAATACAAAAGTTTCAGAAAGGATAGAGAGGTGGTATGATGTGTTGTGTCAGATCATGGCCGAGACGTCAAATTCCACTCGGCGCAGCCCGTTATCAGCTGTCCATCAAAGTTAACCGCCCTTATTTGTCATACATTTTATATCTAAGTATGATCTAAAACTAACGAGTTAGAAAAAAATTCACCCCCTCACAGTTGTCAGGCACGCGGAACATATTGAAGATTACAATAAAAGTCCATGGGACCAAACTGTAAACATATGAATTTATGCTGTTAAAACAGATCAAGGAAGAGGAGGAAGAGGATGTGGCTTCTGTGGCTTATTTAAATGATTTTGAGCACTTTTTCTTGTTTCCTTTGAGTCAGTAGTGGAGTACGTCTTGGAGTTCTGGCATGGAAACCGAATGCGTTTAGTACTCGCCTTAGCCTGACTTCGTTATACTCATATTCTAGTCAGAATCTGAGTCTGATATTGCTCAATTGGGCTTTGATTATGAGGTGTGTCTTTAAACGAACCAGGAAAAAAAACAAACTCTGCACTCTATTGGATAGTCGGTAAACCTACAACCAATCCGAGCAACATAGTATGTGAACTAATTTGCATATAGTTGTCAACTACAGAACTTGCTTATTTTAGAAGTGAAATAACAGAGTGATGCTTCTTTTACTTACTCCTCCATGAGTGCGACCAAAGGAGAAACCACAATGGCCACAGGCTTTTCATTCTGTCCCATCTTCTTAGCGACCGTCAGCTGATAAGTTACACTTTCCCGAATCATGTTGGAAGGACAGCAAAAATATATTTCCGATCGACAAATGCCTTGATTGCAGTTCTCTGTCTATTACAATTAATGCGCTGTTGATCTATTTTACAACAGACGCGACATGTTGAAATGTATAGAAATAGTAATCTATACATTTCAATTCTCCAGCTGCAGTCATCTCTGAGGGAAACCAGTTAGCGCTCTTTGATAACGTGATGATTACATCCTTGCAGATCACCTGACCATCGTCGTTTAAATCCCGCCCTGGTAATTTGATCGGCCCGAACTTTCTTTTCTGATCATAATTACTCCTCAATGGATTGAGTCCAAACCTGAGTACCTGTTGCCACCATGTCTGACTGCAGGTCTTTTGCTGTCACTCCAGGGATTTTTTTCTGAACCTGTCTTCTCAGAAATATGGTTGGAGCTGTTGATAGCTTCCTTTTTCTGCCCTGTCCAGGTAGTGTAACCACTGTTCCTTTAACTTTCTGCGAACTATGCTTCCAACGGTGTCTTTAGGAACATTTAGTACCTTCGCTATCTTTTTGTATCCTGTTCCTTGTTTGTGAAAGGTGATGATATATACTCTTAACTTTTTGGACCATTATAATATTTGCAATATTTCTAACATGTCAGTTCACATATTTCATGTTCATGCTCAGGCACACCTGGTGCAACTAATGTCTTGGTTAGTTGTGTCAGGTGTGCTTAAGACAAAACCTGATTTGTGCTATTGTGAGGGATTCTCTTCAGGGGGTTGAATAATTTTGAGATTTAGTTTTTTCTATCATGGGGGTTGAATAATGAATCTGTAAATGTGTGTATATACATAGCATTATTATTTGTACACCACAGACATATTTTTAGATTTGTGTGGAAAATCACACACAACTCCTTGTCTGCCTCCTCCTACTTTATATGTGCTATCTTTGTGCTTCGCAACACTCATTCTGTGCTGTGCTCATGTGCATGTTACATGCGTATGTATCCGCAGTCTTTGTGCGTGAGTCTGCAATTATCTGTGCTATGACTGTGAGCGTGTGACTGTTGCTGTGCAGAGAAGTGCGTTTTGATTTTCAATGTGTCAGTGGGAGAAAAGAGGGACTATCTAAGGCTTTTTTTATTATTATTTTCAGGAATGTTTGGATGTGTTATTGAGTAACACATACATCTATAAATGAAATATAGTTGTTGAATGCAACACACTATAAAGCAATAACCACTTGTCCTCGGCAAATAATTAATATAAATGGAAACGTCATTTCAAATAAATAAAATAATAACAAACCTACAAATATAATGCTACTGTGATGGAAGTGGGTGAGACAAAAAAAAAATACATATTGTTGCTTTCTATAAAATGCAAAACTGCAGTTGGTTTTGCAACTGCAATGCAATGCAACTGCAGAAGGTAACATTCCTCTATGCTGTTTTTTTTAAATAGAGATATGAAAATTGCCGTGCTGCACTCTGCTAGTCTGTATTTGCTCCAGGTTACACATCAAAATGGGTGTATGATTTCTATCAAATTTCTATTTGTATCAGATTTCTACAAATGAATCAGTAACTGAAAACTCTTGATGGTATGTAATGTTCCATCCACGACTCTAGGTGTCAGTGTTAATGGTGTTTGTTAGTGAAGCTGCACCAAAACAGTCAAATTCATGCTTTTTTTTTTTAAATGGAAAAGCTCTAATCAGACTAGAGCAAAGGGTCCAGGTCTTGAGCCACAGCAAACCACCATATATTTGGTGTTGCCCCACACACATTCTCTCTCTAAAGCCTGGACAGCTCCCTCTCTTCGCTCTTTGCTGTGTGCATGACTGTGAGTGATGGATAGAGTGGTCTGCTGGAAGAAATGTGCTTCTCTCAAATGTTGTAGTAATAGAATGTTTTTATAACCAATGAGTATTTTGACTTCATAGATTCAGCCCTGGATGCATGCGAGGCACGACCTTTTGCAGCTATCTTTCGGTTTCTCTCTTTTTCATATTTTTCTATCTTTCTCTTCTTCTCGGTCTCTGCATGATGAATGGTGATTTTGTTTATTTGTTCGCTGGTATCGGCTGATTATGTCCGTCAGGTCATACACAATAAAATCACACCAACTCCCAGAGCTGCAGAATATAAACACAAGTTTGAAGTCATCATATTTTCCATTTACATCTGGTATTAAGATATGTTTGGGTAGATACGATCACAAATGGTCTGCACTATCTACAGACGAAAGCAGGGTGCTTGTCTTTCGGTAAAAAATATCTTAAAATATCCTTAAAACAAGATAAATGTACTTGAGAAGCAAAAGTATAAAAAAATGACTTGTTGTTTTTGGAGATATACTGTATACATTACTCCAGTCTTCAGTGACACATGATCCTTCAGAAATCATTCTCATATCCTGAATTGTTTCTCAAGAAAAAAAATCGTATTATCAATGTTGAAAACAATTGTGCTCCTTAATACTTTGTGGAAACTGAGAGACGTTTTTTTCAGGATTCTTTAACCTTCAAATGGTCTTCGTTTCCAGTTTACACTTCTTGGCTTCGGGGTCTATATGACCCCTACAATTGATTGCGTAGTTGTACAAAAAATATACATTTTTATTCATACAAACAATAAATCTTTTTTTTTTTTTTTTTTTACTTCTCATCTATTCATTAATGCTGTGTTTTTGGAGATATAAACTACCTTTGTATCCATATACCACACAATTCCTCAACTACACCATTAGCTTTAGCATTAGCATATGAAATGTTATTTTTTATGATACATTGCATTTATGCTTTTGTTTAGAAAATATATTTAGTTTTTTTTTTTTTTTTCACATTTCCCATTCATTTCCCATTCATTCACAATATGGGGTCATATTGACCCCGAAGACCAGAAGTGTAAAAAAATAAAAATAACATACTTTCAGAACAACCGAACTATGTCCAGTTTTTTTTTTTTTTTTGTGTGTGTGTGTGTGTATAGATAGATAATATATGAAAAGTCACAAAATCTTATTCCACTGAGATGAAGGGAACCTTTTTTTATTAAGTAAAAGTCGATTGGGTCGTATGAGACCCCATGACCCGATTGAGGGCTACTGTATAGAAAGTTCAAAAGAACGGCATTTATTTGAAGTAAACATCTTTTGATTTATTGTATCCTTGCTAAATAAAAGTGTGTATGTGTATGTATGTGTACATATATTATTATTATTATTTTCTCACTGACACCAAACTTTTAAATGATTCTTCAAGTGATGTATATGTTCACAAAACTGGATATGGTTTCCCTTGTTATCAATATATTATATTATCAAAAGTGGTCACATGAGACTCCTATGTCTCAGCTGACCGCGTGTGTCGGGATCACCCGGGACAGATGTTAATACCAGGTGTAAACAAGGCCGTACATTCGCACGACCATCTGCCTGCTGTTACTAAATACTACAGAAATGAAGCTCCCTTCTCTAATCTTCCAGACCCATCTATTTCCAATAAACAGAAAACTCTCTCTTCCTTCGCTCCCTTTTCTTTCTCTCCCTACCTCTTCTCTCTGCCCTGTGCCGACTCATTCAGCAGACAATCACCGATAACAGTCCTATGAAGCGCTCCGCTTCATCTCTGGGACACGGGCGTCCAGGCCGCTCAATGCGGGGTGAGGACTACGCCATGGAGAGGGTCATCCCAGAAGAGGGTCACAGACATGGGCATCGCCATCGAGACCGCAGTCACCGCGCGTCAGAACGGTCCCTGAGCCGCTACACTGATGCTGACACAGGTCAGAAACGAAAGCATGTATATTTCTGTGTATAAGATGATAGGAGAGCTAATACTAGTAGCGTTTTCTCTCTCTGGCTGTGGCCTAGCAGGTCTTGGTACTGATCTCAGCACCACCACACAGTCAGGAGACCTGCCATCTAAGGAAAGGGACCGGGGTCGGGCCAAAGACCGCAAGCACCATCATCATCACCATCACCACCACAGTTCTGTAGATAAGGAGCATTACGGACATGAGAGAGAACGAGGGGACTACAGCCACAGACAGTCTAAGAGGAAGACCGACGATGGTCCCGCTCACCGGAGCGAGGGAAGAGAGTGCCTGACTCATAGACAGGTGGGCGATTTATTCATAATGAACGTGTGCTCTTAAAGGGGACATATCATGCAAAATCCACTTTTTTTAGCCCTTAAATGCATTTTGTTGTAGATTAGGAGTGTTTATAAGTACAGAAAAGATGAAATTATTCTCTTCAGGTGCTTCGTTTATATCTTTATATTCTGTTTTGGTCATATTTTTCAACCTGTTCAGATTTTTCTGTTGTCTATGACGTTTTTTGAGCAAGTACGTCACCGTATTTGCAGCGGAACTGACAAATAAGGACATTGACTACCGGCCCAACACTACGAGCAATCCGCCATTATTATATCTCGCTCTGATTTTGTAGTCCAAGCTCAATCATGCAGAAGTTACAGAGAGGGCTAGTCAAAATGTTCGGTTGTTGGATGTAGTGACCTGAAGCACTTCAAGGATCCCCACTTCAACAACCTCAGCCAGTATACAGAAGGGTTTGTCGATCGACTTCTATCATTTAGCTGCTGTGTTTCCTGATGCTTTCTAAACGTAAGTTATCATATTATTATCAATACAGATTTTTAGTGGTAAGATCAGACCGCAGTCATTTATCTTGTCAGTGTGCTTGTTTTAACATGAGAAATAGTCGACTTTCACTAATAACACAACATAGTTCACTTACATACCTGCCTCCATATGAAGACGGTCGTCGTCGTCATCTTTTTCAAATCGCTCGCTCTGGCTCGAATATGTAAGGCTTGGTGGACAAGTCTTCCGTTGTTGACATTTTGTTCACGTGTGAATAAAAATGTTCTTTGAAGCTATAGTAATCGTATCTCTTATCAAACTACAATAATGGCCGAACACGGAGAGTTGAACCTGAGTTGAGCTGACCGTGAACTCAGCGAAGCCTGGAGAGTAGGCAGGGGTGAGACAGTACGCCTTTTTATTTAAAGGGGCCGCATTGAAACGACTTGCTCACAGAAGCACATCAGAAATGGGGTAGAAAAGGGGCCTGTGGAGCTATAATAATGAGTAATTCAGACCCAAGCATTGCAGTTATGCTTTATATAGACCACAAATGTATGATTTATAAGTACAAATGAATGATTTAAAAGCATGATATGTACCCTTTAATGCACCTTATCACAGTTGAGCATTTTCTTCAGCACTGAAGAAAAAATTAATCTCTTAATCATTAATTTTCCCTTAACTGTTTTCTGAATAAAAAAAAAAAAAAAATCTAAGCATATTTTTTCTTTTACAAAGAAAGAACAAAACTATTTCGCCAATAGTAAATTGTTCTGTTTATATATTTATATAAATACATACATACATTACATAAATACACACAGTGCATCCGGAAAGTCCACATTTTGTTATGTTTCAGCCTTATTCCTAAATGGATTAAATCCATTATTTTCCTCAAAATCCTACAAAAAATACCCCATAATGACAAAACAAACTGTTTTGCTTTGTTGTTGTTGTTTTTTACTGGAAAACAAGACAAAAATACTGATTGGGAAAACGAATGTAATGATTTTTGCTGAGAAGCCATGTTTCTTGTATTAAAACAGAACGCGTGACTTAAAAGATCCATTTTTAGGTCTGTGGTGGAGTCGTTTTATACTGTTTGTTATCTAAATAATATTGTGACAATATCTGAAAGTCACGCCCAAATATGTGATCAGCCTAAATTTCAGTTCCAGTTGAATTGACATTAATTAGCCTAGTTTGTCAAGAACAAACCTGAAGTTATTTTCACAGCTGCAACAGAATTCAATTCTTTTTGTTTTTTGTTTGTTTTTTCTTCCTTGTGTCCTCTCTTTTCCCTGTGATATGTTGCTTAATTTTGGTCGTTTATTTTATGGCTGTTTGCATCGGTCGCTTTGCTCTGCTGCTTTGCAATGTCTCTCATTCTTGCATCTCTCTCTCTCTTTTATGACTGCGCTCTTTCCTCTCTTACTGCGGTGTTTGTTTGTGTGTGTGTCACCTCCTACTGTCTTTCTTCTTGTTGTGTGGTTAATTTTGTGGTTCTGTTTTATTTGCCTTGTTCCATTTTCATGTAGGGCAGTAGTTCAGTAAGCGCAGTCCGGTCCCCTCCACCTCCGGGACCAGCACTCCCCGCCGCGGCCGGCGTCAGCTTCCCCAAACCCCTGCTACGCCCCGGCCCCACGTCACCTATTCTCCCGTGGTCCGTAAGCCCATCGGTGGCACCCCCCTCCCGGCCAGCAGAACCGACTCCCTACCCCGACCTCCCGTCGGTTCAGTCCGCCTGGCCCTGAGCCCCCGCTTCCCCCTCACCACCACCCGTCGCCTCCCCGCTCCACCCGTCACGCGCACTGGGGCCCCGGTCCTACGGAGGGTGTGGAGGGCGACGAGTTTCTGCGACGACCAAGACTACGAGTTCAATCACACCGAGCCTCCGTCTTACGAGCAGAGCCCTGTGCAGGGCAACCCCCACCCACATTCCCCCAGGACTTCCCGCCACAGCACCCCCCTCAGGGCCACCCGCGTCGCATGCCGAACGGGTACCGTTCGTCCTCGCCCTCTCCGCACCACCATGCCCCCACCCACCCAGGAACGCATAAGCCTCCTCATCCCAGAGGGCCCAGGAAGGGCCTTCATGAACCCTACAGTGAGACTGATGAGGATGACTGGTGCTAGCCTCTGGGACGGGGAGGGGCTAGTCCTTCCGCACTTCTCTGGAACGGACTGCCACCACGTAGGCAGAGCGTAGGCTCACAGTAAAACAATACTCTCACTGGATTGGCAGATCTGTCTGGGGAAACACTTGGCAGTGCGCTGAATGTCCACAGGGGAAATCAAGGCATGATTCGTTTCTTTCTATTTCTTGTTTATTTCCCATTTCCTCTGCTGCCGAGTGTTTCCCTGACCGCTGACGGTGAATATGATGACTAAAGAATATGAAATCCTGTTCCTAGCCTTTTTTCTGAAGAATACAAAAAAAAATGTTTTGATAAGGAGGAGGAATGTCTGAACTTTTTTCCCCAGGACATTTCATGCAGTCCCTCCGGAAATGAGACGCTACAAACTCTTTAGCACTCGTTTAAAAAAAAAAAAGGTGGATCACTTTTTATTTCACAGAACTTGACTGGAGATTAATTTATTGCAAAAATCAGTCCAGATGCTGGGAAATATTGATGAGTTTTATCATCTACGTTTACTTGAGAGGGGGAGGCGTTTGCCCGTGCGGGTAAGTTGTGGGTGGGAGATGGAGGTGAACTCACCTGAACTAAAATAGGAAAGCCCACCCTGCAGCACTTCAGCCCCCCAAACGCAAGAAAGAAGAATCACAAACAAACAGACAAAACGGGAGAGAAACGAAAAGCTCCTCACTATTTCTTCTTCTTCCGCTTCGTCTTCTGCTTCTCATTGGAAACACTGGAGTTTGAATCTTCTGTTGCACTGCCCAGCTTTGTTTGAACTCCTAAAAAAGAAATCCTTTGGAAATCCTGCATGATTGAAAAAAAGAAAACAAGTTTAAAAAATACACAGAAACTTTGGATAAAAGGGGGAAGGGGGGATACATTTTTTGGCTCGTTTGTCATGTCCGTGACGTTCTTTCTCTCTCCCGTCGACGCCCTCTCTCTCGCTACTTTCCTGAAGGATAGTGGAGATGAAGCCTGCTACTAGTAAATGGGTGACCAGAGAGATGTTCGCAATTTTGTAGTACCAGATTTGGTGCCAAATACCACATCCAATAGAGATTGTGAATCAAAAATAAACGGATAGCACAATTACTTTTTAAGCTTGAGGCATTTTATTTACATTCCTCTATCACTGTATAGATAATTTTCTCACTTGCACAAAAAATGCAGATATAGTAGCACATTAAATACACTAAAAGGCAAGAGAGTAAACATGCTCTTCCAGTCTTCCAGGGTACTTGCAGAGAGAGAGAGAGAGAGAGAGAGAGAGAGAGAGAGACCTCTCCATCTTTACATATGATTTCATGTTGACAATGACAATGATGTGTGTATAAAGATGATCACAAAAATAAGTAGTGATTATGGTGATGATGAAGATGATGCTTTTAATTTCATTTTCTACCCGTTTTTGTATTTGACTGCCTCTCTTTGTATTGCCATACTTGTTTCCATGTGAGTTTTGTGTAGATGGTGTGTGGAGCTCTGTGATAGTGATCCATTACGGGCCATGACAGAAACCCATGTGACCTTCAGCCGACTTGGACTGTTTCTATGGAAACACTTTCTCAGCCATATCAGTGAGCGTTAATGACAGTTTGAAGCATGCATCTGATCTCTGTAACTGTGAACACTTTTTATCAAGAAAGGGAAAAGAAAGTAGAGGAAGAGTTGACTAGTCATCAACCATATTGATATAAACGTCTTAGAAGACGTTTTGATATTAAAAAGAGCGTTTAGATGTTAGTTAACAATAATGAAATAGGTTGGCGTAAAAATCGTATATTTTATAAAAAAAATCTTTACTGTGAAAATCTTCCTTTTAAATGCTGATTTTTATTTATTTTTTATAATTATTTATTTTATACCTTTAATCAAGTGGTTTTGAATCAGGGGGCCAGAAGTCAACAATGACTTCAATTATTAAATAAATGAGTTTTAATATATTAAAATTGCATAATATTAGTAGTTAATTAAAACTACCCCCAAGAAGATACCAAACAAGCAGCTTTGTCATAATTATAGAAGACATACCAGAAATGGGGGCTCCAATCAAAAAGCTTGAGAGCCATTGCTTTAAACTGTTTTAAGAAAGATATTTAAATGTGTAGGTAAATGTGAGAAGGTAACTGAGCTCCACTACCTCTACTCAATCAGCAGATGGCGCTGTGATCCACATTGTTCGGCAGCCAGTGGTTCTGGCTCTGTCAGTCTCACCTTTTCTGTTCCATGTTTGTCAATGACCTGTACATTGAGAGTCGTAATATGTGTCTGTCACCGATGGTGCACCGTTCTGTGTTCAGGAAATGTAACACAGCCAGTCAAACTGCACAGGAACATGTAACACAGCCAATCAAATTGCATGGGTGAAACAATGACCGGGCCTTTTCTGCCAAAACTTGTCTCTTGTGTCCCACTGATCTTTGTGTCTCTTCGGCCCACATTACCATTGCCATTTCAGTATTCTTTACGAGGCAGAATCCTCTGTGGAATGACTCCGCATACACAGACACGCTGCCGATTCAAGTCCAACTTTGCAGCATGTGCAAATTAGACGCTGTATGTAGCATTTACTACCATATTTTCACACACAGTCCCACTTGAGTGAGTCCTATGTAGCACTACTGATGAAATTGTGGCTCTCCTTTAAGACTCTATGTATAAGTGTGTCCACAACTGGTGAGTATTGTCTTTGAGGATGTAAACACAAGAGACAGAATCCAAGTTTCATGTCTCCCCTTGCTAGTTGAGCATCACTAAATGTTTCTTCAGAGAACTGCAGTCTTATTACTGAGATTAATCAGTGCCTTATTCAGCATTATTTAGACTGCACGTCTCTTTACACATTTATAGGCTACAGCTGCAGTGAAAAAAAGTCTTTCTCTTGATTTATTTTAGCTTGACTGACTTGAGTTTTTATATGGAGAGCATCTATATGCAATACAAACCCCTTTTGAGTTGCAACAAGCGAATAAGGAAATGATGTGTCTGTATGTTCGTGAGCAATGTGTGACAAAAATCAACACCTGAATGATTTTCGGTCATCCTAATTTGCATGCATGTTGTTCTTTCAGTGTCTTGCTGTGTGTGTGGCTGTGAGGTAAAAGGCAAGCGATTGTCTGGATAGGACATGGACATTTCTCATTGTCTGTCGTAAGTCATCATTACTAACAACTTCATGTTTGGCAAAACAACTGACACTTAAAAATACAATGCCGATGTGGGAGTCACACTGTAAAAAGAAGAAACTAAAACGCAAGTTTTTGTCAGAAAAAAAAATGTAGAAAAGCATTTACCTCGAGAACTGCATGTGCAATGTGCATGCCACAGCGTTTGATAAAAAGTCATCTGCAGGATTTAAAAAATGAAATGTTTTGTAGAAAAAAAATACGAGTACAGATAAATCTTTTTTAAAGTAATATATTCCTTTATGCTCTATTTTTTAAAAGAAACAAAAAAAGATTGCATATTCTGGGAGGAAAATCACTTTGATGCAACAAGTTGTTTATTTCTTTCTGTTTCTAGCTGTTTTTTTCCCTGCCAACTAGAAGGAGAGACACTTCAACACTATGTTCAGGGCACGTCAATATGACTACTGTCACACACACAAAAAAAGAACGAAATAAAAGAGTCAAGAAGAAAATCCTTGCTGTTGTGCGCAAAACTCTTTTTAGTTCTAAAGTCCATCATGTTTATCATCTTCTGCTCTCACTACTGTTTTGAGTTTCTGACTCTTACACAACTCCAAAGGAATGTGCATTTGGCAAACCGAGTACATGAGTGAGGTTACACAGAGCTGAAGGCATCCTCTTATTTACAGAATGCACAGTGGTATAGAAAATTCTTGTTCTCTAGTTTAGCCTTATCTGACACAGAGGGATCAGAGTAGTCACAAGACACCTCAATGGCTTCAGAGGTTAAGTGCCTTGCTTAAATTGAGTATGGTCAGGAGAAAGTGCTCTGAGCAGGATTTAACACTTCCCATTTGCTGCTCTCGCTGCTGACAAATGTTTAAAAATATCTTACATTCTTTCTTTTTCTTTCCATTTCCCAATTTTATTACAAATGATGGTCTTTATTTTGTCCCACTTGTGCTTTAATGGCAGCACCATTTGTGCTGCAAGCATGGCCATGCTATTCAGCATGTTTTTAAAAGCATCTTTTGAGCTTCAGTGGTAATATGAAAATCAAATACAAAGATTTAAAGGGGAGGGGGAACTCACCCTCATGTCATTTTAAACCCGAATTCTGTGGAATATAAAAGTATATAAATTTTTCAGTCAGGGTTTTTTTTTACTGATTTGAATTTTTTTTTACTGATTAGAAACCAATTCGATTTGATTTCTAACAGTTTAAACTAACCCTTTTAAATGGTCAATGTTACAAGTTAAATAGCCGAGTTAAATATTTATTTCTTCTAAATTTAGCTAAAAATAAAATTTTAGGCCTGGTTTCACAGACAGAGCTTAGATTAACCCAGAGTAGCTTTTGTGTGCCTTAGAAAAAACAAAAAAAAACAATGCAATGGATATTTAAGCAACGCATTCTCATCCCACGGCGTCATATATGACGCTTTTGCCAAAGCATAGACCTCCAACGCACGTGGCACCCTTTAGCGTCAATATAACATGCACAGAGTATGGGTAGGTTTAGGTATGGGGTAGTGTTAGGGTTAGACCACTAGGAGGAACCTTCTGCCCCATATATATCTGCATCTCATATTGATGCTAAAGGGTGCCGTGTGTTGGATGTCTACGCTTTGGCAAAAGCATCATATATGACGCCTTGAGGATGAGAACGGGCTGATTTTAAGAAATGTAAGAGCAAGTTGCTTTCCGTTAAAACAGCTTCAAACATGCATATAATCTGTGAAACTGGGGGTTAGTGTATTTCCAAGGCTAAATAATAATTTTAAAATTCTGATTTTTAATGTGATCGCCGACTGTATATCCCACATATAAGTTATGAGGCCGCACGTAGGAGCATGTTGGTCATAAAATTAACTGGGGCTTTGGCCAAAAACGCACCTGTACATTTAAACTAAATCTGTAATAATAAAGTTAAATTAAATGTAAATAAAAGTGTCGCTTGCGGCATTAAAAAAGTGCATTGTGTAATATTTAGGAGGATCTGTTGACAGAAATGCCATATCATATACCTGTGTTTTTTTGTTTTGTTTTTTTTCAGTGGTGTAGCCTATAAAGACCTTACTTAATGAACCATTATGTTTTTATTACCCTAGAATTAGCCATTTCTATCCACATACAGAGTATGGGGTCCCTTTTTGAAAATGGGTCCCTTTGAAATGCGCTGACATGTTTCTACAGTGGCCCAGTTGCAGTTGTTCTTTTTTTTTTCTTTTTTTTATTATGCAGTAAACAACATATACAGAACAATACAGCAAAACAATACAAAACCAGGGGAATAAAGAAAAAGAAAATAATAATACAAATAAAGAGAACATAAATAAATAATAAAATAAATAAATAAAAAGTACACTCAAAAACAATGCACAAAAGCTAGCGGAAGTCAGCGAATATGCGCGGGAAGGGGGTGCTGCGGGGGCTGCAGCCCCCCTCGTCATAGCATCAGCCCCCCCTGGTGGTGGTGGACTATAATAATATTATACTTAAAAACGTGAGAGAAAAAAAAATTAAAATAGACAAAAGATACGGTGTTTGATATGGGATGAAAAATAATGGGCAGTGTATAAGATATAAACTAATGATTAATTATTTTAATATTTCGTGAATCAATATACTACGCCTGCGCGCGCCTCCTCCTCAGTTGCTTCCGTAACCGACACTCGTTTGAATCTCTCTTGTTCGGACTCGGAGATTCATCAGAAACACACCAGAACGCAAGGACATGTTTGGTGCACTTTAAATAGAGGTAAGAAATAGTTTTAAATCCCTTATAGGCCTACTGCCGCCAGTCATTTTAGCTTTATTTCTGTATTCTGTTGCCTATTCATCGTCGTCCTGAGTTAATGGGTAGCCCATCACTAAATAATATGCATTTATAGTGATTAAATATGACATTAGTTACATTTTTATTTTTCAGATAAATTCTGAAAAATAAAAATGTAACTGTCATATTATTAGTTACTGTTCTCACATATTATCACCCGTTCTCAATGGCGTTTTCTACCGGATGCCAAGGGAATTCAGGCATCCAATCTCGTCCGACAATCACTATTATCATAAATAAAACATTTTATTTGACACACAGTGATATTTGTGTTCGGCCTCTCAATTTACATGATTGATTATTGATGAAGCGTGATCAATGGACAGCGTAGGGACAAGCTGAGTTTCGGCGCCCCAAGTTCACGTACAATGCAAGCGATTGTGCCAGCGCCTTATTATTCTGCTGGATATTTGCTTCTTATTTATTAAATACTAGGGCTGCACGATTAATCGCACGATGTTGAAATGCGCATCTAATCAGTAAAGCCAGTTCCTTGATTAGTAGTAAATCACCTTCACCTGCTTTCAGATGGAGCGGCATTTACTACAAAGAGCCGTAACTTACTGACAAGCTGAGCCATATCGTGTTAATATTGAGGGACGTATCGCCAGCGATTGAATGCGATATGGCTTAGCTTGTCAGTTAACGGCTCTTTGTAGTAAATGCCGCTCCATCTGAAAGCAGGTGAAGGTGATTTACTGCTAATCAAGGAACCGTGTTCTGTCAATTTTTGCTTCCTTGTCGAAAATGCTAACAACGTTACCGTAGCGCGAATTTATCACAGAATGCCGATTAAAGTCATATGAAATACAATTATAATACAATTCTAAGTTATGAGTAGCTACTGTATACTGTAGACTACTGTTTTTATTTGTAAACGGTGTGAAAAGCAAAAATTATCATAAAATATTCATATTTGACTCAAAGTACACCTTTCCTCATAGTAACTGAAACTTTCAGTTTTTTTCAGCTGGCTGACCGTACAAATATTCATATGGTAGTAAGCATTTTTTTAAGGGAAATTATACATTATAACAGGAAAATGTACCTTTTGTTAAAAAAAAAAACTAAAAAAAACTGAGTCTGCACATGCGCATAACCGGTAAGTAGCAAATCTTGATGGGTAGCATGAATCGTCAGAACACCTGTTTTAATGATTAGATGCGCATAACAACATCGTGTCAATTAATCGTGCAGCCCTATTAAATACAGGCAATTGGTTGATAACACATTGATCAAAATTAATATATTTATATTAAACAAAAATCGTTTAAAAAGAGTCTTTCTACAAAACAAAACACAATGAAGTGAGTGGTTAAAATCATGTCTCTCATGATCTTTCTCATGCTGCATGCTCACTTTCATAATCAACATTAATTAAATAAAAAAAACATTGGTCTATAATATTTAAACAAATATGATGCTAAATATATTTACTTTATTGGCTACAACACGTAACGTACACTGTACAGAGAAATATCATGTTTTTTTTGTCATAATGACGTCATATTTTTCAACCCAGCCCTCTGCCCCTCGCCTGAAACAGCTTCCGCGCGCCTGCAGAATATATACTGACACAATAATGAACAAGTAACAATAGTATTTGCAATAACATATCGTTTTACTAAATGAGTAAACCTAATTTCTTAATTTATCTTTGTAAAGAAACCTCATTGCTCTGTTGTCTCAGACTACGACATCTTTTCTTGTCGGCCACCGTAACTTCTGTTGGTTCCAATGTGCATGCTCACCACTAGATGGCACTAAAAATTACACAGTGCACCTATAAATTAACCTTTAGATCTGCTCATGTTGCACCATACTTTGTAGGCGTTTTACAGCGTTACGCATGATAAAGATGTTTTTCTATTTACAACGTATTTTGCAGCATTGAGCAATCACAAACATCTGATGATTTCTTGAATGTACTCGCCAATCAGACGTGTTAAAGTTGGAATCCCCTCACCACTCAAAACGCCAGAGTTTTTGTTCATTGTTGAGATCTGCAAACTCAAATCCACTCGTTATAATTTAAGTCATAGCAAAAAAAGTGTAGTCATTATGTAGGCTAAATAAGATATTTATTGTACAGTCAGCTTAATCGATTAGCAAAACCTTGTGAAATCGTGATGAATTAAGATGAGGGACATGGTGATGCATACTTTATGGGTGATGATCCATTCAGAATTTGAAGAAAACATATGTATTGCTGCATTAGGTAAAGCAATAGACTATTTTCGAACTGGCTGCCATACCAAACCACGCCAGATAGCACATGTAGGCTATGTCTGAACAATGTCAGATAAGGATCACTTAATCTTGAAAGGATCTGCTGTTTACTAACATCCCATTGACATATTTAACAGTTTTACATTCATAATAAATAATAAACATATTGAAGACATTTTCTAAACATCTATTTGACATCTGACAAAGAACATCCTAGACATATTGCAAACACTAAAAAAATATGTCTTCCAGATGTAAACAAGCACATCAAATATAGACGTCTCTGTGATGTACGTGAGCTATCAAGTTTGCCTGTTCAAATTGATAGTGGTTTGTGAACATAACCACTTTAATTACAAGATTGTTTATGCTGTGATGTGAAGGTTGTTGATAGGCAACACGTAACTATTTCATGAAATGATATTTCAATGTGTTTACATCTAGCCTTAACAGCTGGTTCACCCTCTGCCTATGAGGCTGCGCTGCTGTATCTCATTTGGGTGGCATGTGGCTACATTATTAGCTTGTTCCTTTTGTTTATACCCTTGCTCTGTCCTTTTCTGATCCTGCATGTCTTTGAGTAGGCTATATGTAGTTCTGCTGATCCGAGTTGTTGTAAAGTCGTTTGGTCAGGAGATTGGTGGGAGCGAACAGTGCATTCCTGTGAGATTTCAGATACTGGAGGATAAGGTTTCACACTCGAGGGGGAAGGGAGGGGAAGGGAGGCTCGTTCCATTAGCAGGACAATTGATAGGCCACACAGGCATTCAGCAGATCCCCCTCCCCCGGCTGTATGCTGTATGTCGGCCAGATGTGCGGATGTGTGAAGGGTGCTGTCCTTCCTCTATAGGCCTACCTCCTTCCGCTCACTAGCACATTCCGGCTCTCGCGCCTGCCCCACTTCCTGCTCCCTTAATCCCATGTTCATAATCCAACATGGGGTATGATTTTGCTGGGTGAATAAATATACACGACTCACATGCAGATCTATCTTTTACACCTATGTAGTACACACATATTTAACCTACCCATAGAAGCTTATTTATTACACTGTTAACATGGCACAAAATTAATCAGGTTTTGAAACAAATAAAAGAGTGTTGACTATGTTATAAACAACTATGTTATTAT
This sequence comes from Hybognathus amarus, assembly GCA_030378365.1. Taxonomy (NCBI): domain Eukaryota; kingdom Metazoa; phylum Chordata; class Actinopteri; order Cypriniformes; family Leuciscidae; genus Hybognathus; species Hybognathus amarus. The sequence goes on along the minus strand of JAQIUQ010006065.1, from coordinate 95,859 downwards.
ATTTTTTCAAATAAGTGTATAAGTAGCCTATGTTTCAGTCGGCGAGTGCTAAAAATAGAAATCGTGTGTTGAAAAGACAGCAACAATGTCGCTCGAGCGCTGTAGCAAAAATTGTCATAGCCTACTCAGATCAAAATACTATGGAAATAATAGGTGATTTATGAGTTGGATAACTGTAACGAAAGGCACCAAAGACAAATTTGGGTGCGCGCAAAGACCTTCGACAGATTGCCGCCGAAAGGAAAAGTCTCTTTGCAGTTTGGATGGTAGAATTGTGATGAAATAAGGTGTGTGTGAATATGTCCTACCAAGTTGTATATCTTTAATGTAGACTTTAAATATAGAATTTAGAAAAAGGGCAACAGTGATGACTAATAAAAAGACGTGTTAAGTTTGGGTTTAACAGCACGTGCTAATGGGCCAGCCTAATTGAAAACGACTTTTACAGCTTCTCGTCTTTTATTCGCCATATCCTGAGCCAGTTATGGGGGTTGGAGTGTGAAAAGAGAAGACAGCAGCGATTATCCGGCCTGATGTGCTCACGGCCTCACCGCTTCCTGCCTTCCGCGAACATAAAACAGCTCCCTGCCCGCGAGCCATCCGCACCTCCGGTCACGTGACCGCATGCAACTACACAAGCCTAGACTCTTTCAGCTCATTTCCTAGATTAACCGGTCTCAAGATAATGCGTCAGTCAAACAGAAATTATATGACAGAGAATAATTTATTGTACAAAACTGAGGTAGATATAACATCACAATGTCTGTTTATCTTGTGTCATGTTGACTTGCTGGAAAATCCTTGGCTACAATGTTTCAACTCGTTACAGCAAGAAACCAGCTACAATGTTCCGAAACACAGCTTATTTGGGTTTTCCAGCAAGGAGACCACAAAAATCCCAGTCAGTGTCATGACAATCCTGACAGCACCATATACAGCTATAAACAAAACATGATATAACCAGATGGCCAATAAATAAATAAATAGATAAAGTTCATGTGAATGTCCGTGGAAGTTCTCTCAGTAACACTTCTCGTTGAAGTCGAGAAACTGCCGCGTCATATCCTGATCTCTGAATCAGAGAAACGCGACAGTTTGAACAAGACCTTTTTTCCCAAAACAACCCGCTCTCCGATGAGCTGTCACGTTGTTAGACTGTGAATAATCACCCTCTGACTTCTCCACGTTAGTCAAGTGCCCTCAATATCACAGCAGTTATGCGCCTCACACGCTGATGCCCTCTGTAGTGGGCAAAGTTCACGTCACTGTCATTGTGTTGCATTTCTGTTTGTCTTTTCAAAATGTCACAATTGTTCTTGGCATAGGTACAATTGACAGTGAGTCTAGCGCTCTACCGCAGTTGGCGGAATTATTCTGAAGAATTCCTCTGGTCTCCACAAACTCCAGTTTGGCTTTTTTGCACGGAATGAAGTCAGGATCTGTGGCTGTTTTGCTCCGTCTCTTTCTGGAGTGACGGTCCGGTCTGGATGGGTTGCAGTTTTCTTTGTCCACCGTGAGTCCTGCGGGGTTGTGTAGATGCGCATGACCTCGAGTCCGGACCTTTGCTCATCCTCGGTGGACTGTGTCGCTATCGCGCGCAGAGGTGTTGTCGTGGAGCTCGTTGTGTCCATGGGCTCCTCTGTTTGCGATGTGTTCTCTGTGACACTGAGTGTGTCGGATTGCCCCATTTTCTCGTTTGTCATTCGAGCAGAGTGGTATATGTCCCTTGCAGATTTCATGACGAGCGTCAGCAACAGGCTCCGGTGGAGTCGGAGTCCACCGCGCTGAGTGCGCGAGCTGTAGATTTTGCTTAACGCATGGACCATAATCTGCTTGGCCTCTGCTGTGACATCCATCGTTTTGAGTTATTTAAGTAACTTCTATCCTCTTTTCAAATATACAAACAATATTTATGCAATTTCCTCTGAGCTCAGTTTACTTTTACTGTCGTTTCATTCACGAAGTAAACCCCAGCGTGAAGACAGCGGGCTTTATATAGTTTTGGTGACGTGTTCGCTTGTGATTGACACTCGGGCTCCTCCCATGAATTGCAGCTTTGAGGAAATAAGTCAGAACGTGCATCATTCTGCTTCTGATGTAATCAGTCCTTCTTTTGTTGTTGTTGTCGACTAACTACTAAATTAATCACCAATACCTCTAGACCATCAATGACCTTAAAAAAAATGTGTAAAAAAATCATTCTGATTGTTTTATTGTAGCCTGTATTTGACCTGTTTTTAATAATTGCATTTTACTAAAATTATATATTACATTATATAGCCTAATTACTCGACAATACAACACAATGACAAACGCTTAAGAAGTCTTTGCCATTTTTAATAGATAGGCTACATTTATCCCCATGGATATTGTTAGCTTCCTCGTTATCTTATGCCCATAAAAGGAACATCCGCTTGTCGGTCCGCTCTATGGAAAACCCATGATGCGTGGGCTTGTTCAGGCTACTTCCTGTTGCCTTATTTGCTTCAAGAGATTTCGTCATGGCCAATAACCCCACACGACACGAGCGCGTCAAGCTTCCTCTGCCCATTTACGGGTGGATCCAGCTGTTTTCGCGTAAAACGTACACCAACATTTTATCAAACGTTTGATCCTCAGATGTTGTTTAACCAAATGTACATTTTCTATATTCAGTCCACATTAATTTTACTTATAGGAGGAAGCAACTGTAAACTTACAGAGGCTACATGATAAAACATGGTTTTGGCTATCAAAAAGGCAGTTGGTCTATTCGATAGGAAATAATAATGAAATGGGAAAGTGCACTCTCAAATTCAGTCTCTGGATTGCAGACATGATCAGGTTGTGTTAAGAAAGGTTGCACAAACCAAGTATTTCTCTGTGATCGAGTAAAGCTACAGTTTAGGGATTAATTACCTCTCAATAACCACCCAAGGTCAAATAATAAGCTACATTGAGTTATTTCAGAGTTCATTGAAATATATACATCGACTAAAGTATTCCACTTTATATAAGAGTGGTTGGCTAAAGTAAATCTATTAAAGTTGTGTGCCTTAAAGTCAATCAAAAGGTTTTTTTCCCCTCCCCAACAACTTAAATTATTAGCTTGAATTTTACATGCAACATTGGCTGCTTTCAGTGAATACCTCCATGTTTAGTCAAGGTGTATTCCCTCCTAAATGACTGCAATTAGATTGCATATTAAACATACTATGTACTTATCAACTCCAGGCGGCCTCACCACACTTCCAGGGGCTGCAAGATTACTTTTTGTAAATAATTAAAACACTTAAATAAATAATTAGTACATCTATCTTTTTCCAATAAAAATAATATCTATAATTCTTAAATCAAATTACATTTATTTGTGAAGTAAATATATTAAGATAAGATATTAGGTCTTGTTTTCTTTTTTTAAAAACGGTCTTATTTAAACCTGGAAGATATCTGTAAATGAGTAAATATATATATATATATATATATATATATATATATATATATATATATATATATATATATATATATATATATATCAAATAAGGCACCAAAGAGACAAAAATCTTTGTTACAAACTTTTATTAAGATATTCAGCTGTATCCTTTGACTTTTCTCTTACTCATTTTTTACAGTAGTTAATGTGCAATTACTTTTGATAATATTGGGTCACAGTTAGGGATTCACAAAGTTATTGGCACTTTGAACACAGACAGAATGGAGTGGATGAGCACTGGCGTTACAGGGTCAGTGCATGAGCACAGCTGGGTATGGGTTACAACTCATGCTGAGAGTGCACGACTAACAATCAAACTTCATTAGTGCTTCTATGTAATATACAGTATATAGATTTGTATAGGGATGTAGTCATAGAAAGTGAGACACTGCATCGTAAAAAAAAAGTTCACAACCAGTTTGTTGTTTTGAGTGTTCAAGCGAGCTGATGTCATCACCCATCCTGTCTGTATTTCTCTGTAATTCGTGATACCATGTCCGGACATCAATTTGCCGAGCTGTCACACGTTACTTTACCAAAACATTTGCAAAGTTGGGTTATAATCCATCTCATTTCAGGGAAAAGACTGAAAGCAAGAGTGTTGGGGTGTGCTGGAAGAGAACGCAACACGCAGAGAAAGAGGTGAGCATCTTTTTGTGGTATGTCTGTTATTTAGAGTGGAATAGCAATGCTGCATTCTGGGTAAAGAGGCTTAGACTGACAAAAAAAAAAAAAAAACAACCTGCAAGCTAAAGGAAAACCTGCAAAATGCAGCGAGTCCATTGCTTCAAAACAGACGGGTCCGGTTTCTGCCTTTGCAGAGAGGACAGTCACTATTTATAAAAGAGTTCAATTTTTAATACACCACTCCATACTCTCTCTTGCAAGCTGTCAGCGATCCACCAGGTTACAAATTCACAATGATCTACAATGTACAGTACTCCAACAAACTGTGTTACAAGGAAGAATGACAAGACTTATGGGCAGTTAAACTCTAACGTCTCTTCTCCACCTTCACAGGCGTCTGCCATCGAACTGCTCTGTGCTCCGTGACACAGTCAGACTGAATTGCAAGGTGCCGAGGAGCACGTCTATGAACGCGAACCCCAGAAAAAGGTGCTTTACTCGGGCACAGAGAGCAGACAGGTAGGCAACGTGATATGGACACCCTGGCCTTTTTTTGATTAACACTGGTCCCTTCATTCCCTCTATATACTTGCCTTAAGAAACCTTTCATACCAGGCGAGACATACGTTTTTCCGAAATAAAAATAAATCTTTAAAAGGTGAAATGTGTAACTAATTCACAAAAACATTGATTTCAGCCTCTTTCGGGCTGGTTGTGATGCTCAAACAAACAGAGCAACTTTTAGATAGCGCCACAGTGTTACACCTTTCGCGAAAGATCAACCATCAAATGGCTTACTTTTAGCATTTTAACATTGAAAACAATTACACACGTCACCTTCAACTTCCCAGAAGGAGAAAAGCCATCTTTCATGGCCACTAAAAGTCATCTTTATCAGTTATGACACCCCCTGGTGTTGACTAAGTAGTAAATTCAAGCCGCAGTAACAACACACAGACAGCAGGTGGCGCATGGACACAGCGCTTCCTCTCCAGCGACGCATGCAGCATATGTGATCTGTGCCATCAAAATGGAGGACGCATAAACACTGGCACAGTCATAGCCGGCGAGAGGAGAGGAGCGCTGCCACTCCATGCACTACCCAGATACACACGCAGTCCGTCTCTCGCAGTCCTCCCGAAAAGGCACCAGTGACCCAGCAGGCCTTAAACACCTAAAAGAATAGCACACATAGCACCAGTTCATCCCCCACCGTGCCCCCACCCTCCCAGCACTTTAGTCGATAAAAAGAAATAAAATAAAAAAAATACTTAGTACTCTATCTTCAGTCAAACAACTCTATATTGTATCCTTAAAAAACTTGGCAAGTCAACTCTTCACCTTGAATTAGTAGTAGTTGAAAAGTAAATACAGTACACGTGCTCTGCTAAAAGAATGGAGAAAAGAAACAATAAAATGAACATGCACATTCCCAGATGTTGATTTCGCAGGATGTTATACATTTCTACACTAGATTATTGTCTTCTGGTCCAAAAAAAAAAAAAAGAAGAAAAATATAGGTCACCGGTCAGACCAGAACCAGACTGCATTTAAGACATAAACTTACCAGGAGTTCACTTTATTTGCTATGACTCCGAAGCATAAAAACAAAACAAGAATTTCCAGATATACAAACAGCAGGTAAGCCAGACTTGGTTATGCAAATAAAAGAAAACATTTTTAGCTAAAACAAGAGGGGTGAAAGACCTAATGTAAGCCTTCCATTAAAACGACCTGTTAAAAACGCGGTCAAAATCTGTTCAACAGTCTCTTCGAATATTTACATCAGTATTCAACATGGTCGGCCGCAGACACAGGGGTGCATCCTGTCATGGGCCAGATACCGACACATACACATCCATGAAGTTTAGTCCAAAAACCATCGATTACGCTCTACAAAAAAAGGTGCACAATCCACCACTCTCCTCTACAAAAAGGTGCAAAAGGCTCTAGTTCAGTCTACGAAAAGGTGCAAAGAGTTCCATTTCTTCAGAAAGGGGGCGGCTACCGTATGTGTCCCAGGAGATAAAAACATCACTTATACAAACACGCGCGGCCTACCAATTCGGGCATGAAGTATTAAAATCGCCCTAAGTATCGTATTTCTGTTTATGTGCGGCATGTGCATATAAAACCCATGCCTGAGTGCACATTAAGACATCGCATGCAATCCCATTCAAATCCTGATGGAAATGTGGATTATGCAAAAGTTCATGGGTTACGGCAAGCCTTCAGACATCCGAAGAAGCATCCGTATGAGAAGCATAAACACAGAAACAAACGCCCTAAATCCCAGAATCAACACATCACCCACATGCAAATACACAGTGCCAACTATGTGCAAGGAATGTATACAGATGGTGACTTGTGTGGACACACACATGCTTGCCTAAGCGAGCACAGACACACACACAGCTGCCCAAACAGGGACATGGGCAACATGGAGAGACTTAATCATTCTGCTCCTCCTCTCCTGGGACACAGGCAATGTAAACCCTCCTCCACTCCCAAACACACACAAAGTCAGGCCCAAACCTTAAGACAGTAAAGTGACTAACAATAAGAAGCACAACCTCCTTCCCCCTGGGCTGTAAAAGCATGTTTGTGTGCGATAATGGGGAAGAAAGCTAAAAGGTTTACACGCACTTTTTATGTCCTACACAATTTTTCTCTTCTGTTCAGGGGATAGTTTATCCAATTCGGTCATCATTTACTCACCCTCATGTTGTTCTTAAAAGATATTTTAAAGAATGCTTCAACTGTTGTTGTGCAAACACAAAGTCAGCGGGGTTGAAATTACCGTATTAATTGCGTCACTGTTCAAAACAGCCAAACGAATCTAGATACAAGCCAAGCACCATTCTTTGAAATGTAAGATAATCCTTATGCAAAAATATTCCTCATTATTCCCATTTAAAGCCCAATAACAAGGTGTCTCTTGAGGGGTAAATTAAAAACAAAAATAAACATTTTAAAACAATCCCTCTCTCTCAAGCTCAAATGGTGTGAGCAGATAAATATATTTTTATCCTTTACAGTCCTTAATTATCTTTGATCAACTCTGAATTCATATAAATCACACACAGTGGAACAAGTACAAGGGGAAAGGAGAAAATGGCGACATAAAAAAAAAACAAAGAACGTGGCAGACTAAGATCCCACATATATTTTGGGAGGAATGGAAGGAGAGGAGGATATCAGATTCTTTCCATTTTAGACAGAGCGAGAGACAGAATATGCCACCTACTTCTCCTCTCCTCCCTCACTACTTTCTCCATCTGCTGTTCCTTTAGATCTTATGACAAGCATTTTTCCTGTCTCTCTCCTGGGCCAAATACAATCGGCTAGTCTGACATAGCCAGGTAGCTACAAACTAATACATTCAAATTCAGTAGAGTGAGATCAGGGAACATCGGGCCTCCAGTCGCAATAACTTTTCCTGGTCCTAATTATGTATTCCTATAGCATCGGTGACTAGATTTACTTGCCGAGCATGGAGGCGAAGGGGATCTTCTGTGCAAAAGAGGGTTATTCAGCGAAAACTAAAATGATTGAAAAGAAAATAGCGCCCCTGGTATAAACCCCACCGAGTTCCTCCCGACACTAGACCGTGCTTATCTCCAATCTCCTACCCGACTCTCCCTTTCCCATCCCAGGCAAAAGCAGCAGAGCCCAGAGTCACGCAGCGGGGTGGGAGGCAGTAAGGAGGTGGGGCGGCAGAGGGGATGGGGCAGGGCTTTCCTCGTCAGGTCGCTCACTGAAACAAAGTGCCGTTGTCTCCGCCCACGCCCTGCAGAGACTCGCCCGAGGATCCTCCGGTCTCCACCGAAGCGCCGCCCTCTAGGCTTGCGGTCTCGAAGGTAGGCTCGCCGCTGAGGCCGTCCGCTTCCATCTTGATGCTGTCGGGAAGGAAATTGGCATAGGCGCCGCCCTCCGCCATCAGTAGCTTCAGCTTGGGGATCCAGCTCTTTCTCACCACGCGCCGAGCGTTAGTGCACATGTCTGCCGCAATGGCGTTCATCTCGCTCTCTTTAAAGCTGGTGGCGAAGTTCTGGCAGTAAACTGTTGACATACGAGAGGGAGTCAATTCTAAAGGCACGCTCACACCAAAAATAACTAAAACGACAATTATATCAGCATCCACAACCATAGATGATAACGTTCTAGTGCCATCATGATTCGCTTCAATACACAAAACTGATCTCACAATAATTTAAACAAAGCCAAAATAAAGTTCAAATGTTTTTTTTTTTTCAAGTTTACTTCTAAAACACGATGAACAGTTAACAAAATGTACGGTGGCTGGTTACATAAACTGCTAAAACTAGCCTTACAACTTAGTCATCTATAATTCTTCAAGGTTGGTCAAAAACTTTTTTCTTAAAGTCAGTTACATAAAAAGGTAGATTGGTCTAATTTGAATCAAAAAAGTAAGACTGATTAGCCCTAAGTAACTGCTGGTTGGTCAGACTAGTTTAGGGGGTGAATAAAAACTTTATCTTTCAGGGTTTCCCATACATTCATTAATTTGTGGCAGCCCGCCACAATATCAACACTGACCGCCACCGCATTGATTTTCAGGTTTTGATTTTATTGTTGAGCTGCGCGCTCCTTCCCTCCCACTCATACAAACTGACAACGGAAGACCGCGAATAGCCCCTCTTCTTTGAGCACGATTATGAATCAAAATATGATCATGCTGTTGGAGGTCGGATTGTTGCCGGTGCTTATTCCTCCAGAATCAATCCGGAGTCTGAATGGTCAGTATAATGAACACTATAACTCTAAAAAGTTAGTCTATGTTAAATGCTGTCGCGTTTTCCACCACAGATTCGCGCAATTTACTAAATAACGTCATTTTTTCCTCTCTGCGATCAGTCATTCAAAAAATCATGGCAACGGACGTTGGTAGGTTTAAATATATTACAGAGCCACCATATTATATATTATACATATATTATATTACTGATAAAGAGATGTAGGCCTAAGTGTGTTATCCAAGCTTTAATAGCATGGAAAGACATACTGTGAGCAGCACGTGAGGTGTTTTCTCACTTAGCTATTTCTGCTCCGAGGTCTTGATTATGGCATTTCTTTGAGGTTTAGAAGCCAGTATTCCTGTATTTGGTCTTTTATGAATTTAATAAATAACTCTGTTCTCGTATTCTGTCCAAATATACATTTTGGGTATCTAACGTATTTAGCACTGGAGTAATTATTTTTCAGCCGATTTTTTTACTTCTACTCCTTACGGCTATTCACGCAATTATCTGTAGGCTACTTTCTACTCTTTACATTTTAATAAATAGCCTACTGTTATGGCATTTCGAATTTGTTTTATTTCTGCTTGACATCGTAAAAAAAAAAAAAAAAAACTATCCAGATAAATCGCGCTGATCTAGAGTGTATTTGATTGTGGTTGGATGGAGAAGTACATATACCATTCATCACACCTGCAAGAAGTGTCACGCATTGATTGTCACAGTCACTCGTTTCCGGTCTTTTGTATTTATCTCGTGTAAAAACTGTTTATAATATATTTAATATGCCGCAGCGGCAGCGCATATTACCGGCAGGAATCAAGCGTGGCCCCCTGGAGTTCTGCAGTTAAGCCTGCCACTTATCAGCCAATGAAAAAAAGAAAAAAGTACTACACAATAGCCAATCAGGAAATAGTATTATTGTATCTGGGTAAGATTTAATGCAAAAAGAAAAAAATTATATCCTAAAATTGTTCACGTGATTCTCTCTACTCCTGCTGCCTTTCTTCAAAACTTGAGAGCCCTGTTGTATAATTCAGCATAGTACATACCAGGATGGTATCAATCAGGAAGGTATCAATCAGGATTATTTTTATTTTTTAAATTAATCACTTTGATGAATAATTCAAATTGACAGCACTAATGTTTCAAAATGAAAAGTGTGAAGGGGAATCCATTGCATTTTTCTGGCCCTTATTTCAAATAGACCGCCAAACCGCGAACCACTTACTGAAGCAGTCACGTGGTACAGCCAGCTCGCAAGGCTTCAAACGTCACCACATACGTCACCGACACAAGCCTCGATACGCGCTTCACAGAAATCATCCCGATTACTCCAGACACACGCTTCGAAGCTTCGATACGGGAGGACACATCACTAATTATAACATGCTTACAATACATATAGGCCCCTGTGGCACAAACAACCCCCACCCCCCTCCCTCGGTACCAAAACCCCACACCACCACAAATAGAATCTAATTCTGTGGGAAACACTGTTAAGGCCTGTTCACACCGGGACGAATTTCACGAGCCTTATTTGCCAACGTTTAACGTCTCGTGACTAAACAAAGTGTGCCAATGTGAGTGTTCACACCGACGAGTAAAACGCCACGCGTAAAAGCGTCATTTTTAAAAAAAACGCCTCAGGTTCGTTTTTTTTTTGTTTGACACGCCACGTCAAAAACTATCCGACCAATGAGATTGGCGCTTTTGCTCACGTGTTTAAAGCTTCTGAAGTTACAATAAAACACAACTTGGGGGCACTCAAACACAAAACGGTCTTGCCGAGCACACATATGCAACGGCGAAGAAGATATACGCGTCACCGTCTGACACTACACAGCCAGGAAGAAATAAGACGAGGAAGATGCAATGCAAGATGAATGTAGAATTGCTGTTAGTGCTAGAACATAAAGAACTATATGACAAACGCAACAGGGACTACAAACTTCTTGAGAAAAGAGAACTGCAATGGAGTGGTATTGCAGAGCAAATTGGCACCATCTAATGTCAGGGAATGAATTTGCATGTTCACTCGTCTCATCGTTCAGCGAAAATCGCTTGGTTGTGAACACAAAAACGCGCTGAAAAACGCTGACGAATAACACACGCTGATATTCGTCCCGGTGTGTACGGGCCTTTATAGATATTGTACTTCGTGTAACAGGCCTTCATAGGTTAATGAGGTGCTCTGAGTATAAAAGATCAGGAACTCACACTTGACCGCGTGCAACACTTCGGCTGTCCAGCGGCTTACGGCTGGGGTCGTTGGTGGAGGAACGGATGCCAGTTCCACAACTGTTGGCCAAAGTGCTCCTGTGTCAAACAGAAACAGGAAAGTTAGAGGCCTTACACTTTTTACTATTGTGGAAGACATCTTTAACGTTTCTCAGACTTACCTATCGAAGAAAGCAGCCAGCAGCCTCCTCAGAAGGACTTTGTGCCTGGTCCCTGCACTGACGTGACAGTTCATCAGCTGAGCTCGTGAAATGTACACACTGGTGCCTGTAGACCAAATACATGACAAATGACTAAAGTGGCTCAATCTTAAGTTTATCAAGCGTCAAAAATACGTTTTGTGCGCAAAAAACAAACAAACAAAAAACTACTTAATTCAAGTTACACTACGTGAACTCACTTGAGCCCCACAGGGAAGAAAATGAATAGATGAATGAAGTCGTTATTTTTTTTTTGTTTTTAACACAAATAACTCAAGAACTAAATAATCGATCAGCTCCAAATAAAGAGTAAATTGGCAATATCAAACGTGCATGAAACATTTTCTCTCATGTTATGAGATGACACATAGCGGCTGTTTTGGTGATTGTTGAAACAAAATGCTCACCAGAGCTGCATCAATTAATTCATTTTTAAAATAATTTTTTAATCAAAATTAAATATACTTTTAAATAAAATGTATTATTTAATGTCTTCGTAATTTATTAGAAATGTCTTTCGTCACTTTTGATCAATTCAAAGGGTCCTTGCTGAAAATAAGAATTTCTTACATAAGAAAAAAAGAATCTATTCTACAGTGGGGTCTAAAGTTCCAATAAATACCATTTACATTTAAAACCTGGAAATAAGTTAATTAACGTAATTGCATTTCCATTATACTAGATCATGTTTATAGACGTAACACTATACACACCGTTATAAGATTGACTGGCTGTTTGTGTCTAGATCTTCAAGATTTCCAGGACTATAGATGATAAGTAAACCGTCGTCAGTTATTATAATTCAAAAAATTGGATTGGGGGGCTTTACTAAAACAACATTTGAAATTCATTCAAAAGCTTTTTTTCCATCATGCTCTTAATTAAACATTTTTGTCTCATTTCCATTTTTCCTTTTCACTCCGCCAGCACTTCATATTTGTTCATCATTTAATGACTTTCTGATGACATTTTTTCCCAAAGACCTTTTTATCGTTTGTCCGCTCGTCTTGTTTCAATTCCTCATTTCATTTTCCACTTTATATTGCTTCATGTCTGGTCTTGTTCGAACGATTTCGTATTTGTAAAGCACTTTGAGCTGCATGTTTATATATGTGCCCGGTTGTTTAAATAAATTTCAGTGATTACTGGAATTCCTCTGTTATGTGTACTGAACAGTTCCAGTCTGGACAGCTCAGAGTCACTTAAGGCCACGCATTAAAGCTCATAAAAGCCTCCATTACCTTACAGTCACTCAACAAAACCTGTTCTACACCACAATACCAAAACACGGCTTCTCCAAACACGGTTGAGCTATCAATCACCACGAGAGATCATTTGCTTTTCATGGGCTATTTAACATGACTCGGTTGTATGATGCCGGTTTTACTCCCTATTTGTCTCTTCTATAGATGAATATTATTTTCTCTGCAGATGTTTTCTTACAGTGCATACAGGGTGATATGACGACTGCTTGAGCAACAAAAGAACGCTTTATCCCACTATAATCCACCATTCCCTCAAGAGGTTTGGGTTCATCGGTTACATTTTCTTAAGGACCAGTGTACAATGATCTGACTCAGACCTGAAACTAGCTCCAGTTTCTCTGCAGGGTCACCTTCCTCGTAAAGTTTGGGATGACAGCGGTTGCCGATCTGAGCGATGAGCTCGGCAGGGAGAGGCGAGATCCTGTCGGCCGCGCATCCTAGGTCGCGTCTCTGAGTGGTCCGGGAGGGCCTCCACACGTTCCCCCGCTGAACACGAGAGAAAAAAGTAGAAGAGAAAGGAAGTTTATGGAGAGTAGAGAAAGTGTGAAGACAAAAACATGATCTCGCCACGCGCTGTCTAGACAGTTGTGAAGATTAAACCAGCACTCAGGTCTTTTGACTCTTGAGAAACAGATAGATAATACAGACCTCTTGGGACTGAGATTAATAAAAGACCTGTGAAATCCAAAGGCATCAGAACACATTCAGTTTTCATGCTGTCTGAGAGAAGATAAGACCTTCTGATCAAATATTCATGAGCTTCAAACAGTTGAAGCATTTTAACAAAAAGTGTGAATTTAACCATGATGATATTCCTACTTAAGAAGCACAACAGAGAGTAGACAATAGTTAACTTGTTAAAATGGAAGCCAAAAAAAAGCAGGAGCCTGTATAGATTACAACACGTACAGGATCAAAGGAAGTGCTATTTTAAAACTTAAATGAAAATTCTGTCATCATCAAACCTCCATGACTACTTTTTTACTTCAGTGGAACACTGAAAAAAAAAAAAAAACATTTTCTTTCTGGTCGTTTTCTTTCTATGCAATCATAAACCGGGACTGGAACTGGCTTTTTGTGTCATTATTCAGTGAAAAACATTGATGAGATGAGTTGATGAGAGAAGCAGTGATGTTAGATTTGAAAATTATTTTTTTCAAGTCAATCTTTTCAAATTATCGGTTGACACAGTTCCCAAAACTATTACCGCCACCTACCGTATAAGATGATGATCCATATATAAGGCGCTCCGGATTATAAGGCGCACTGTTGTTTTTTGAGAAGATTAAAGACTTTTAAGTGCGCCTTATAGTGCGGAAAATACGGTAATTGAAAAGCGTATGTACAGCGCGCATCTTCCTCTGCTTGTAAACAGAAAGTTTTGCGCTTCCAGCTATATCAGCACATCATCTTATACGGTTGGTGGCGGTAATACTCCTAAGCGGTGAGCAGCCGGTAACGTAGTCGAAGAAGAACGTCTTCATCTCAGTTCTCGCGCATGCGTTCTGGAAATCTCTTGTATCTCGTCTCAAGGCCCATAAGGAAGTAATGGAATAGTCGAATAAAGTCGTTATCGCACAACAAGTATTCTCGTCGCTTGATAAACTTATACTTGAGCCACTGTAGGCACATGGAATATTTAAACATTTTCTTTAATGACTTTATGGGCCGTCAAGTGCCAGTCCCTTAGGAAGCCTATGTAGGAGTGATCCAGCTCTCAGATTAAATCAAAAATATCTTCATTTGTGTTCCGAAGACGAACGAAGGTCTTACGGGGTTGGTACAGCATGGGGGTGAGTAATTAATGACTTAATTTTCATTTTTGGGTGAACTAACCCTTTGACCTTTTAAATTTAGACTGACCCAATGAACTCAACTGTAAACAGCTCATGAGAGGGAAAGTCAGAATAAATAAGAGCTGTGGAAAAAAACAACTTTTAAACCTTACATCGGAGTGTAACAGATTAGTGAAAAAAAGACATGTATGGCAAGAATTTGGTCCTATCCATTGGTTGTTGACTGAATTGAACTCAGATGTGGGATTTGCAATCAACTACATAAGTCAACAAAGACAAGCTTTTCGTTTCACCGGAAGAATAGGTTGAAATTTTGATTAAAAATTACAAGGTGCAGAAAAATGTAAATATTAAATGAAATATGCATGGATAAATTGTAATAAATAATTGTATTTAAGAAAGGATTTCTCACACAAAGCTATAGTATGGCTTCAGAAGACTTGAAATAAAGTGCAAGAGTCATATTGACAGTGCATTTTTTTTAAGTCTGAAAGCTCCATTTCACATTCATTGTAATTGTACGGAAAAGACTACGAGTACATTATTAAAACTTCACCTGTCATCATACAGGTTTGGAACACCATGAGGTGGAGTAAATGATTATAAATAATGACTGAGTCAATTATATAAATAATTGTAATGCAGCATGGCTGTGGACTCACCTGTAGCTCCCACGTTTAACATGCTGTACATGGTGTACATGTTGCAGATCTGCCTGTACTGCTCTTCAGTGCCGTCATCCACCGCCTCTTCCTCTTCCTCGTCGTCATGGTAAGAGATGGGGGAATCGCTGGCATAGGCACTCAGTGTACCGGGGCTGGTGCCTTCGGGAGTGGCACTGCTCGTGCCGTTGCCATTGGTGCTGCCGCCGCTACTGTGACCCCCCTGACCCATTCCTAGACCCATACCAAGTCCCATGCTACTTTGCTGCTGGATGGCGCTTCCACGCGCCATCTCTTGGGAAAAGCGGGCCGCCTTCCTCATCCCTCCTCCTCCGGCTGTGCCCGAGCCTCCGCCACCTTCCCGATTGCTTCCTTCCCAGAGCCGCTTGGCCACCGGCGCGCACACCACGGAATAGGGCGAAGCCTCCGGTTGCTCCGTCTTCACCCGAGACACCAGGGGCAAGGGGGTCAAGCAGGAAGTGGGCCGACTGGCCGCGCCGCCTCCGTTTGCCGAGGCCCCTGCTGCCGTCTGGGTGACGGGACTCTGAGGCTCCGACGGAGGAGTTTCTTCGGTGTGGAGGCCCTGGGAGTCGCAGCTGGGCGAGCTGACCTTCAAGAAGAACTCTGTGCCCTTCTCCATGATCTGCTGGATCTGGAGAAAGCCAGCCGTGTACATGAGCAGAAACTGGTCTCCGACGTTCATGCTGAGACGGCCGGTGTAGCAGAAAGCCAGGATCTGCTGAAAGCTCTGCGGCTGTACGGCCGGGGGCAACTCCACCACCGTAGGGGTTTTGCTGCCCGCGCTGCTGTTGAAAAGGTCACGGAAGTAGGAGCTGCTGGCTGCCAGCACGGCACGGTGGGCTTTAAAGGTGTGTCCTTTCACCACCACAGACACGTCGCAGTACAGGCCCTGTAGCCGCTGCTCGTTCAAACACTCCAGGACATTGTTGCCGAAGTTTGGGATCGCCATCTGAAGGGTCTGAGCCATGGCGCTATGGCCAGCACCACCAGAGAAATCTGAGCGGCACCAGAGGAACAGAAGGAGGGAAAGACAGATGGAAGAGAAAGAAAGAGATCTTTGTCAGCAGCATTCTCTCAGCAGCACAGTAGTTCATCCCTTAAGACTCATTGCAACCGCCATATGCCTTTAAAGCGGTAAAATCCACTAAATCTAACATAATTTACTGCAGAGACATGGCAACAGGCTGATGCATTAAAAGGTGGTGAAATGTATAATACCCCAGGGATGAGCCTGTAGGCACCTTTAGCAGACTGGCCTAAAACATGCGATCTAATAGGGTGGTTGGCGAGCCGCCTCTAAAATCCTGTGAGCAGGATGTGACTGCTAATCTGAATGAGATGGTGATTCAGCTGAGACAGAGATAAAATGGCACTCTTTACAGTACTACATCAGGGGAGGGAGAGAGGGGGAGAGTGCGAGAGAGATACTAAACCAGTGATTGAGGTCATAGTTGAGGAAGAGGGTGGAAAACAATGGGCTTTGACTGACACTGCAGTCAGTCTTATTACTGCTAAATGTGACACTATGAGCAAAGCCATCATTACAGCTCACAGTCGTGCTGCTGGGAAATTCATTATAACCTGAACTTTATACTTTAAAATAGGCTGTCCAAACATTTTATAAGTATGAAGAGTTATAACTGTGGTCTGTTACATTTTAAGCAAAAATGTAGGGGGGTATTTTTTGCAAGTCAGCAGAACTTTCTAAGGGGGTACAGATTGACAGTTTTCCATCAAAAGTAAAATGGTTGCTTATTGTTCAGCAATCGTTTGGTGAAAGTAAAAACAGCCCTCAAATCATGACAGCTAAACCAACACGGCAGAATAACACTGCGATGTGATATACTTCACACATTAAGATTAGACAGTGGTAGGCAACACATCTGGGCACATGTTTCCCACACAAGCCATCACATTAAAAATCACTGAATCTGATCTGATCACACAGAACTAACAGGACGTTCGTGGTAAAAGAAGTACCCTCTTTGTCTGACTTCAGGCTCACTCCCCCCTCCCTTGCATGCACACACACAAGCCATAGACATCAGACAAAACGGCTTGTTTACAGTTGGCCAGAGAGCTGTGGCACACATACACACTGAGAGGCCCAGGGTTTATTTAAGAAGCTTTCCCTTGGGGTGGGGAGGAGAGGGACACCTTAGGTATAGTTATCATGGTGTGTGAGAGGGGGGCACAACATTTGAAAGAATGTCCTCACAACTCAAACTGTCTGTAGGAAACTTTCAACATGCAACCAATTGAGTATTGGAGTCTAAAAACACCTAGGCCTAAATAACATAAAGTAATCTTGGAACTAGTAAATTTCATGCACTAATTCTCAATGACAAATTATATACCTTAACTATTATGTACATTTAGGTAAACTGGGACCTTTTTAGGCAGTCAGCATAAAAAAAGTGATTTACTTTTTTTCAAAAGTGATTTCAAACTAAATGTCAGTCAGTGGTTCTCAACCCTTCTAACTATGGCTGGATGTAAATATTAAAATAATTAACTGTGACTATTATTATCTTTTCTTAACCAGTAAGACACTCAGTAGCAGATTTTGTAGACAACATGTTAAGTTATTTAAAGTTCATAAAAAAAATCAATAAATACAAAAAGCTGTTTCTTTAGTGCTGAAGAACTTCTCTGCTCAACTAACCTAGAACTTTGTGAAATTTAAAATAATAGATATTTTAACTACAATTGTTACAGATATAGCAGATATTTTAAATACAATTGTTGACAAATGATAAAAGTACATTTTGTTCACCAAGGTTGTATGCTGCACATACACCAAACATGACTGAGTGACAGCTCAGCAAAATATCCAATTTTCCATTACAGCAAATTGACGCATGTTACACTATTTATATTACATTTACATGTATATTACATGTTATTAGCAGATTTTGAATTTTTATTGTTAAAATAATACTCAAATATAATATGACTGGGTTAGCAAGTTTACTAAGTGCCCTCTTGGGACCCGGGACCCCAATCGAGAACGAAAAAATACAGCACAGCTTTAGAATCCTGTCTCATACTGTCATGTCAAGCCTGTGTGATGGAGTGCAGACGCAGCCACTGAACATACGACGGTGCATAAACTAACACTAATTCAACAATGCTGAACAGTTAAGTAGAATATAAGTAACTAATGAGCAAACCTTTGGCCACCAGCCCTGACAGTACAGCAGTGTTATGAGGCTGTGTCGGCGGCAGGCTAACCGTGTGTCAGTCAATCTGCCCGTCCGTCCGGAGTTCTCCACTGGCACGGGCCGTGAAGGGGGTGAAGAACGATGGCAAAAGCGCCCACTATGAGCCACTCTGTGAGAAATGCAGCACCTACATGCGAGCGAGCGAGCGAGCAATAACGCAGTGGGGGAAACGCCGCGACGCACAGAGGGCCGCGCGAAACGAGCAAGTTTGCCGTTCTTGTCCCGTCTTTGCCAATGCACCGAACCGAGAGCGAGCGTGCCTACATCCTCGGGCCTAGACGGGTCCGTCTCGTGCGCGGTACCGCTGAAATGAGGGTTCGCCCCGTCCTCCACACCACTCAATTACAACAGCAACAATCTCTAACGACTGAATGAGCAGGCGGTTGTTAGCATCCTTAAATACCCAAGTGCATACTTTTCAGTCAACGGAATTTCAAAGTTAATGTTCCATGGCGATTTGCGCGCTAGTTCGGATACCCCACCTTATCTTATTTCATAGACATCAACAGGTCATCCCGGGACAAATGCACGAACTGGGGGCGAGCCAGACTGAACCAGCGCTGACAGCAGGGGGGGGTCAGCTAGACTCCGCCAATAAGAAAATGATTGAACTACTCGCCGTCACCACAACAACATCGATCACGCTCAAAGTGGTCTCTTTAAACTACATGCACAAATATGAGAATTTCGGTAAACAGATTAAAGCGATCCCGGAAATCAGGTTTTTAAATTAGCCAGATCTGACTCCGGAACATCTGCCAGCGCGAGCGTTCAGCCATGTCAGTGAGGTCGGTGAAGTGGTTAAACTTTTTGTTGGTACCATTAGTCTGTGCCCATCCCCCACCGCACACCTTCCCCAAAACAATGCCCCCCAAACACTCCAGTGCCATCGGATTTCAGCCAAAATGCCAGGACAGCCGCTCGCGCGCCGTCCTCGCGTGTCACGCAGCCTCACATGACCTGCTGCGGGGATTCGAAGGAAGGATACTCACCCCTAGCTGGAGGCCGTTTCAAAGTGTTTCAATGGAGTCCGCCGCGCTCGCTCTCCTTCACTCTCTCGCCTCGTCTGTCTCGCGCTGGAAACAGCCATTCATTGTGGGCATAGGCGCGAAGTCGATCGCAGAGCCATCGAGCGCGAACTCTTTTTCCAGCGGGATCCGGAGCGCAGAGCCACTGATCATGCATAGACTCAGACATGACTCCCCATCGTCACTCAATCGCATGATCATCACAGGCGCAGCCTCAATGCCAGGAGACCTATCCAGCGTCGAGATGTATTTGCGCATAGGCTGGCACAGCAACAGCTAGAGCCACCGCCTCGTTTCCATACGTGCGCAAAAAGTAGGCCATGCCTCTACGTCTCGCCACACAGATCTCTGATGTAGAGAACGCCATGAACTCGGAACAGCACACCGTGAGGGAACGTTAACATCAAGTTTACTTATATTGAAACAACGTTTAGTGTTGGGGAGGTTTACTGCGTCCTGAAATGCGTAGCATCGGGACATTTTCTTTTGATATTTAAGTTATCGCATATTTAATTAGAGTACGATCTGTTCCTGTATATTGCATTTTAACAGCCCCATATAAAATAATCTCTAAAAATATTCAAATGAGTCGTGTGGGCGATTCTTCATTGGAAATGCTCGTCAAGAAATTGTACGGGGAAGCATAAAATACTCACTGTTGGCTCGAATAGTCCATGTAAAATTGCCCGCATATAGCCTACATCTATGAGCGCGTGACGTCACGCTGACCCTATAGATGTCCTTACATTACCCCGGTGAGCTACATTTCCAATTGCATTTTTGTGTCTGAAAACGTGCGCACGGGCTTCCGTAGTCACGAATTATTGAAAGTGAAAACACTGGGTTGCCAGATTGGTGTATGTTTATTATAATTACACTGCAAAATTTGTTTATACCCTTCTGTCCATCTCAACAGCAGCACTAAACCAGGCCCAGAATCGTGTGTGTGTATTATATATATATAGGCCTATATATATATATATATATATATATATATATATATATATATATATATATATATATATATATATATATATATATATATATATATATATAGACCATTTCACAAGATGTAAACAACACTGGTCCAGAAACACTTCCCGTTTCAGTTTGTAACTGTTTTCTTTATTTCACATGTAAAGAACACATCTTAAAGATGTTTGTTTAACTTTTTGATTCAGTTTTAAATGTTCTGTTGGTTGTATTTTATCCCTGCTTTTATGTAGTGTTAAAAAACTGAAACAGGAAGTGCTTCTGGACCAGTGTTGTTTACATCTTGTGAAATGGTCTATATATATATATATATATATATATATATATATATATATATATATATATATATATATATATATTTAAAGAGAGAGAGAGAGAGAGAGAGAGAGAGAGAGAATTATAACTAATGTAATTTGACTCCTATGTCTTTATAGTAGGCCTACATTCATTTTTGTGTGTACAATTTATGATATTTACGCATTATCCATAATGTCTATATTTCACATTACTGGTAGCCTACATAAAAAAATTAAATATAAAACATTACTGGCTGGCACATAAACAGAATAAACGTGTTGAATTAAGATTAAATTAATTGTTATAATAACTATTATAAAACTAATGAGGTGTTGAATGTATCAGTAACTTAAACATTTGGTTGCAAACTAGTTGGACATAGTCATGTCCAAAGAGTATTTGACAATTAAAAAATAAAAAAAAATAAAAAATAAATAAATAAATACGATTTTCAGGCCCCATGTTGTACCTTTTGTGGAAAGCCCCGGTGTGAAATGTATACATTGGAATTCAAACAAAAAGGAGCACTGCCCTCTAGTGGCATTATTACAGTATCTCCGGGCGCAGAACGTTTTATTTTCTCATTTAAGAAACTCATATAACCACTTTTATATTAGTCTCTGAATCCTCTGCATTCCAATATTTGACCATTATATATAAGAGTCCAATTTTTACTTTTCATTTGTGTAGGCTATAGCCTGTTGTTACAGAGTTTCACATGAGCCTCATAGGCCATAGGTGTCTAACTCAAGTTGTTAGTTGTTATTTATTTCAGGCTGCATTGCAATGCTTCTATTGCACATCAGAAACATTTTTTTAGCCATAATTATGAACTATAATCATACTTGCTGAGCAACATGGACGTTTTTGTTGCCTAAAATGTGTAGACAGTAGCCTACCTACACTTGATTTAGGCTACTCACTGTATTAGTTTTGTGTATTTACGTTACTATTAATATTTCACCCATTACTTTAGTAGTTTGGTCATATGCCGTGCGTCTGCTACATTTGCATGTGAGAATCAACCTACTACAACAGTTCGATGTGTTCAGCATCTGCAGAAAACACAGGCTGCAGTAAATTTGTCACCACTGACGGCAGCTGCCGTACGGCTGTGTTTGCCTGCTGAAAATGACATCCATAGTTTATTCACAGCTTGAGCACAGATTGTCTGGAGAAAAGAGTCGTCCACTGACAGATGGCAAGGGCAAAGATGGAAATCGCTTCAGTTTAGGGAAACCAGATCACAATGTAAGACCGATTGATTGATTTCTTCTGCTCACCACTTGATGGCAGCACGTGTCCATTGAAACTTGACGCTAAAGCTGCTTGAAGAAACATCCAGTGGAATGGGGAACAAATTAACCTTATGGGTCACACACGTAACGTAAGGACCCTGACAATCTCAAGAAATCTGCTAACTACAGATCCATTTGTAGAATGAAATGCTGTTTTGAAAATGGTAGCCGACTTCAGCAATTAGACTCTCTGTGATATATACGTGTTCTCTAGAACAGGTTTCAATCCAAGCCATGGACCCCCCAAACATGATCACACTGATGCAAGGGCCATCCTCCTTAAGCTCAAAAGTTTTTTTCTTCTCTCTTTTTCACAGATGATGTACACTTCCATGTGGCCATTAACAAACACATTCAGCTTCTGCTTACTTTTTAATATCCGAAACATCTGAACCAATTCTTCTGATTCTCCCGTTCTCAGATCAGACGTCTTAGCTTGTTCTCTTCTTTTTTGAGATGTCCTACCTTGTCTTGTGTGTCTTTGCTCATTGCTAATTATGTCTTCCCATTCCGCTGACAATGTGACTTGTGGATGTGACTTTCTTGTCTACTTGTGGAGTTGTCAGGTTTTCTGTACACCCGAACTGGTCCTTTGTACCATGTTTCTTAAAGAGTTTTTTAAAGAGAAAAACAAAAACTCAGTGCCATTCCGACAGATGGGGAGCGGAGTGGTGTGAAATGGACTTGATGGTTAAAATTCGCAAGTGTACTGAATCTGAGAAGGACATGCTTGTTGAATGGATGATAACAGAATGAACAAGTGATCGAGTGAGTTTTCCACCACAGCTGAAGTCTATCAACAGCCTTTGCTACTCATCTCAGCATGGGTTCATTTATTCATGCCATCATTTATTCATCTTTTCTGCTCTACCCATGGTCTCTATTTTCAAAGTGAATTTCAAAGTTCCTCTGTGAGAGACAGAAACATGATGTTCTTTCTCCAAGAGAGTCCTCTTGTCACTTCTCGCTCAACCCAAATAAATCCTCCATACATAACGTCAGTAGCAGACGTTGTTTTAGCAGCTACTTTGTGGGCCCGTTTTACAAATAGTTTGACCGTTTATGAAAAAAAAAACAAAAACGTGTCTGAGCCTCCATTGCTCCGACAGATAGACATGAGAGCCTAGAGAGTGACAGGAGAGATGGAAAGGGAGTGTGAGATAAGAAGAAAGATCTGCCTTTTTTAAGCAGTGTCACACACTGTATCTTTTTGCTCTACCTTGGCTCATTGCTTCTCACTTCTGCGGCACGTTGCCATGGGAACACAGCTGCAGCACTTGAGTCGTGAGTTGGGGAGGCTGGGGGTTGCTATTTAGTAAACATGTTCACATTTCTTCATTTGATTTAGCAAGTTGGATGGGAAAAAGTGTCTTATACAGAAACTACAGTCATAGCTCTGCCAACGGTGTGAGCAAATGTGTTATTTCGTACTTAGAAGCTTGAAATGTTCTCATCTTGGATGGTTTTTACAAGTCAGCTCTCTCAAGGATCACTTTATAGTGCATCCAACTCTCTATATTTTCTATTCATCCCATGTTGTACATTTGGGCACCAAAGGCAGGGTGGGCGATTTGTTCCAGAATTTATTATTAGTTATGCTGGTTAAAATCCTCTTCACATCCTGATAGCAATCACTAAGTTAAGTATATATATATATATATATATATATATATATATATATATATATATACACTAGCGGTCAAAGGTTTAAGATCAGTACGATTTTTTATGTTTTTAAAAGAAGTCTCTTCTGCTCACCAAGGCTGCAATTTTTTGATAAAAAATACAAAAAAAAAACAGTAATATTGTGAAAAATTATGACAATTTAAAATGACTTTTTATGTTAATATATTAAAATGTAATTTATTCCTCTGAAAAAAGCTGAATTTTCAGCATCATTACTTCCAGTCTTCAGTGTTACATGATCCTTCACAAATCACTGATGATTTTATGCTCCAAAAACATGTATGATTATTATCCATGTTGAAAACAGTTTTTTACATTTTTATTTCAGGATTCTTTGATGAATAGAAAGTTCAAAGAACAGCATTTATTTCAATTAGAATCTTTTCTAACATTATAAATGTCTTTACTGTAACTTTTGATCAATGTAACTGAATAGAAGTATTGATTTCTTATTTATTTCCCCCAAAAATAAAATACAAATTCTTACCGACCCCAAACTTTTTAAAGGGTAGTGTTTAATGTAACAAAAGCTTTCCATTTCAGATAAAAGCTGTTCTTTTGAACTTTCTATTCATCAAAGAATCCTGAAATAAAAATGTAAAAAACTGTTTTCAACATGGATAATAATCATACATGTATTTGGAGCATAAAATCATCATATTAGAGTGATTTGTGAAGGATCATGTGACACTGAAGACTGGAGTAAAGATGATGAAAATTCAGCTTTTTTTCAGAGGAATAAATTACATTTTAATATATATTAACAAAAAGTCATTTTAAATTGTCATAATATTTCACAATATTACTGTGTTTTTTGTGTATTTTTTATCAAAAAATTGCAGCCTTGGTGAGCAGAAGAGACTTCTTTTAAAAACACAAAAAATCGTACCGATCTTAAACTTTTGACCGGTAGTGTGTATTTAGTGGAAGGTGTAGGACCATAAAATATCCGTCTAATCATTGCATTTAGTCCAAATTTATAGCATTTTAATGACAACACTATCAATGCCGAAATGAATCTGCAGCAGTCAGGTGGTACAGGTCAGTTCTCTTTAAGTCGTTTATGTTAATTATTATTGTAACATATGTGCTTTGAGACTTTAGGTAGTTTAACGCTATCTCTCGTTGCACTTATGATTGCTCCCAGCTGTTTTAAAGACACTCTGAAGAGAGTGACTCAACGCACAAGTTTTAAAGGCATAGTTCACCCAAAAATAATTTCCTTACCCTTGTCGGTCAAGACATTTTAGATTTTTTTGTTTTTGTTTGTTTGTCTATTTAATACACTGCAAAAAAAAAAAAATCTTTGAGCTTTCTCAACATAGGGTCATTAGTTGTACAAACCTTTTTCAAGTTAAATAGTTGAATAAACTTTAAAAACAGATTTTTTCAAACAAAATGTAAGTTGGATTTGTTTACAGTGTTATAATAGCAATTCATTACATTTATTTAGCACTTTTCTCTGCACTCAAAGCGCTTTAGAAGCATAGAACATAGAAGGGGGAATCTCCTCAACCACCACCAATGTGCGGCATCCTGGATGATGCGATGGCAGCCAGTGTGCTAGAACGCCCTCCACACACCTGCTCTTTTGACAGTACAGTGTCACCATTACTTTACTGGGGCATTAGGACCCACACAGACAACAGGGTGAGCGCCCTCTGCTGGCTTCACTAACACCTCTTCCAGCAGGAACCTGGTTTTCTCAGGAGGTCTCCTATGCAGGTACTAACCAGGCTCAGCCCTGCTTGGCTTCAGTGGGCAACCATTCTTGGGCTCTGTAGGTATTTTATTTTTATTTTATTGTTTGGACTTAAGCATCTTATTTATTCTTCAGAGGTTGTGTTTCACAGAAGAACGTAACTCATACAAGATCTTAAAAACTTAAAAATAAAGGTTGTTTATTTTTGGTTCACTGAAAAACATCTAACATCCACGAAACCTGTTCATCCTGCATTGCATAAAAGGTTCTTTAAAGTAAAAAGAGTTCCTTGAGATTGATCAAATGTTTTTTCACAAAAGGCTGGAGAAATACACTAGACAATTTTTGAATTCTGAAAATATTTATTTAAAACACTATACACTTGCTGACTTTGTAAATAGTTACAGAGGAAAACCTGGGCAGGAGAGTCATGAAAAATAAAACCAATATTTTTTTTAATCGGCTCAAAATATCAAATATCCTCAGAATGGATGGTATCAAACTTTGAAGCTAAAAACTGGGAGTCAGTACACAATTTTCTGTATAATCTGTAAACTCAAAGCTGCAGACTGGCTCTGACTTTCGGCAACTGGGGCCTGTACCATGATGGTAGTTGAACAAACTCAGGGTTGCAGGATTAGTTCGAGTTGACAAAACCAAACCAATCCAACCAGGCTTTGTTGGTACCATGATGCTGATCATCAACTTTCTCTGTCAACTCAGGCTTTGATCTTGAGTTTAGGTGTGACATCAGTAGCGAACAGCCAATCACATGCTGAGAAAGAGTAAAACTCATTCAAACTCATTGAAATTAATTTCTCGTGAGAGAAGTAACGCAGTTCACTTATTAAATATAAGTATTAAAATATTAAGAATTTAAGCAAATTTACTCCGCAAGAATAAAATAGCTGTCTATGAAATAGGACTAAAGGACTAACTAAAAGAAAGTCACATTACTGTATATCAGTGCAAGTAAAAGTTGTGAAGTTAGTTTATACAGTTGATAAAGGTATAGAGAGAATTGAGTATTTAAACTCACATGTAGTCATTTTATAGCTTCATGTATTGATTCTAAAGCGTATTTATATTACCTTTATATACTTATTCATTTAAAATATATGTAATAATAATTGATGAACTGAAATTGTACATGTGAGATTGTTTTAGGGTATAATAATTACAGAAATAATTTCTAAATCATACAAATTTATTTACTAAAAGCCACGATTTTGTCTTTTAAAATCATCTGCTATATAGTGACCTTTAATTTGGAGTAGAAACAGGTGGAGTGACTTTATCGCGTCAGACATGTCACTTTGCTCACAGCTGATTGGTCCAAGTTCGGTTTGCAATCTCTAACCTGTAACATAACCTGCCCCGGACCAGGTTAGCTGTGCAGTGTAAGTTACTATGGCGATGAACACTGCTAAAAAACAAACCACTTTCATGGTACCTAAAACCCAGGGTTGGCACAAACTAAACTGAAACATAGCTGGCTAGCCACCTAAACCGGCTTCATGGTATAGGCCCCTGGTGTCAATTTGTCCAGTCTGTAAATTGCGGCAAAAATCTGAGCAAAAGTCGGGTTGTCCAAATATCTCTTTCTTGAGAGTGTGGGTGGGTGAACTATACTACAACTTTGTTCTTCTCCATATTGATTAAGAGTCCAGCCCTCAGCAGACCTGTTACACATTGCACATGGCATAATGCCAATATTTTCTACCAGAATATTTTGTCAACCATTTTTGAAGCTGTGATGGACATGGTAAAGAATGCTTGAAGGCTTATGCTCAAAAAAAGCATATAAGCGTCTGGTATTAAGAGTGGTGTGGTAGATTTTTCCCTACGTAATTACCTGCTTCTCCAATTGACACCCAAGTGTCTCGACACATAATAAATAAATGAATCTGGGCCGTCTACAATCAACACCCAAGCATCTACAGTTTTAACGTAATAGTCAAACTTAATAATATCTTTATACTCTAGCTCGACAACTGGCATTTTTATTTGAGTTTTGAAGTTAAATTGAAGACTTTTTTTGATTAACTAATCCTTTAACTAACTAACTATTGAGTTTCTGCGAGAACTGACCATTTTAAAGGGCTACCTGGAGATTCTTTAGAGGTTTTCACCAGTCATGAAATTTGAAGAGCCCCAAATGCCTACCTCAAGCAATGTATATATGTATATATATATATATATATATATATATATATATATATATATATATATATATATATATATATATATATATATATATATATATATATATATATATATATTTATATATATATATATATATATATTCCCTGGTGTAACGATTTTCGAACCGAACCGAAAAACTGCGATACTGAACTCACGATTCGGAATCGCGATACTGTCATTGCGTACCGAACACGCCCCGCCCCCTGCTACCCCGGCCCCGCACAGCCCGGCTCAATGGACCGCATGTCTTATATAAACAGTACACAATAAATTCAGTTTTGTTGCTTAACCACCATTAACACCAAATAACAAGCTCCGTGTTTTGTTACTTTCGATAATAAGCAGGGTGTCATCTTTCAGATTCTGTCTATTTGATCACGAAATTCAAACAATGGCGTTTTGGCGCTCTTTGATGTGACGTGACAGATCGCTTACTAGGCTCCTCATTTCAAGCGGCAGCGCGGCGCGCGAGTAAACGCTATCATCTCTTCCTCAGTTACAGAAAAGACACCTGAAGGTATGTTGAAAGATACAGTATACTTACTGAAAGGCATCATAACTTGTGTAATCGCCCAATCAGTGTTTCAGCCGCAGAAAGACGTCAATAAAACTGCAAAGCTTTAGCTTGTCCCTAGCATTATATTTACCTCAGCAGGCAAGTGATTCAGTGTCCACAACTTCCTATAAATGAACCTTTGCACTAAATAAATGCACTATGTTAGCCTGTATATTATATTTTACTTAACCTGTTAATGATATCTTGATTATTTAATTTATGTTTAAAATATCTTTCATGAAAATGACAACTGTGTAAATTATTAGAGTAAAAACACAAGTTAATGTAAAAACTGCCTTATATTCAGTTTAGGCCTACATGTTTTCATACAATGTGTTGTGTGTTGATTATTATATCTAAAAAATAAATGGCACACATATATATATATATATATATATATATATATATATATATATATATATATATATATATATTATATATATATATATATATATATAAGAATAGGCTGTCCCTAAATTCTTGCCTGTTGATGTGCTAATATACTGTATATATATATATATATATATATATATATATATATATATATATATATATATATATATATATATATATATATATATTACCACATCAACAGACAAGAATTTAGAGCAGCTCCTACAAGATGATATACTGTATAACACACATTAGGTGAGAGGGTGGATGTTGGTGGGTGGGGGCTTTAAATAAAAAGTGATGGCATCTTCGTCTGACATAACGGGACGTGGCGGCATATTGCGGTTGGGATCACGCAGGAGTGGCATCATCCCACTGTAGAGAGGTCTACCCCGATCTTCACTCTCTCACTCCCCCTCCCATCCTCATTCTGTATCTCTCCCTGATCCCACAGTGTAGTAAAGCGGATAGGCAGCTAAACAAACAGCGGAATCCTTTCAGAGAAGACACTGACAGAGGTAAGAAACTTTTCTGTATTTATATCACCCACATTTACAATAGTCGATGGCAGGCATGTCTGGGCAGAAAATATGGACCACCTCTTCTCACCACTGAATCGGAGAGCAGGCATCGTAGTTGCCCAGACTGCGCATTGCTCTGAAGAGGAGCCACCTGCACGCGTCGCGACTCACGCTCTGATCACATCTAGCCTAGATCCCGTCAACGCATTCACGCGCTTCTGGCAGAATGTATGCGCCTCAGAGCGTGTATTTCAAGGCAGTCGTTGAAGCGCAAATATGCAGGTTTGAGGAGATTTTTCTCGTGAGTGTTACTTGTGTGGTGCCATATGTATGATCCTGCGTCTCCTCACATAGGATGTAGTTCACTGGAAGCTGGTCTTAATCTATAGCCATGTAAAAAACACGAAGAGCGACTGCAGGAGGTGCACTTAGATCGCCACTAACAGATGTGCGGCGGGGATTTGGTATTAATATAGGCTACCATGGCGGGGTTTTGTTGGCGAACTGCGTGACACGGTTTCGGTTCACAGCAGCATTAAGACGATGGAAGGGGCGTTCTCCTTTAGTATTTCATAACTTTGACATGATTTCTTTCATCTCATGTATTATTCATCAGTAGCCTGTGTATGAAAGAATGTCGGAAAGCATTGCGTCTCCATGAACTGTGTGGTGGAATTGCATTCACAGCTCAGATGATGTGCGTGTTTGTAAGGATGAGACTGAGAGATATATACAATAGAAAAATTTTGCTATTGAACAATTATTTGAATAGCCTATGCATCGACATCAAATAACGGTGTGGCACTGCCTTTGATTTGTCTCTATGAAGTTTCAGTAGCCTAAAGTCCCATGAATTAACCTGTTGGACATGTGTTTTACCTTTATATTTTCCCCCTATTGTTTCATTTTCTAAAAGTATTCTATTAAAAATACAGGCTATATAACGTTCAACATAAATGCACTTACATTTTATACAGTTGTGCAGTGCGTTTATATAATGCGTGTGTGTCCTGGTAAAGACACAAAGATGGCAATATCCGAAATCCTTGTCCTTTTGGGGATTTTTGTTTTGGTTGCCATGAGGAAAACAGCGTATAAATCATAATTGAAATGTAAAAATGAAGGTTTTCTCTGATTGGGTTTAGGGTAAGGAGACAGAATACAATCTGTACAGTATAAAATCATTATGTCTATGAAAAGTCCCCATAGAACATGAAAATTTAACGTGTGTGTGTGTGTGCACGTGTGTGTGCATTAAATACTAACCATATTTATGCAATAAATATATGGGTCACTAAGCAATGCTCAAATTGTAATCCGGTCTGGAGCAGCAGGTGTAATCAGTCATTTCATGTTACAGTGTCTTCCTAGTGAAAAAAAAGTTTTAAAATGGCTAATGAATGGCAATAAATGACTTGTGGAAGTGCTAGCAGAGTTTAGCAGGATTACAATCCCATTGGTTTGCACAGGTGGGTGCCACAGTTTTCAAACTCTATCAGTCATTGATACTCAGAGCAATTAGCTCAGTTCCTCAGCCACAGGAGCGCTGTGTTTTCACAGACTGTCCAACAGCTGGACACAAAGGTCAAGCCACCAGCTTTGTGAAGTGGAGGACATTTTCACCATCACCTCACAAGCTTCATGGTTTGAGGGTGCACAATCTGGTCTTTAAATGTGGTTGATACAGCTTGGTTTGTGGTGAAAACAGCATAAGGAAGGGAATAGGCACTGTAGATGATGTTGTTCTTATGCACTTAATGCATCTTTCTCCTCACTGCACTGAGAGGCAATAATTATGATGCCAAGCTCAACTGCCCCTTTGTTCCAAATACGTCCCTAAAGATCGAATCCCTGCAGGCTTTCAATGTGCCTTTTAATTAGAGCCTTATAATGATATGAGAGACAGAGACTGAGGGAGAAAGTATGTATGTTAAGGGGGAGGGGTGTCTTATATTCTGCTTCGCATTAATGAGTAATCGCTTTGATTTAGTAATGAAGACTGTGGCTATTGGACCACAATAATGTTTTGTGTGAAGTCAGAACTGTTCCTGTTTTGTAGGGCAATAGATGATTTTAATCACGTCAATCACACATTTTTAATTATGTTGTTAGTGTGAAGTGCTATTATGTCATGCTGCCTGCAAGCCACATAATCAATAAAACATAAAAGTTGAGAAGTGATCACTTATTATTATGTTAACAGAATCGATAAGAGGTAATATCAGTGCAACATTTGTGTTTTTTTAATTTTTTGTTTTTTTTTGTTATATTGTAACTCCTTGAAAAGAATGAAGTGTGTTTCCCTTTGGCAAATGAGGAACCTGTTTCATAGTCAGTCTGTCTTGCATTTAAGCAAATGTTGTAGTAATGAGGCTTTGGATAATGAATAAGTAAGTTGGTTTATGTAATATGAGTTTTTTTATAGTTTTTATAGACTTTTTGGTAACACTTTACAACAAGGTTCTTTTATTAAACATTAGTTAATGTATTAACTAACATGAACTAACCATGAGCAAAACATTTGTTACTGTTTTTGTTCATCTTTGTTAACGTTAGTTAATACAAATCCAGCTGTTCATTGTTCATGTTAGTTCACAGTGCATTACAAGATTTTAATAAAGTATTAGTAAATGTTGAAATTAACATTAACAAAGATTAAAAAATGCTACAGTAGTATTGTTCATTCTTAGTTAATCTAAGTTAACTAGTTAAGTAATGAACCTTATTGTAAAGTGTTACTGATTAAATGGAAAGAGTGACCATGCTTATGTCTATAAACATTGTGTCAACATTTTATCTCAGCCAGTACTTCACATATTCTTATATCTTTAAATAGTATTTTAGACTCCTTAATTGTCTGTAACAAAGATATAGCCTCTATTTGTCTGCTATACTAGTCCATTTTACAAAATACACTCTCAGAAAAGACCTTAAAATACTCCCAAATGTACTGTTGACATAAAATGATGCTAACACTTTACAATAAGGTTAATTAGTTAGCATTAGTTAGTTAGCATGAACTAATATGAACTGTACTTACACAGCATTTATTAATCTTTGGTAATGTTAATTTCAACATTTACTAATTATTTATTAAAATCTTGTTAGTTAATGCACTGTGAACTAACATGAACATGTTATCATTTTTAACAGCATTTATTTGAAGTAGAATTGAAATGGAATTATTTGAATTATATTGTATATAGTGGGGTGGTGATGGCACAGCTGTGGATAAGACACATGCCTTTGGTGTGAGAGACCCGGGTTCGAATTCACTGTGAGACACCAATGTGTCCCTGAGCAAGACAATTAACCCCTGCTCTGTAAAAATGAATGTGCTTCATCTGATCAAAAAAAAATGTGGCAACAGATTACAAACAATATTATTCATTAAATTTAACAAGTTAGAATTGAGTAATAATTAATCAAATGAGTTCCTTAAAAGTTAACTATTTCAAATGAGTAAAACTTACAACAACCAAAAAAACAACAACAAAAAAACCCATAAATTTAAGTCACCAATATGGTGATTAGTGTTTGTTTTAGGTTTGTTTTAAAATTACTGTTTTCTGCTTCAGTGGTTCTGCTTGTTAACATCAGGTGTCTTCAATGTTGGCAATATAAAATAAAGAGTTCTTAATTAATATATGACGCCTTTCTGTTAGTGAGATATTTTTGTAAAATTTTTTTGGTGTAAACTTTACTCAGTTTAAATGGTTAACTTTTAAGGAATAATTTGATTAATTATTACTCAAACCTAATTTGTTAAATTTAATTAATAATATTGCTTGTAATCTGTTAAAGCATATTCATTTTTATAGTGTAGTTGCTCCAGAGGCGTGTGACCTCTGACATAGCAATTGTAAGTCGCTTTGGATAAAGGCGTCAGCTAAATGAATAAATGTTAAAATGTTAAATGTTATATTGTTTTGTAACAATGAAATTGTCTTTTCTGTCACTTTTGATCAATTTAATACATCTTAAATAAAATAATATCTTAAAAGAAAACTTACTGACCATATACAAATTATGATAAATAAAATAAATTAATTTAATTTAATTTAAAAAATAAATTAATAAATAAATAAAAAACCTTAAAACATAATGGACAACATCAGCATGGTTTGGGGCTTAATTTTGTCATGATATTGCTTCTGCTTTTAAAGGACAACTCCGGTGCAAAAAGAACCTTTGGTCTAATTACACATTGTTACCAAGTCAACCGTTATTTGAGATTTGTTTTCATGATTGCCGAATGTAAATAGTTTTATCTCTAAAAACAGTTTAGCTTATAATGCTAGTATAACACTAGTATATTGGGCATAGAGTAATGACAAATAAAAATCGCTTGTTATTACCACTAACAAGGCTCAAAATAGCCCCACAGTAACACGGTAGCATAATAAGGGTCCCTACATTCAAACCGAAGCATTGAGAACTTTGTCAGTGTCCATACAGTTTAATAAGAAGATATTTTATACACACAGTCAACTTCGCGAATACAGGAAGAAGCCATCTTTGAAATATAGTCTCTACCAGTCGATCTACGAACGCTGATCCAAGTGCGCTGAACTGTGCAGAATCTCATATAGTCCGTTGTTTTTGGAAGAAACACAAACACGAACCATTTTCTTGTCTTCAATATGTACATGTTGCCTACTGATCGCGCTCACCTTATCACCTTATTCACATCTCACGAGCGCACTTATGGCGATCGTAGATCGACTAGTAGAGACTATATTTCAAAGATGGCTTCTTCCTGTATTCGTGAAGTTGACTTGTGTGGATAAAATATCTTCTTATTAAACTGTATGGACACTGACAAAGTTCTCAATGCCTCGGTTTGAATGTAGGGACCCTTATTATGCTACCGTGTTACTGTGGGGCTATTTTGAGCCTTGTTAGTGGTAATAACAAGCGATTTTTATTTGTCATTACTCTATGCCCAATATACTAGCGTTATACTAGCATTATAGGCTAAACTGTTTTTAGAGATAAAACTATTTACATTACGGCAATCATGAAAACAAATCTCAGATAACGGTTGACTTGGTAACAATGTGTAATTAGACTAGGGATGGGCATTTTTTAAAAATATTGCATTTCGAATATTCGGGCTCATAAAAATTCGAATATTTCGAATATTCGTTTATTTAAATTATGTTTAACAAAAAAGATGTTATTTTTAAGGTTTTTTTTACGTTTTTGTCACAATTTCTGGACAAGCTTATAATTAGGCAATACACAACAAGCTTACAATAGTAATTAAAGTTTTCTTTTAGTTGAAAACATTAAACAGTAGGCCTAACGTTATATGTGTAAACAAAAAATATATATAAAAAGCATTATTAAAAGCATGCTCAAGCAGCGCGAGCGAAAAAAAACCTAATAAAGCAGATTGCGTCAGATATCGATACAGAACATACACACGAGTCAGCAAATGATTGAATATCGTGTTTATATTGTTTCACGTTTATGTTGAGAAAAACAATAATATCTAACGTTACATGCAGGGGCGCCGCCAGCACTTTATACTCGAGCTAGAGAAAGACGCCGCGCTGACAGACGTTTCAGAGACACAAAGAAACGGTGTTTCTAACAGCACTTTGCTTTTCTGTTCATAAAACCGGTCTCTCTTAACGAAACATAAAGGAAGTATGTCTCAAAATCATTTTGCTATTAGATAAGTTAACATCTTTGATCACGGCGGGGTCCAGCTGCGCTTACCTGCAGTTGTGATGCAGTGATGAACAGCTGTCTTTCCTCACTCGACTGTTTGGATTTCATGTGATTTCTCATGGTGATGATATCATAACTCAGGTTAATTAATTAATTTGATCAAAAGTAATTCCGTTTAGTAAGATCCTTTTCAAGTAACGTTAATTCCAAACTTCGCGAGGCAGATGACAACATCATGTGATCAAAAGAGACAACTTGTTAACACACTCCACAGCGCCATCCAGTGCATTTAATTGTACCTGCGAGTTAGTGCAGTTAGGATTTATCATGGACTCACTGCATTTACGGCCAGCAAAGCAACGTATTCAAAATTCGAATAGTAATTTATTTTCGAATAATAATTACATATTCGAATATTTGAAAATTCGAATATTCATGCACATCTCTAAATTAGACCAAAGGTTATTTTTGCGCCGGAGTTGTCCTTTAACATAAAATGCTTATGTGGATGTTATTTGTACTTTTACAATAAGAATGTTCATTTGAATGATACCAGTTTTGTCATTTAACATGATCCCAAATCAAAGTCCTTGATATCTAAAATGCAATACAACTTCTACTCTCACCCCAGGAGGATGTGCCTCATGCATCACTTTATTCCTGTAGTTCATTTGTAATGGGCTTAACTGCTGTGTTACAACTCAAATCATGTGACAACACTCCTCCTGCTGTAAATGTAGTTAGATGTTAGAGACACAGAAATGCATAAATGCTTTTTGGCATACTACTCTGATACCCTGAAACACAGTCAGCTGTCTCACATGTATCGTCTATGTATGTGTCAATCTAGATATTATTTTGACCCACACAGATTCACTCATAGTATGATTTCATTTGTATGAATTTGAGTGTGTGAAAGCAGATATTTTTTCTTGTGAGTGTGTTGCCTGCCTAAACACGCTCATCATCTTCACACGTTTGCTCAGCAAACAGCAAACTCATCTCTGCAGATGATATACTACTTCCTGCCAGTGTGTGTATGATGATGTGCTGATTGTAATTGTGGTGTGTGTATCCTCATTACGAGTCTCATGATGATGGGTTAATGAGGCTTGCCTGTTTACCTTACTGTCACTTCCTATTGGCTGGCTCAGGGGGCTAATTACACTCCCAGCAACATGGGAGGGGGGGGGCTAAATTACCTTAAGCACTGCTATTACAACGTGGATCTGTTAGACATTGTATGCTGACAGTCTACATGTTTGTTCTGTCTCTGTAAATTCATATATTCAAAATAATACATTAAACAGTAGGCCTACTACATATTGAAACGTTGCCTAAAGTTGTCATGTGAAAGTGATAGCATTATTTTTTTTTCAATTTCATTTTTGTGTAAGTGTGATGGGTGGCTGCCAGGTTTTTGCTATGCAGTTGTTTGTTTGTTGCTATGTGGTTACTAGGGTGTTGCGAGAGGTTGTTAGATTGTTGTTTACAAGACCAATACTAAAAAGAGTCCTCCCTCAAGCCTGTTCAAACCACAGTTAGAGTGTGGAGAAAAAAATGATTAACATTCTCTCTGTATTTAAGTAAACTCATCCTGACACCAGACCTCTCATTCTCTTTCTCTGTCTTATTCCTTCACCCATACATTAGCACATCTGACATTTAAAAGAGTGATGTTTACAATGTCCATTTGTGTACTTTAGCAACTCAGAGAAAATGGCATTTCACTTTAGAACGACACTTAAAAGCGGACAATTTAGCAAAGATTTGACTTATTATGCAGCGCTCTGGAATACTTGATTCAGATTGTTTAATTGTGATTGGTTGTCCATGGCATCCAAGGATTATGATTGGCTGTCAAGAGTTTTATCATTCATCAGATGAAAATAAAAAAATAGTTCTGAAAGTGATTCAATGATAGTATCATTCCTCTGTGCCGTTATCTGTTGGTGTGGTGGCAACTCTGCTATTCTTTTACAATTAGAACCATTTTTTTTGTAGTTATCAAAATTGTTCTTGGAATTGCAGAGATTTAAAGCGGCAGACCAGCACTTTTTTAGAATAGAACGATATCGTCCGCTGTGGATGCGATTAGTAATCTTTACAGTGACCTTGTATCACCCAAAGAGGGTTATTTTGTGATAATGACAGTGTGACTGTACATTATCCCTGACATAGAACAGTACACATGTTTGTCTAAGATCAGGATTTTATTTTATAGAGTATTCCATCTCAAGAAAGGAAAGAGAGATAGAAAAGAAAAAAAATTGGTCCATCACTCTCTGAGCCTCAAACTGACGATCAATGTGTAGATAATGTCCGAAGAACAGTTGTTCTACACAGGCAGCAACATTACCACACAGCCCTGATAAGAAAACCAGGAACAGAGAGGGAGAGAAAGAGATTATGGGAATTAACATAGATATTCCAATGTGTCAAATATGCTGCCAAATGCACATTCAATTTAAAGGGATACTCCACTTTTTTTTTTTTTTTTTTGGAAATAGGCTCATTTTACAACTTCCCCAGAGTTAAACAGTTGGGTTTTACCATTTTCGAATGTATTCAGCCGATTTTTTTTATATTAAAAAGACTATCAGTAACCAGACAGTTTCTGGTCTCATTGACTTCCATAGTATATTTTTCCTACTATGGAAGTCAATGAGACCAGGAACTGTCTGGTTATATCAGAACATCGGCTAATATCAGAAAACGGTAAAACTCGACTGTTTAACTCTTGGGGAGTTGTAAAATGAGCCTATTTCCAAAAAAAAAAAAAGTGGAGTATCCTTTTAGGTCACTGCAGTTTGCCCCTATTCAAGCATTTGGTTGAAATACTTTGTAATGGTGCTGGCTATATTTAAAACTCTCTTGCCGTAACAAACTTGCATTTTATGCTTTGTTTATTATTTTTGAAGAGAAATTAGTGATTTGAACTGAAACTAGCTGACTTGTTTTGTTGTGTAAGAGCAGTATATCATTTCTGCTTTTGTATACTTCTGAAAGAGATAATTATTTACCTTTTTAGCTTTAGTGATGCATTTGCAATAAAGGAGAGATTTCTGTGGAAAGCAATATCCCAATTAACACCTGCCAAAGCATTTTAATCATGCTTACTGATTTTTAATCACAAGCGTTTGATATTTGCATTGCATTTAGTTCATCATAAATGTTCTATCTCTGTATACCTTGCTCTGGTTTTGCAATATGACAGATCTGTATATCGGTGCCTGGATAGGTACAGCTGTTCAGCTGATTGACTCAGTGTGTGCAGAGACCTTGATCACATCCATATTTGTGAGACAGGCACACAGAAGGGGCTAGTGTTCACATATGTTCATATATGAGCAAGAGAGGGCATACGTGGTTAGAGACTTGTGTGTGTGTGTGTGTGGGGTACCATCTGCCATCTGCAGCACTCCAGATCCGTAACCCCCTATCACCCACTAGTGAGTGTGAAGCATACAAACCTGGGAGACAGAGAAAGAGATAGAGAAGCTGAGAAATAGGAGGATCTGTATCAATAAGTAACCAAGAATGTCTTAGTGATCCTTTTTCCCTCTCTTCCTGCTTTAGATAGAAGAACCACTGTTCAGAGAGGAGCTCGTATCACAGATAGTGTTTTTTCTGCCTGTCCCAATTCAGTGTTTTGGCAATAACATTCTTCTGACTTTCTGCCCACATCTCAACTCCCACCCTCTCTCTCTCTCTCTCTCTGCTCTCTCTCTCTCTCTCTCTTAGTGTTGTGAATGCCAAGATCTCTGTGTTTTGCTGGTTAATCTGATATATAGTTGTACTCTTATTTTAGAGCAGGACAGATTCTGAACAAACAGGTTTCAGCAAAAGACTCCAGGGGCCGATTTCACCAGCTTCTGCATAAAGTTGTAACTTTGCCTGTTTGGAAATGAAATGAGCGCTAAGCTACAAATTGTGCAGTCATAAATATCTGAGCGTTGCACTATTAAACCAGATTAAATCGCAACACTACATATAATTTAAATACAGAAGCCTACCAGGAGTGATGGCTGAAACAAAATGGCAAGGTGATTGGATTACATGAAAGAGATCATGTTCTGTGTGACAGACTTAAATCCTTTAGACATATACAACGACATTTGCACTCGTTTACCTTTTGAAGGATTAAACATTAAATTAAAAGTATAATATGCAGGATTTTTGCAGTAAAATATCCAAAAACCACTAGGCCAATGTTATATATTTTGTTTAGTTGATTACTTTCAATATCCCAAATGTTTCCAACTATTTGTAAATCGTGAGAAAATTGTGATTTTTAACCAAGGAAACGGGGCGTGTGAGCAGGGGTGAGGAGTCGCCAGTCAATGACGTCATATCCGCGTTACCCCGGTTTCCGCCAGGTTTGACCTCGTACTGCAGTAGTAACCATGGCGACAGACGTGGACTACTGGGTCGGTTATGCCCGTTATGCGTTCTCAACAGCGTGAGCGTCTCCAGCGGGGTTTTGTTCAAACATTATGGACCATGGCAAGCAGACTTTGAGACAAAAAGAGAGACTAGAACGGACTAGAGTGTTGCATGTTACTTGAGCAAACAGGTGAGCAAATCAATGTATATAAAAGTAATCAATGTTATATAGTTCAACATGATGAACTGTTAGAATATGATCTGTTAGTTATGTTATTCTCTAATGTTAATCTAGCTTAGTCCCATACAGCCAACAAACAACCTAACTAACAACATTCAACACACACAAATGCCGTTTAGTGTGATAGTGTAACTGTTAAAACAAGTGAAGCAGCGCTGCGTTACCTCAAGTTTAATTCGTCTAATAAACTGACCTGTGTGAGTAATTCAGCGTGTAGTTCGGTAGAATTAAATGTCCTTATTCCTTTATATTCGCGGACTCGCGTTGCGTGTGGCGCTGGTATACATCTAGCAATCACACCTGCTTCATACCACAGTCATGTTTAAAACATCAATGTATTCACTCATCCATAAAAGATCCATAATTCCGCTTAATGCAGAATATACGTCATTAATGTACGCCTTTGTTATTGTAAGAGGTTAGTGACCCCTGGTGGCGAAACAATCTTGCATATTGTACCTTTAATAAATTTCTTCTAAGTGGCTCTACACTAAACTACACACTTTCCTATGTGTGTCACCTGATTGCAGGGTTTGCATAAAATTGCAATTTGGTGTATTAGTATTTTTTTATTAAGCTATGTATCTTTATTAGTTTCTGCATTCTGGATTAAACATTGATAGTTTAATAACAAAAGTTAATTATTTACATGAATTATATAACTATAACAGATTTCATGATTATTTATGTATCATATTTTGATGGAAATTTAATGTATTAATGTTGACAGTTATGTGAGACAAAAGTACTAACTAATGAGTACAGCTGGTATTGTCTGGGTGTGTGTTACTTTAAGACCCATGTTTGGGGTTTCCCTGAGCCCCAAAGGCGAATATGTGCTGCCCATTCTGTTGTTGTTTGAGCATTTCTTTACATTTACAATTATTCATTTAGCTGACACTTTTATCTAAAGCAACTTACAAATGAGAACAAATGTAACAGTTAAACTAACAGTAGGACAACAATATGCAAGTGCTATGACCCCTCTCAGTTTAATCTAATGCAGTCCATACAAATTATTTATTATAATTTTTTTCAATAAAAAAAAAATATAGAATAGAAGAGAAAGTGTTAGTATTACTGGATCAAGTGCTGCCAAAAAAGATGCATCTTCAGCATTTTCTTGAATGTGGCTACTGACTCAGTAGCTTTGGTTGAGTTAGGCAGATCATTCCACCTGCATGGAACAGGTGGAAATGGTGAAAGGTCCAAGAAAAAGATTTTGTACCTCTTTAAAATGGCACCACAAGATGACATTCACTCGCAGAGCGCAAGTTTCTGGATGGCACATAAGTCTGAAGTAATGAGTTTAGGTAAAAGGGACCAGAGCCAGAGGTTGTTCTGTAGGCAAACGTCAGTGAAGCGGCAAATGGCAACCAGTGCAATTTTGTGAGAAGAGGAGTGAAGTGTGCTCTCTTTGGCTCATTAAAGACCACTCTGACTGCAGCATTCTGGATCAGTTGTAGATGTTTGACAGAGCAAACTGGAAAACCAGCCAGGAGAGCATTACATAGTCCAGTCTGTTTAGAACAAGTGCTTGGACAAGGAGTTGTGTTGCATGGGATATATCAGGATATGAGAAGACTTTCAACCAGCAAAACAAAAAAAGAAATTCTGTAGAGAATCACCCATTGCACCTTTAAGTGCAAAATTAGTTTTAATTTAGCTGAATTTAAGTCAATTTAGTATTCCAGGATATTTTTTATTAAGTACACAAATATGGAAATATTTTTTAGTATACTTAGCATTATATAAATGTATTTCAAATAGATTTTGGTGTATTTATTTTTCCCTAGCGACAGAATTCACACTAGGGGGTTACAATCTAAAAAATAAAAATTTGAGTCACAAACTCAATTAATATAATTATTTGTTATTAGAGTTAGTGACAGAATTTTTTTATAATTGTAGCCCCCTAGTGTGAATTCTGTCTCGCTAAGCCCTTACATACGGCTCATGCAACCCTTCCCAGGTCATTTAAATCCATTCTCTGACAAGTGGCACTTTCATTCAACTAACTGGACATTTTCTGACTTTAAAATGTAATAATGCTTTAATAAGGTATAAGCAAGAAACAGACAAAAAAATGAGGATATGCAGCTTCCTGCTCAGCACAGTATACTGTTTTCATTACCATAATGAATTTCCCATCCCAGCCCTGGATTTGTGCGAAGGATGGCTCTGAATTGGTAATTGACCCTTTAATAAACCGAGTATCGTAAAGTGAAGAATTGATTCGCCACCCAATTCACTGCCTTTTTTCTGATTGAGGAATCGATTGAGCTTGTTTTGTGCTTCCTGGTTTGATGTGATTCTTCCCCATACATACTGTTTGTGCACATCAAGGCATGCTGGAGTAATGCCTTTAGTGTGTTAAATGAGAATACAAATGGTTTTAATGCTTGTTTTGATTGAATTTGATTGTTGTTGAAAATGGTAATGAGATTCATATGCCGTTATTTTTAATAATGTGGACAATAACAGAAAATACACCTAGGAAAGGTCTCATTTTTAGAATAGTCCTCCAGAGAGCAACTTCAAACTTGATAACCTTCTAAAGCACATAATCCGTGAAACTGTGAGGATTCCACTGGAACTCCCACTGGAATTGTTGTTTCTTTTCAGTCTTTCGTTCAGCGCAACGACTCTACATGAAGGGTTTTCGGCTTCATGTGTACTTTTTCGCAGAATTACTCTGTTAGGGTTTGAAAAGTTGAGACAAACCAGATCCAGACTCTCTAGTCCTGTTCAGAGCTGAAGCCAGGAAAAGACAATTGACACGTGTGCTGCAAAAAAAGTTCAGAATCTGTGTTACGAAGTCTGGCTTAGACTAACTGAAAAGTTTATGTTTTGAATGCAATCTAAGTTGCTAAGGATAAGTGTGCTTTTATTCAAACACATAATTTCATGTACATGTAATCATGTTTCGGACATGTGACCACAAGTTGAGCGACAGCACACGGAGAAGTCTTTACAGGCACTCATTTATGTGGCTTCCTTAAAGAGTGAACAAGTGTGATTTGTTATGCCCGTTGTTGCTCAGAAAATATATATATTTTTTTAAATTAAGAAGTTGATTGTGTACATTACGTAATCATTTATAAAACCCCCATTCCTATTTTGGGACACTTCTTATGAATGTCAAATATCGCCAATATTTTCCTGAACAATTACAGTGAGGGTAACACTTTATTTCAATAGTCCACTTTAGACATTCCACTACACTATACGTAACTTTTCAACTACATGTCAACTAACTGTCATTAGAGTATATAGACTGTCAGCTTAATATCTGCTAACACTTTATTTCGTTGGTCCCACAACAGACATTCAACTGACTATAAGTAACTTGGCGACTACTGTACAAGTAAACTTATTCTCCTAACCCAAAGCCTAATACCTAACCATAACCTAACAGTCTACTGACCGTCTACTATAATATACTCTAATGAGAGTTAGTTGACATGTAGTTGAAAAGTTACTTATAATTAGTAGAATGTCTAAAGTGACTACATCGAAATAAAGTGTAACCATATAGGTACCCTTATATATCTGTAAAAGTGTTCTTTTGAAGTGTTACTTCATGAGTGATGGTGTTTCAGGGGCAGACGCTGCAGCACACAACACTGAGTGTGTGAATGTGTGTATACAGAAGAGGTCACTTTACGGGTCTGTACTCAGGCCTTCATCAGACTGACATGTTCACTCAAGCACAACATGTTTGCAAGGTCAGCAGTCACCAATGGGACTTCCATTTTAACTTTTCTCTCTGTGGACCCACAGTAAGTATTATACAGCTACTGAGGCACATAAACCAGAGACACAGCCGCTAGACCAGGGCTAAATGTGTCCGCTGAGACTTAACAGGACTCTTCTTTTCTGGTTCTTTTTAAATTCAAACTAAATTACACATATTACTTGTTATAATCGTTCAAAAGTTTGGGGTCAGTACGATAATAAATAAATAAATAAATACAAAAATTCAGGAAGGATGCATTAAATTTGTAAAAAGAAAAATGACAGTGAAGACATTTTCAATGTTCACAGTTTCCACAAAAAAAAATAAAAAAATTATTGTAAATTGTATTAATATTTCATCCTTAGTTGTTTTTAAATTGATGCAATCCTCACACACATCAGAGCTAGAACTTGTAAATGGCTGTAACGAGTATGATGATACAAATGTACTTTAGTGCAAAGTGCAAAGAAAGTTGCCATTGAATCATCGAAATGTCTTCATTCCTTAATTTTTAAGATGTGTATATTGTGGAGAACACGGTCTGCGTATGACAACAACTACCGGGGAGGGGGGGCAACATATATATTTTCTTGTCGTTGTTGTTGTTGTTGTTTTTTTTACATTGTGGGTGAGGGCACAATGAGGAAAACTGCAAATGATATACTCATCTATTAATTCCTATTAATTCTCTGTCACTATTTCTCTGTCTATGAGTCATGACTGACTTCTATTTTCAGAACCATGGACAGCTCAGTTGCTTCTGTGCTCAATCATGAAAACATCACGCTGCAGACGTTCTCCCATCACACAGATATTTGCTGTATTACCATTCACAGGGATCCCAGTGCAGTTTTCAGTGCTCACAATGAGCACGCCATACATGTAGACGTTCACTTTGCAGAATTCATTCACTTCACACCTGAATTGTGCAGATTAGGTGCTTTAAATATGTTGACTTACTATATGTGTGAATAAATACAATTTAAATTGCCATACTTAAATTTTATAAAGTTTATCATTAAATATCATTCAAGTATACATATACTGCCAGAATGGGGGGAGGGGGTTGTGTTAAATTACTGTTACACTGTTTATTGTTGTGGGATGGTACAGATTTCACTAACCATGGAATCTGGTTTCCACATCTTTGATATGATACGTAATTCATATCAAAATTTATAACAGGACAGAGCTGATATGGTAGGATGAACATACTCTCTATTGCAATTCATATTGCTGATTCAAATGTTGAAAAACAAATTGACTAAAATTCATTTATGCTTTGTGCCATGCAAGCTTGAATTCTTATTTTAAATCAAAAAAGACATGCATTTTCAAATATAGAGGAAAGCCATATGCTTTCACTTTACTAACTATTTTACTGCAGAATGTAACATTCAGGCCTCCTATTGTGCCAAATGTCTTACAAGTCATGGCCTATAATGAATTATCAGACTGTTATTTCCTTTCGAACCCTAATGTTCCCTTTAAACTTTTATGAAGTAATCTTGGTAATGGAAGGGGTCGGAGTTATTAGAATCCTATTGAAGATTTTTTATTCACAGTACGGCGTGAACAATGTGATTCGTTACGAATTCACTTTCCATGTGGCTTTACTGTGCACTCCAACTGTCAACCAACAGTTTTAGCTGAAACTGATTAGCACAAACCATAAGTGTTTTACTGATTTTGCACAGTTTCTCTGTCAGTAGCCCGCCCCTCAATAAGCTGCTCTTTGTGCGATCTCTAAATCTTATCCATTCCATGATTCAGCATTAGTGGATTAGTAATGATGCATTGCCCAATGGGATTCCCTCTCGCATGTGATTGGGTCAGAGGATTAGGAATCAGGTCAACTTGTGTCTGTTTTCTTTACTTCAGAATTTCCCATAAATCTCAACAGCATTTGTATTTCAGGGTAAATGTTGATTTCCATGCCAAAGCAGGGGGCTTTATTCCCCTTCTTACACACACAAATTGTATATCTCTGCCTGACAACCAATCA
Organism: Hybognathus amarus; assembly: GCA_030378365.1. NCBI lineage: Eukaryota > Metazoa > Chordata > Actinopteri > Cypriniformes > Leuciscidae > Hybognathus > Hybognathus amarus. The sequence continues at coordinate 50,862 of JAQIUQ010006065.1, read as the reverse complement.
TAATGTGTCATGCTACTTGTGCAACATGCATGCCTAATGTGTTCTGAGTGAGTTATGTCACCCTGACATGTCTGTTGACTTGAATTACTGCTTTTTGTATGTTTCCATGCACACATCAGTGATGTTAAAGGGATACTCCACTTTTTTGGAAATAGGCTCATTTTTAGCCTGACTTCGTCATACTCATATTCAATGGAGAATATGAGTCTGAGACCGCTCGGTTGGGCTTTGACTATGAAGCGTGTCTTAACCGAACCAGGGAAAAAAAAACCCTGCACTCAATTGGATAGTCGGTAGACCTACAACCAATCAGAGCAACGCAGTAAGTCAACTCCTTTGCATAGCGCAGTTTTCAACTACAGAACTTACTTATTTTAGAAGTTAAATAATGAGTGTTGCTTCTTTTACTTACTCCTCCATGAGTGCGACCAAAGGAGAAACCACAACAACCACAGGCATTTCATTATGTCCCATCTTCTTAGCGACCGTCAGAGCCATCTGATAAGTTACACTTTTCCTGAATCATGTTGGAAGGACACCAAAAATATCTTTCCGAATTGACAAATGCCTTGATTGCAGTTCTCTGTTCGTCTATTAAAATGAATGCGCTGTCGATATATTTTACAACAGACGCGACAGCGGAATGTATAGAAGGCCAGTTAAGCGCTCTTGATAACGTGATGATTACGTCCTTTCAGATCATCTGTCCATCATCTAAAGCAGCCCTGGCAATTTGATTGGCCCGAACGTTTCTTGTCTGATCATAATTACTCCTCAATGTGGATTAGAATCCAGACCAAACTTCCCAACCAAAAAATATTGTGGGCGGAGTTCGGGCTGGCATGCAGGCTAGCTCATTTACAACTCCCCAGAGTTATACAGTTGAGTTTTACCGTTTTCGAATGCAATCACCTGATTTTCTGATATTTAGAAGAATATCAGGAACCAGACAGGTTCTGGTCTCATTGACTTCCATAGTAGGGAAAAAATATACTATGGAGTCAATGAGACCAGAAACTTGTCTGGTTACTGATATTCTTTTAAATATCAGAAAATCGGCTGAATGAATTTGAAAACAGTAAAACTCTAACTGTTTAACTCTGTGGGAGTGATAAAATGAGCCTATTTCCAAAAAAAAGTGGAGTATCCCTTTAAACCTTCTTTCTTGTGATACTGAAGGTCCAACACAAATGCTCATGACTAAAACTCCAGTCCCACTGACTATCATAAAGCAGTATCAATAGGCTTTTTTTTTCTGGTGAATAAAGTTTTTTACCATACTTGTGTTTCAGAATGAATTGCTTGTGTGATTCAATGACTCACTCTTAAAGGGACGATACTTAATTAATATTAAATAACTTTGCCCAAACTAAATTTGGCTAGTTTGTTATATATATATATATATATATATATACACTCACCGGCCACTTTATTAGGTACCCCATGCTAGTAACGGGTTGAACCCCTTTTGCCTTCAGAACTGCCTCAATTCTTCGTGGCATAGATTCAACAAGGTGCTGGAAGCATTCCTCAGGGAGTTTGGTCCATATTGACATGATGGCATCACACAGTTGCCGCAGATTTGTCGGCTGCACATCCATGATGCGAATCTCCCGTTCCACCACATCCCAAAGATGCTCTATTGGATTGAGATCTGGTGACTGTGGAGGCCATTTGAGTACAGCGAACTCATTGTCATGTTCAAGAAACCAGTCTGAGATGATTCCAGCTTTATGACATGGCGCATTATCCTGCTGAAAGTAGCCATCAGAAGTTGGGTACATTGTGGTCATAAAGGGATGGACATGGTCAGCAACAATACTCAGGTAGGCTGTGGCGTTGCAACGATGCTCAATTGGTACCAAGGGGCCCAAAGAGTGCCAAGAAAATATTCCCCACACCATGACACCACCACCACCAGCCTGAACCATTGATACAAGGCAGGATGGATCCATGCTTTCATGTTGTAGACGCCAAATTCTGACCCTACCATCCGAAATGTCGCAGCAGAAATCGAGACTCATCAGACCAGGCAACGTTTTTCCAATCTTCTATTGTCCAATTTTGATGAGCTTGTGCAAATTGTAGCCTCAGTTTCCTGTTCTTAGCTGAAAGGAGTGGCACCCGGTGTGGTCTTCTGCTGCTGTAGCCCATCTGCCTCAAAGTTCAACGTACTGTGCGTTCAGAGATGCTCTTCTGCCCACCTTGGTTGTAACGGGTGGTTATTTGAGTCACTGTTGCCCTTCTATCAGCTCGAACCAGTCTGGCCATTCTCCTCTGACCTCTGGCATCAACAAGGCATTTCCGCCCACAGAACTGCCGCTCACTGGATGTTTTTTCTTTTTAGGACCATTCTCTGTAAACCCTAGAGATGGTTGTGCGTGAAAATCCCAGTAGATTAGCAGTTTCTGAAATACTCAGACCAGCCCTTCTGGCACCAACAATCATGCCACGTTCAAAGTCACTCAAATCACCTTTCTTCCCCATACTGATGCTCGGTTTGAACTGCAGGAGATTGTCTTGACCATGTCTACATGCCTAAATGCACTGAGTTGCCGCCATGTGATTGGCTGCTTAGAAATTAAGTGTTAACGAGCAGTTGGACAGGTGTACCTAATAAAGTGGCCGGTGAGTGTATATGTGTGTGTGTGTATATATATATATATGTATATATATATATATATATTTATTTTTTTTTTTTTCACTACCTAGAACCTTTGCCAAAACACCAAACTTTGTGTGGGCTATATTGCCAAGCTGTAAATTAAAATTTCAAGGGAAAGACTGATTTCCTTTTTAATAGCTATAGAGCCACACGCCTCACTCTCTTCTCACCCCGTTCACAATCTGGTCATCCTTCCACATTCCCACATGACCTCCCTGCCCGCAGCCGTATTCAGGCTGGTAGAAGGAGATTGAGTGTTGAACGGTGTTTATAAGCGCATGCTGTCATGCTCTGCTGCTCACGGGGTTAGAGTAGCAACAGTTGTGATGACTGTGCAAAATGAAATTATTGCAGTGTTGAGATTGTAACACATTGTGGTCCTAAACAATACAAATGCAGAAGGAGGGAGTAAGAGACAGTGCACGGATTGATATGCTCGGCGCTGCTGTTCAATGTGATACATGGATCTGGCTTACCTTTTTGAGGTTTGTGAAGGATGAGGAAACATGCAAATACAGCATTTGTTTTTAGTAATGTTTCTAGATTGAAAGGCTAGCATACAAAGCTGTTGAGTCAAGAAGCTTTCAATTGAAATGATGGTTTGTAAATGTTACAACTGTGTACAGTAGTCTAATTAGCAAGTATGGCCTGGTTATGTAAAGCTCATTAATTCCTAATGGATGGTTCAGCGTGAGGCTTTAAAAACAGATGGCAGAAATGGACAAGAAAGGGAGAGAAAGAGATTAACTGAGATGGAGGGAGATGCGCACAGTTTCAGAGTTGAGTGAAATCATCAGGAAAGAGGGATGGAGGGCGAGAAGAGAGAGAGAGGCAGCCTGTTCAAAGCAGTTCACGCCCTACTGACTCACTAACACCCCAGAGTGCCACATGACCACATGCATGGAGGCGATCAAAGCGCCTGGCGACAATGAAAGTGAGGGAAAGACAGAGTAGAGATAGGACAAGAAAACAATGAAGTTTAGTTTCCTTTGAATTATTAAAATCAACAAATCATCATGAAAACCAACAGAAAACCTAATCAGTCACTTAAAAAAACAAAAAAACAAAAACTAAGGTATATGTTTCTCCATTGTTCCACTAATGGAGAGAATCTCCATTAGCGTTCCCATTCATCTCTAAAGCGACTGTCACCTTGACCCGTTGATTTTAACCCACTAAAACTTGCACGGTCACTCCACTGCTGTTTACATGAGTTTGAAAACAGCTGGATGACAGTTTCTCAACACTACCCATGAGACATAAGGTGTAGGCACTCCCTACCAGCACAGGGAGTGACTCGCCTCACCTTTGTTTGAAGATCTGTGCAGATATTTTTAAAGTGAATGTGAAAGTGACATGTGAAGGCCAATTATGTTAACCCATACTCGGAATTAATGCATCCAAGTTATCCATCCATTAATCCATCCATTAATCCATCCATCTATCCATCCATCCATCCATCCATCCATTCATCGAATCCATCCATCCATCCATCATCCATCATCATCCATCATCCATCCATCATCTATCCATCTGTCCATCTGTCTGTTGTCTGTCTGTCTGTCTATCTGTCTGTCTGTGTCTGTCTGTCTGTCTGTCTGTCTGTCTGTCTGTTGTTGAAGTGAAGACTTTAATGAGGTTAAAAAAGTAAGGTTCGACATCACAGAATAATTTTTAATAAAAATAAACTATTTCAATTAATTAAAACTTAAAATATATATATATTTACAATCATTCTCATAAATCTTCATTAAATCATTAAATCTTTTTTTATTTTTTATTTACTTGTTTTTTATTTATTTTTTAACTTTTTTCCTGTATTTTGGATGAAAATCTTGTTCCAAAGACATCTTACTGACTCTAAACTTTATATCAGATATCTGCTAGGCTACTTTGCTGTTAAGGGTGTACATTTTATGTCTGTGATATATTTAAAATATTTATGTAAATGGAACAATTTGTCATCAAGTTTTAAGACTTTTGAAAACTTTTAAACGTCCCTTGATGATAGAGTATTAAGTTTCATAGCCCCAAAGGCACTGAATTGCAGGAAAGACCCAGGTAATAAAACTTCAGGTGACTTTCCTCGTAAAACTTTGCATAATTGGTCTATGCAGTGACACTTTTTAGAGTTTAAAGATGAGAGTTTGGTAACACTTTATTTTGATGGGCTCTTTTGAGGATTCTGTTGACTATGAGTAACTGAGCAAACATGACAACTAGCTCTCATTAGAGTCGTAGACTGTCTGCTTAATATCTGCTAATGCTTTATTGTGATGCTCCTCCAACAAACATTCTACTGACTATAAGTAACTTTGCAAGTACATGTCAACTTATTCTAACCCTACCAGTCTACTAATACGCTGTGTGACCATTAAAATAAAGTGAAACCGAGAGTTCTTGGTTGATTAAAACCACAGGATACTCATTGTCATTTAAAATTTAAGAACAATCAGCAATCAGTCACGAGTTTGACTCATGCTTTGGCTACATGGGAAGTTTGTCAGTGTGTCCAGCCATTTAATGCTCTGTCTGCACTTTGTATGACAATTACTTAAAAACAGTTATGTACATTTGTATGATGGTCTGTCTTGGAGTGTTGAAGAGAGATTTAACACTAGTTGGTCACACATCTTCATAATGTCATGAGTCCAGAGTAAGAGTTGGGAATCTCAGCAGAGTTGGGAATCTGGCTCCACTTTAAAAAACAAGTTGGAAATGCTGCTACACATTTCTCCGGCCGATGGGGATGGTGGACCCATCTCCAAGCTTTATGTCCTGAGCCCCTCAATGGACAGGCCAAAGACATTGAAGAAAGCTAGAAATGTAGACTTTGAAACAAATACTGTAAAAAAAAGCATTATAAATACGCTGCAGTCAGGGTGAAACTCACATGCTGGACATCCAGCATATGGTGCATGATCGAACTAATCTGTTTCCTCGTGGTTTACATGATGGAGTGGCGGGGAGATGATTATTGTTCCTAAACGTCCTTGGCAGGGAATCCTGAAAGCTGCCTGTGCCCATAGAGTAATTGGAATAGGGTCAAACTGATGGATTCCTGGGCAATTTTTTAATGCAAAAGAAGATGTATGGGATCATGAGTCTCTGTCTAAGTATTGAGAATATTTGAGTGCCAATTTTCCTCGCTTCACTTGTGTGCCATGTGCTTCTATTTATTCACTGGCCAGGATGTTGAGTCATCTTCCCAGTGTAATCAGTGCAATGATTTGCACACACGCAGGATATTCGAATTCAAACATGCCGTTGCACCATTTTCTGCATTTATTTGAGTTTAGCGGCCTATGTTAATTCAAGGTAAATGTTAATGTGTTCTTCCAATATAGAGATGCTTATTACTTTTTAATAATAAATGTTTTCATTTATAATTATTCAATACAACACCAATTCTGTAACGAGGTGGGGCTAAAGCAGAGATGAGGCAGGGTCCAAATGCAGCACACGGTTTATTTAACAGACCACAGACTATACAAATTAGACTGGATACAGGACAAGGGACTCAGGGCCAGAATAGAAGAACAACCAACATCAACGTTAATGGCTACAGCAAACTGTGAGAACATACAAGAACTCAACAAGACAAGACTGACAAGGCAGGGTCAGAAACCTCTTGGATTTCATCAAAAATATCTTGTGCTCCAAAAATGAACTGAAGACTTATGAGTCTGAATCACCATTTTCTTTTTTCTTTTTTTTTCTTTTTAAAGTAGTTTGCATTATATTACTCTGAAGTATTAAAAAATACTTTTCTTTTAACTGAATTTTTACTTCTGTTTATCCAATCAGATGTTTTGAATGGCCAACTATATTGATCTATTCTGTTCATTAATTTACAACCTTCTGCACCTGATCCAGTGATTTTACATCTGCTTTTGGTTTAAATAAACTAGAGGCATTGTGAACCCTACAAATCCTGCAGGTTGCTTGGGATGTCTCAACACAGACTTACGGATGTTATTCTCTGTGAGGTTTAATTGTGAAATCATCTGAAAAGAAGTGCAGACCGTGAGGGGACATGCTCAGTTTATGTAGTTTTTTGTGGCCATGACATAAACTATTGGGAACATAATAATACGTTGTGTCAATTTTTTCGAGGTAACAACATCCGGAAACGCATAAGATTACAGCCCAGAAAGGACTGCGGAATTAAGACAAATTTACAGCGTAATTACGGTAATTATAGTGTTCCTATACTTGCATAAGCATAAGGGAACAATATGTAAAGTTTGGGGAATAAAGGGGTAACAACAAAGTGAATTTAAAAATGATTTATACTGAAAGTATTGTAGAACTATTTAAAGTATTGTAGAGCAATTTAACAATGCTAATGTTCACACTGCGTAACTTTTTGTAATAATTGTGTACAAATACATACTGTTTTTTTTTTTAAATTACAGGGTACATACAGTATCTACACATTTATACAATTTATTTTTTTATCTTATTTTTATTTTTTATAGCAAAAGTGCAGATGTTTTTGGGCTTACATGTTTCAAGCCAAGTAAAGCTAAAACTATTGCCATTTATTTATTTTTTAATATTGGGAAATATACTCTTGCTCACGTATGTTTCATGTATTTACAGGGTCAGTACAATAAAAAATAGGCTACACAAAATTTTATATCACTGACTCGGAAACCTTTATCTGAAAAACAACTTACCCTGTTACTACATGGAACATTAGGGTAACTGTAACGGTCACCAGCTGGAGTGCCCTTGAGACCCACCAGAGGCTACTCCACATCAGACTATTGTCATTCCCTCACAAACTACATCTCCCATAATTCTCTGCCTGGACTCATCAGCACTCATCACATCCACCTGTATGTCATTGCCTTGTTTAGCTCACCCCCAGCCTGATTTTCTCATTCATTATCTGAAAAGTCTTGTTTAGTGTCACTGTTTATACTGCACTTCTGAGCAATTCCACTGTTTTCTATATTCCTGGTTCTTACATGTAAGTACTTCTATGTTCCCGTATACATGTAAGTACTTCATAGGTACACTATAAAACCCAAAAGTTACACTGTAAAATTGCTTTAATTGCACAGTATTTTCCTTACAAGATTCCTAATAGTACATCCTTATGTTGTGGTCATGCATTGTAAAGTCGTGGCCTCGAGACCAGCTGAGAGAACAACATATTTTTTATTGTGGCCACGACTTCATATGAGGGTTGAAATCTATTTCTCATGGCTAGTTAAATGCGTGTTCACATACTATTTTTAGATTAATCGATTGGTTTGAGTACCAGTCAATGAAAAAAAAAGCGGGGCAATTTTTAATAGACTTTACACTCTTTTCCTCAATTATTTTTCAATGTTTACAACTACTGATTTACCCAAAGTCATCTTAAATGTTAAATTGTCAATACAACTGAAAGATTTAAGAGAATATCACAATGAAAATAACAACTCTAAACAACTTGTTATTGAAAGCGCAATGTTTTGACCATCAGGTCTTCATCAGGCACCCGGTTGAGCCTGGTGAAGACCTGATGGTCAGAACGTCACCCATGCGTGTGGGATGTACACACCTTCTTTGTGGTTTAGATTGTCCAGTGTGATGTACCTCCTTGTGTTCAAAAAGGGAGTACATTCCTTTGGAGTCATGTTGTCTTTCACTTTTTCTCTCTCTTACTCTGTTCTCATTGTTTTTCCATAGCCTATGTCTCCCCCTTGTAATGTGCATGTCAAATGCAGGGTTTATTCTGCAGGTATAATGAGTCACCCTTAAAGCAGAAGGCTTGAGTCCGGGGTGCAAAACTGGATGAATAAACAATGACTAAAAACATTTGGCACATCGGCCTGTATATTGGAACAGTTTCAAATATGATACATATAGTTTGTGAAGTCATGTGTGCCTGTTTGTGTGTTTTTAAGACACCTGTTGACTCGGGTGCTCAATTGGAAAAATACTGCTTTTCTCTGCAGGCCTCAGTTTGACTGCTGCTAAAACCCACCCTGCTGCTTTCCCTAAGCATTTCAGCACTTTCACTTTCTCTCTCTTCATTTAACCGCAGTCTGTCCTCACCTACTGTGAAACAGCCATACAAGCCCATAGCATAATGTCTACATAATAATCAAACAGGCATAAAAATGTTTTAGTTACTAATTAAACTGTTGTTTTATTACACTTGATTCACATTGGTCAGCACTGAGCAGTCAAATACAATGATACTAAACTGAATAATTGACGAACATTTATGTGCAATTTCCAAGTATCTTGTATCTGTCACGATCACGAGGTTGTTTTTGTTTTAACAACTTTTAGCTCAAGAATATTGATCAGGTGTTCTCACGATTGATGCTACCCATCGAGATTTGCTACTTTACTGGTTTATGCGCTTGTGCAGACTCACAGGTTTTTTTAAAACAAAAGGTACATTTTCATGTGTTGTAAATAATGTAATGTCCCTTTTAAAAAATGCTAACTATCGAGTCAGCAGCTGAAACAAGAATAACGCAAAGTTTCTCTGGGAAGTGGGAACCCAAAAGTTTCTGCGAGGGAAAAAAATTCTCCCATCCTAAAAAAATTTCCACCACCATGTTCCTTTAGGGGCTCTGTAGTTTTTGATGCTTGTTTGGGCAAAATCAGGGATGAACTGGCCATCTGTTTTTATCTGGAGAATCACAGAACGGCCAGTAACTTACTCCAGACGGCCGACGGGTCTGACCCACCATCGCCATACACAGACATCCCAAGTCTCCCGTAAGTTCTGGGAGTTTTCCACATACTGATGCCCGCAAATTAGTTAAAATCTACCGGAATCTAGACCTTTGCGTGTGTGCCTCGGGAAGCGCATGTAAGGACCCAACCAATCAATTGTCAGTGCGGGCGGGCTTTTATCTCTACTACTCCCGAACCAAATTAATCAGAAATTACTTTGCAAGTTACTTGCCAGGGTTGATGTTTGGAAGTGATATTCAGCTTGCTACAATTTTAATGATTACAGTAGTTAAAACAACTAAACTGTGACATTTTAGCTGTAAATGCCACATGCAGTAGCTCATTTTAAAGGTCCCCTGACATGGGGTTATTTTATTATTTTATTATATTATGTTTCCTGGGTTGCCCTTATAATGTTAGTATGTTTTTAGATCTAAAATAGTCTAGAGATAAAAAATTATTTAGAAATAAAAGGCAATTTTCTTAGCCTGATTTTAGCTTCTGATTTGGACAGCGGTGTTTGAAGGGGCGTGTCTGCTGTGGATTCAGTGTAACCGCCCACTGCTGTGATTGGCTGACATGCTTGCATATGAAATGGCTATATATTACATGTGAAACTTTCTTGAATACTTTTACTACAGCTATTATAGGTTTTTACTATTACAGCTATCGAGATTAACAAGAATCGTGAGAAGTTTTTCAAGTATTTAGATCTATTCCCATCACAAAATGTTGCCGTGATGAGCACTGAGCATTTGCGGGGCCAAATTTTCCAGGCAGGCAAAGCAGAGAAATGGGAGGTAACCTTTTTTCGTTATGACGTAATAACGAGGAGATTTAAGATCAGCGCGTCTGAGCTGCAGTGAAGAGAAAATAGCCAAAGCTCGATTTTACACCAAATACAGGCTAGGGGAACTAATATTGATGTTAAAAAACCTCAGAAAGTGAAAATTTCATGTCAAGGGACCTTTAAAGAAATAAGTAGCTTTTACTTTTATAAATGTTGGTAACAATACAGGTAATGTTTACAAAGTTTGAAGATTTTAAAAACAGAAGTTACATTTGTAATGGTGTATCCTATTTTCATTTAGATGTGGTATTAGCCTATTATTTGTGCAGCATAGCTAAGATTAATTACTGCATAAAATAATTTATGTTATTAAGTTATCAATACATTTTAAGACAGCATGGAATAGATGCGAAGGCTATGTTCTTGTTGTTAAAGTTTATGTGCACCGATTGCTTTGGGCTGGGCCTAGTCAGGGCCGTTTTTTAGTCCCAGTCCATCCCAGGGCAAGAAAAAACAGGACATTTGTCATTTATAGCTCATAGTATTTTACAATTGCTGCTTACTTCAACATTGTGTCTGGTTGCTGTAATTGTTTGCCGCAGCCTGCTGGTTTTTGTGTTAGTGAGCAGGGTGAACAAGTTATAATAACAGCTGTGTTGTTACTCGTCTAAATATACAGAGGGCACATCAATCACTTTAACTGCAGCTGCGAGCGATGCTAACAGGAGGCAGTAGTCATTAGCTGAAGTATGAACATTGTGACTTACTGCAATTTCGTTTTGTTCTGCTGAGAATTAGGACAATGATAGCCAATTAACGTTGGGTCTTCTGAGTCAGAAACTCCGATTCCTCATTTTACCAAGAAAGAGAAATTGACTGGAAACCACAGAGAAGCTATTCTGTGTGATCAACCACCATTCAGGTTGTTTCACCGCACATACGTGGTAAGTGTAATATTTCATCCCATTTATTAACATAGGAACTAAATTGTTTTACTAATGTTGGTTGAATAGCAGAAACATCAACAGAAGGTTCATTTAAAATGAGTCGAAGTCACATGAGTAACATTAAGAACAGCTTAACAGGCTTGTTTGAGACCGCAGAAGGTGGTGTGATGATACTGATGCCTTGGGCAGACTGAGACCTTGTCGATAGTCATTGATCTGCGATGGAAAAATGAGGCTGATTAGATTAATGACATAATTAATCTGAATAATGAGTTCCTTTCAAGGGAATTTGGACCATCTGAGTCTTTCAACATGCAGGTCATGTTTCTTCCCTGACAAAAGGTCCAATAGGACAATAGACACTCAGGTCTATATATCTCTCATCTGGACCAAGTGTAAAATCACTACTTCAGGCTCACAAAGAGCTCAATGTACATTCTCAACCTGACCATTTGTATAAAGAGCTCTTTGATTGGTTCATCGTCCATATCTTAACAGCACCGCATATAAACTCCCTGTGGTAATTTTAACACCAAGATCCTTTAAAGCACAGTGAGCTGTGGTTGAAATATATGCACTGTTGCTGAAAATTCAACACTTCACTCTCAAAGAGGACAGAGAGAACAAAATAAAGAACGCTACAGAGACTGAAGGGGGCCGCAGGGTACCAGAGCCAAAACAAATTTCACAACCTTGAAAATAAACATACCTATGCAGCGGTCCGAGATTTGATTTGCGACTGAAGTTATTTTGCTTGTGGCTAGCAGAGGGCCAAAATACAGATCAGGACTTAGACAAGAAGTCAAAATCCCTGTAATAACAAACCTTTAGCACTGCGACGGATTCCTGAGAGCTCTTGCCGGGCTGTTATTGTCAACGTTTTGCCAAATATATTATTGTTTCTCACTGAATCTACAGTGTCAGCGGCAGTATAGTGGGTGTGCAGGTGGAATATGCGTGTGTATGAGAGAGAGAGAGAGCATGGTATGGTGTGCCAGTACACATGTCTGCGCAGATAAATTCAGGGATTAGTGTGTTAGAGATGCACAGACTGACTGACAATCTCTCCTCCCTTCAGTACCACTGTGAGACAACTGAGAACTCATTAACTCACTGCACTCACGGACCAGAGCGAGAGAGAGAATTGAGACAAAAATTAACATGATGGCGTAGAAATAGAAAAGGCAAATATGGCGTATTAGCAGCAAGGCCGTGAGCGATAGAGGCACGAGGGAGGTTGAGGCCAAAAACTGAAAAGGCTAACGGTGAACAGCAGAGGCTGGAGGAAGAGGAGGTGTGGAAGAGAAGGATGAAGAAAGGAGCGAAACAGACAGAGAAAGAAGCTGTTGCCAGGGACAACAGCATAATAGAGAGCGATCCTCCTACACAACCTCTGCCTTATTTTACTCCTCCTCCACTGTGGATTGATTCTCTCTCCTTCCGTTTACCTGCCTCAAGTCATGTCTGCCGTGGACCTTGTCAGAGTCAATGCGCTTTATTGGCGTCATTGTTAAAGGGACAGCTCACCCAAAATGTAACTCTGTCAATTACTCGTCATCATCTTGTTGTAGACATGATGTTCTCTCTTTTGTTAAACACTAAACACTTGTTATTTTCATTAGAGTTAAAAGGAATAGTCAAACATTCACGTAGATTTAATGATGCAGAGATATCATTGAAAAAACTTTTCATTTATGGAGTCCGATGAAATTACAAGTTCATACATAAGATAAAATGTATTGCATTTAATTAAAAATCCCTTTGTCATGAGGCCTTGTCTTGCCGAGCACACATGCGTAACGGTGAAGAAGATTACGCCAAGTAGCGTCTACACTACCAGGAAGAAATAAGAGGAAGATACAAGGCAAGATGAATGTTGAGCTGCTGGTCTCATTGGTGTTGGAACATAAAGAACTACAGTATATGACAAACGCGACAGCGACTACAAAAATCTTAAGAAAGAGAACTGCAAGGGAGTGATATTGCAGAGCAAATGGGCGCCATCTAATGTCAGGGATGATTTTGTTCACTTGGCTCATCGTCAGCGAAAATCGCTTGGTTGTGAACATGAAAAACTTGTTGAAAAATGCTGGAGGATAATGCGCGCCGATATTCGTACCGGTGTATGCGGCTCTTTAGTGCAGCAAACAATTTTAGGTTCTGGGAACGTTAGTTTTTGGTTCCCAGAACGTTGCCTATTGGTTCCCCAGGAAAGTTTTCTTAATGTAAATAGAACGTTCCCTCAAGGTTAGGGAAACGTTCTGGGAACATTCCTTTAGGAGAACCTACAAAAATTACCTACAGGGAACGTTCCCAGAATGTTCTCCTTAGGTTGTAAAATTAAACCTAAATATAACCTACATGGAACGTTCCCAGAACATTCTTATTTGGTTCCCAAAAAATAACTAAATAGGAACCATACGGGAACGTTAGGGGAACATTCTGTGTTTGCTGGGAAATTAATGGTGATTGTCCGGGTTGGAGTGCCCTGATGGTTATCCCGGGCACTCTCACTGGTGATCGATACACTTTTGAATGAGATATGGCTATAGAGGGAATGCATTGACGTCACTTTCCCGCCGGAACAACCCCCTCAGCCTGACTGAGTGGCAAAAGATCTGCTGCGTGACTGGATTTAATAGGGGAAACTGCGAAAATGCGACTAAAACGAACAATTTTATCAATTTAAACTAAATGTTGGACTCAATATAGTGTTCCTTACAACTTACTAAAGATCCAGTGATCCATGGATATTGACATGCAGCCAGGAATCGTGTTGCCTGACATTTATGTTTGCCTGATTTTGACGCCGGGGAAACAAAAGCAATACAGACGGTAAACATAAAGCAAATTTGCCTGTGAACGCTTTATATAAATACAATATAGGTAGGTCTAAATCCGGGTGATCACTTATATCAGTGTTATATATATATATATATAGCCTATATATCGTCATATCGTCCAGCCATAAAACTTTATAGTTTTTTTTTTGTCAGTGTTTATTAAGAAACATCCAATAATGCAGAATATGCAATGATAAATATTTATTTGATGAGTTGTTAATATATATAACAATACAAAATATATGGGTATGGTTTTACAGCTAAATTCAGCATATTGACACAAAATGATAACTGCAAATCCACCTTTCGCTGACTGGAGTCCAGTTGTTTCCGTGATCCATTTGCACCTCTTTCTATCGCAGTCTGTAAAAATATACCTCCGATTTTTTGTCAAATCTAGTTGTGCAGTCAATCGCAAAGCTCTTTCCCACTTTATATGTGTTGTGTTTGTTTTTTGCGACATTCATCCTGAACACATATACAGCCGCTCAGTCTTTTTGCCACTCACTGTGAGAAACTGCCGGCACGTGACAGGACGGTGACGTCACGCGCATTCCCTCTATATATATGACTATATTCAATGATGATTAAAACCATAAGTTTCACTTTGTTCTTCATAAAATTATCGTATGGCTTGCCCATAACCCCAAGATATATATAGTACACAATGTAGTTTTGCATTGTGTGCGTAAAATTGCATACAGTATAATTTATATGTATTTACATTGTTATGATGCGCACATTGCAAAGCCATTGAAATAATCGTTGTAACATACCGAGTCAAATAATTGTTCTTTACCTTTTCATTTTGCTAAATACGTTTTTCAGCGATAGAGGCACATTAAAACTTTATCTTCTTAAAGTAACTTTATTATTTAACAGAAATTTGTTGGTGATCAAACAATTGTTGAACCCCCGTTGAAGACCCTTTGTGTAGTTCAAAGTAAAATATTTAAGAGTGATTAAGTCTATATTCAGTTTCTCCCTTTAACTTCATACTCCCCATACTCTTTCATCCGTCAGCAGCTCCTTAATGTCAAGTCTGCCACCTTATTTAGATTCAGGCTAATTAAGAAAACCAAGTAGGTTTGCAGCACTGCAAACAACATTATTCAGAAGGTGCGCAAGCTCTTTAACATGTCTCTCTTTCTCCCATCATCTTTTATCTACAGCTCAGAGCTCATCGTTTCCCAGCCCCTGTTCCCTGAGACAAGTGGATTTCAACCAAGTTTTAAATACTGCAGCATCAGGACCACTTGACGTCTGCAGCCAGACCTGGTACGGCGATCACACCTGATCTGCTGCACAAGAGGAAGACACTGCTTCAGTCTTGTTTAACAGAAGATCAACTGTGTAGCAGAGAAAGCAGGTGAGTGCTAACTGGCATAGTCACACTATATTGGTACTGTTTTAGGCCCTTTTTTGTGTATTGATTGTTTAACAGGCTCCAGATAACCTTGTGAAATGGTGCAGATGGAAAACTATCTATGTACAAATTACCTGCAAAAGCATTTGTTCCATCCATTTGCCTTTGTTTCAACAAGCGTCAGACCTGCTCAGGCTGACAGGCATTGTGGTTTGTGTTTTTGTAAATAATGATGGACCTGTCATGTCATTCCCACTCTCTTACACACATACACTCCATACACACTCAGTATTTAGAGAGATATCTACCCTCTTCTGTTTTAAAATACAGGCACGCAAGAAAGAAATGTATTTTCATTTGACTTGGTCATCAGTATACAGTGGCTTTAAGAGTCCCACATTTGATTTCTGCTCTCTTTCAAGGGGTTATGAATTTTCAATATTATATTTTAATGAATTATTTGACATATAAGAAGCTATATAAAAAATATCCTGTAAGTTTCAGAACTTAAAACTTCCTTGTTAGTCCAAAAACAGCTTTTATTGAAACCAAGCTCAGAAAACGACTCATTTTGGATTTTGTTTCATTATTACATCATAGTGTGACGAAAGATCACATCTGCAGAAGATCAACGCCTACTTCTACTTAATTACTTCTTTAGCTCCCGCCCACCGATTCGTTCATGTCATGTAGTAGTAAATACGAGAGAGACGCAAACACAGGATTTCTCCAGCACCAAACCGATAGAGATGCCTCTGAGGATTACAATACAGTTTTGAAGTGCCAAGTTAGGTTAAAAACACAAGTTTTGGTCAAATGGTCAAAGGTTTTTATATTTTTATTATTTCATTATTTTAACGAAGTTCAGTCGATCACATAACTTAAACTGTTCATTTGTCGTATTCGATGGATTCTTTTAAACTAGACATAGTTCGACACAGGCTTTTCAGAGAGACTGAAGGTAAAAGATGATGCATTGCCGAGTATATTGGATCTGACAGTAATGTGGCAACACAAAACTGTGAGATAGATGTGATTTGCAGTTATTTCCTTTGCTTTGGTATTAATGGGGTTAATGCATTGGCTTATCGGAAGAAAGCATGTAGAGAACGCAACTTTTGTTGTTGTTTTAATCTAAGCCATTCACTCTAATCCTGAATAAAAGCTTCAGCGTCATCTTCTGTTTTGTCATCAGTAAGACAACATGTTTCATTTTATTTTAAAACACAGCACTGCAAATGGCAATGTAGGCCTATGATTTTCTTTATCGAAACTTTATCGAAAAGGATGATAAACCAAAACCAAGACTAATAAAGCATATGTACTCATACTCAATAACTCATGTTTTATATTGTTGGCAAATGATAGCAGTGTAAATAGCCTATTGCTACTAAATTAGGATGTCTTTTTATGTAAAAATCATAACATTATAAGTTGACCTCAGAGAACATTGTAAAAGAAAAGAAAAATGAAGTTCATGACCCCTTTAGCAGTAAAATGAAATGAAATGACCTTGCTTGCTCCCTCGAATGGTCCTGCTCACTCATGCTTACGACAGTCAGCTCAATAGCATTGTGAGGTGTTAATGAGTCTGGACCACTGGAGCTCACCTTTGACCCTCTTTACCCCTCAGTCCTAATGAACAACATCATTATGTCCTCAAGTCCCCAAATCACGCACTGTGCTTTCTCATGTCTTTCTTAACCAATACTTGTATAAATATAATGTATATCTTTAACTTTTTTCCTCATTTAGGTTTTATTTCATAATAAATTGAGGAAAAGTGGTTTGAAAGCTATAGTGCACCAACATTTTGGCTACCAAAAACACCAAAATGGTTTTGGAGGGCCAAAATCAGTGACCGAAACACGTTTAATTAGCGCTTTCATCATCAATAGCATGCTTTGATTGTGTTCTGTGTCTATTTTGTGCACACAGTGTGGATAAGCTACAACAGTTAAATATTTCAGCTGTGTGGACACTATCTCTGGACAATATTAATATCAGTTTTACTAGGTAATTATATGGTTTCTTAAATCTAACTTCTTTTAGTCTGTGCTGTTTTCTGTGCAGCATTAACTAAACTTCACTAAACATTTGTTGTGCACCTGCCATTAAAAAATCACAAAAAAGCTTTGTTCCTTTTAAAGTCCCCCTGTAGTCAGTAATTGAATGTAACTCTACACCCTTGCTTCATTTAGTATTCGCTGTTTTTTGAAAATGCTAATTAGTCCTCATACAGGGACGTCTAAGTTGATGTATCAGAATGGAAATGTGTTTCATGTATTGCTATCTACAATGCTGGACACATATCGGTAATAAAAATATGGTTATCCTTTTTCTTGACTACGTTATCAAACAGTTGATGATGATAATAATAATAATTATGTGTTGCAAATGTTACACAAACCATGTTCCTATATTTCAGTCAGACAGCTGCCTTCTTAAAACGAACGCTTACGAACGCTTTAAACAAGTCAGAACGATTGAGAAGAAAGTAATATAGTACATCAAAACATTGAGCCCGATCTCATGACAGTTTCGTACCTATACCACGAAATGTCATTTCTCGTGCCATTTATACGCCATTTATAGTTTTTGCATGTATATGATAAGAACTTTTTGGCGTATAAGTACAAACTCCCCACCCCCTTCCCCCTAAACCCATCCAGGGGGTTTTCAATGCGTAGCATATGCACGCAAAAACCATTTTTGGCGTATAAATCCCACGAGAAATGACAATCGTGGTATAGATACGCACTTACATAAGACTATTAAATAAGTTTGGATAATTCATTGATTATTTACTTACTATTTAGTTTTGGTTTTCTGCCAAATGCATCCTGAATTTGGGCCCAGCATTTTCATTTCAGTGCATCCTTACAGAGAGCACAAGGCAGTCACTGCTCGTGAGACAGAGAGTGAGGTTGTGTATTTAGTGTGTAGATGGTGTGTGTTTAGAGACACAGGTGACCTTCCATGTTTTTTAAGGGGCTGTAAGGGCTCATCTGCTGATCTTTCCTCAGGCTGGATCACTGCAGGGGAAAACTCATATTGCGTGAGGTGTCTCTCCTTGCATGGCGCTTGAGAGGTGAATGTGTGTGTGTGTATGTGTGAAATAGCTATTCTGTAATGACTGCTGTGGCACTCTGTTGACAGTAAAGGTCGGTCATGTAGAGCACATTAAGCCGGGACCTTTAGGGAAGGCGTACAAACATACAGTGAGTGAGAATGTGTGTGTGTGTGTGTGTGTGGTTCTGTGTGTTATGTGAGTAGCGACTATACTGTTGAGAAGAACATAATGGCTGCCTCTCCACCCACAGCGATTAACACAGGAACTATGTTATTACTGCCTGACAACAATGCTTAAGTGTGCTGTTTCCCCCCTGCCCTGCCAGACTCTTCTCACAAGGACAAGAGCTACCATTACATCCCTCCCTACTGGAACACAGCCGGAGACAGGTTCCCGTCAGGGGAAATTCAGACAGCAAGCTTTATTTGCATATACCATTTAAAGTCTCTTATGCTCAATATGCTGTAAAACAATTGTGAAATAATATTACAATTTCGAATAATTGTAGCAACACTGAAATTTCACTGTTTTCTGCTCAAGAAGTGTTCATTATTATCAATGTTGAAGACATTTTTGTGAAAACTATAACACTTTTTAAAGATTCTTTGGTGAATAGAAAATTCAGAAAAACTATATATAAACTATATATATATATATATGTGAAGAGTTCAGATGCAAAAGCCTCTAAGTGCCATTTAAAATTTTCTTCTAAAATGATCATTTTTATCAAGCTTGTATATTTAAGTTCAGTAATTTCACTTAAATGGCAATGAAGATTACCTATTAATTGTCATTTAAGTGAAATTACTGAACTTAAATATACAAGCTTGATAAAAATGGTCATTTTAGAAGAAATTTCAAATGGCATTTAGAGGCTTTTGCATCTGAACTCTTCATATATTA
This sequence comes from Hybognathus amarus, assembly GCA_030378365.1. Lineage (NCBI taxonomy): Eukaryota > Metazoa > Chordata > Actinopteri > Cypriniformes > Leuciscidae > Hybognathus > Hybognathus amarus. The sequence goes on along the minus strand of JAQIUQ010006065.1, from coordinate 31,585 downwards.
GGGCTGGGCAACGATTAATTGCGATTAATCGCATCCAAAATAAAAGTTTGTGGTTACATAGTATATGTGTGTGTACTGTGTATAAATATTTTGTATTAAAAAAATTCACACATGTGCATGTATATATTTAAGAAAAATGTGTTATTAATATATCAAATATTATTATTTATATTTAATATAAATTATGTATACATATGTATACTCATGCAAATATTTCCTAAACATGCATGTGTGTATTTATATATGCAATATAATTATACACACTACACACATATATTATGCAAACACTAACTTTTGTTTTGGATGCGATTCATCGATAATATACACTAGGGGTGGGAATCTCTAGGCACCTCACGATTCGATTCGATTACGATTCAGAGGGCTTCCGATTCGATGCTAAATCGATTATCTGAATCTTTTTTTTGTGTGTGTGTGTGTGAGACTATAAATACTTTGCTTTAAAAGTAAAAAGTAATGACCCATGAAGAATTAATAATATATTTGATTAACATTGCAAAGAACCAACAGGAAAGTAAATGTGTGCCTGAACTAGCAGCATACTTGTTATCCATAGATTTTTTTCTCTCTCTCTCTCTCCTGGAAGTTGATGGGGACCAGCAACTGTTTGGTAACTCACATTAAAAAAAAAAACTTCTCTTGTGTTCAGCACAAGAAAGAAATGAATACAGGTTTGGAACAACATTAGAGTAAATAATGACAGATTTTTTTTTTTTTTGTGAACTATCCCTTTAAGGACGAGCGGCAGTACTATTTACTCCTGTCGCTTTTAGACCAGCAAGTGACGCGTTTAATATAGACGCATATTACACCAGATTTTCTCTCAAATGTTTGCTTTCACTTTAGACATAGCCAGTTCTGTTTATGTAAACATTGTATGTGTTTAACAGTATTAGCATAAGACTCGAAAGATAACTTAGTCCAGTGTTCAGGCGCTGTTTGACAGGCTTCTAGTGCCTGTGTGAGCGTCAGGAACAGAGCATCAGCACGTGAATTAAATGTTTAACCGGCATGGCTTATGCAAATAATGAACTTTTGTGAATTGCTGTGTCCCGTACCTATTCATTAACGTGTGATGTATAGGCTACGTCACGTTGTACAGTTGAGACAGATGCGCCAGAACTGAACTGATAGAATGCACTGTAACACGATGCTACGATATTTCTTCAAAAGCAGATAGTGGAGACATTTTAATCATCCACGATCAAAAATCGTGCTATCGCACACCCCTCCACACGTCAGCTTTCAACGAGGAGGGTGTTTTGGATTCTGCGCTCAGTCATCACGTCTGCGTCTCTGTTATGTGCATGCCACAGATGGTTCGGCCACTGCACTTCTGCGCTACAGAGTTCCGTCTTTCACGTTGCGTCAATATTACGTTATTATAAATATATATAAAATAATACTTTTTTTTTGAAAATCGATTTTTGACATTTGTGAATCGATTCAGAATCGTCCATGTCCGCATCGCGATGCATCTAAGAATCGATTTTTTCCCCACCCCTAATATACACTCACCGGCCACTTTATTAGGTACACCTGTCCAACTGCTCGTTAACACTTAATTTCTAAGCAGCCAATCACATGGCGGCAACTCAGTGCATTTAGGCATGTAGACATGGTCAAGACAATCTCCTGCAGTTCAAACAGAGCATCAGTATGGGGAAGAAAGGTGATTTGAGTGACTTTGAACGTGGCATGATTGTTGGTGCCAGAAGGGCTGGTCTGAGTATTTCAGAAACTGCTAATCTACTGGGATTTTCACGCACAACCATCTCTAGGGTTTACAGAGAATGGTCCAAAAAGAAAAAACATCCAGTGAGCAGCAGTTCTGTGGGCGGAAATGCCTTGTTGATGCCAGAGGTCAGAGGAGAATGGCCAGACTGGTTCGAGCTGATAGAAGGGCAACAGTGACTCAAATAACCACCCGTTACAACCAAGGTGGGCAGAAGAGCATCTCTGAACGCACAGTACGTGGAACTTTGAGGCAGATGGGCTACAGCAGCAGAAGACCACACCGGGTGCCACTCCTTTCAGCTAAGAACAGGAAACTGAGGCTACAATTTGCACAAGCTCATCGAAATTGGACAATAGAAGATTGGAAAAACGTTGCCTGGTCTGATGAGTCTCGAATTTCTGCTGCGACATTCGGATGGTAGGGTCAGAATTTGGCGTCTACAACATGAAAGCATGGATCCATCCTGCCTTGTATGAACGGTTCAGGCTGGTGGTGGTGGTGTCATGGTGTGGGGAATATTTTCTTGGCACTCTTTGGGCCCCTTGGTACCAATTGAGCATCGTTGCAACGCCACAGCCTACCTGAGTATTGTTGCTGACCATGTCCATCCCTTTATGACCACAATGTACCCAACTTCTGATGGCTACTTTCAGCAGGATAATGCGCCATGTCATAAAGCTGGAATCATCTCAGACTGGTTTCTTGAACATGACAATGAGTTCGCTGTACTCAAATGGCCTCCACAGTCACCAGATCTCAATCCAATAGAGCATCTTTGGGATGTGGTGGAACGGGAGATTCGCATCATGGATGTGCAGCCGACAAATCTGCGGCAACTGTGTGATGCCATCATGTCAATATGGACCAAACTCCCTGAGGAATGCTTCCAGCACCTTGTTGAATCTATGCCACGAAGAATTGAGGCAGTTCTGAAGGCAAAAGGGGGTCCAACCCGTTACTAGCATAGGGTACCTAATAAAGGGCTGGTGAGTGTGTATATATATATATATATATATATATATGTATGTATATGTATGTATGTATGTATATATATATATATATATTAGAGCTGTCAGTTAAACGCGTTATTAACGGCGTTAACGCAAACCCATTTTAACAGCGTTAATTTTTTTTATGGCGCGATTAACGGTCTTTTTGTCCTAGCAAACTTTGTAGTTTTTTCACATACTTTTGCAACAGGGACGCGGCATGCGTCCTGATCCATTTCAGCGTCTCGCGCTCGTCATCCACTCAAAGCCGGCTCGCAAGCCCAAACGAGTGTGTGCGGCGTGCCTGATGTTTTGTTTCCGGTCTAGCTAGATCCGCTTGCGCTTTGGTTCGAAGAAGCAACGGAACGTCCTCACGCGGCGCAAGCCATTGAAATGAATGGGTTTCAGAGCGCAGCGACGAGGGACGTTTTGTGCCGCACACACTCGTTTCAGCTTGCGAGCCGGCCAAATGGTAACGTTATGTTTTGAGTGGATGACGAGAGCAAGACGCCGAAATGGATGCCAATGAGATTCTGAATGTAAAGTTTACTTTTAAAAAGTTGCCAAATTGTCCCATTGACAAGACCAAAGCGATCTGTATGTTTTGTCATTATGAACTGAGCTATATCATCGCAGCACGTCCAGCCTGAAACACCACTTGATGATGGCCAAGCAAACACACACACACACAAACACAGATGATGCTAATTCTCCACCCCCTCGTCAATATCAGGACCTCGTCAGTATTTCTTTCACCCTTTTATTGATGGACAGTGTTACATTGTGTGAGAGATTATTTAGGCTATATATGTTAGAGTGAAATTGAACACTATTCCAATGTTATTTTCAATAATAATAATTAAAAAAAAAACATTTGCACTAAACAAGCCAATCCACTTTTCCATGTTGATAAGAGCATTAAAATGAGAAAAAAATGTAACAAAAAGAAATCAAAGACATAAAGAATAGATAAAAATGTGCGATTAATCAAGCGAGTTAACTATGACATTAATGCGATTAATCAGCGATTAAATATTTTAATCGTTTGACAGCACTAATATATATATATATATATATATATATATATATATATATATATATATATAGTCGAAAGGTAGTCAAAAACTCATGTGATCAAATGCGTTTGAACAGCCACAAAAGATCACCTACTCTCTGCTTCCAATATAGGAAGACTGACAGGACTTAAACTTTGTTGGCTGGAGACAATACAAGTTTGTCTGTTTTGCTCTGCCAAAGAAAATTAGCAGGAAGGAAGTTGTGTTTCATTCCTGAATGATTCAGTGTATTTTAATGAATTGTTTAAAAATTGATTGACTACATCACCTGGGGTCTCATTTATAAAGCGTGCGTACGCACAAAACGGGGCTGGAAACGTACCGTACGCCAGTTCTCACGCAAAGTTTGTGATCTATAAAAAACAAACTTGACGGGAGAAGAAAAGAATACGAGACCGGAAGTCAAAAGACAACGAGAGCAATGCTGAAAAGGGCGGGGCTATATAAGGTCTACAGAAGCACAATATGGTTGTCAGTCTAATTCGAATTATAATCAGTTGAATTATGTTAAAATTTGCAAACGCATTCTATAACAGAAGTTACTTACCTTGTGATCAATCAAAATTCCATTTTAAGAGTGAATTTAGTTAAATGTGTGCCGTATGAATATCAACAGGTTTTGTCTCACGCATATCTAACAATTTTCATACATTCACACTATCATTATATACCATTTACAACATGGCAGAACAAAAATTGTGTTTTTGACCACAAACTGTTCATGAGTGGCAAATGATAGACAGTTTTAGCAAAGATGCAATTCAGAGTCTTGATATTTACTATTATTATTGCGAGATGAGGATTGACTTTGGTTACACATTATCACAGACTGTGTTCGATATGCGCCAGTCTGTTATTGTATATGTACAGGGCAATTTCAGAGACGCCTGTTTGTAAATACAGCCGTCAATCTCAAACACTGACACATCCTTTCAAAACTCTTCTCTCACAATCATTTACTCCAGAACCTTACACAGACCTTTAGGTCCTTTCAACCTCTCTTTTCCAGCAATCTGTTATTTCGATTCAATTACAAAACCCTCCCTCTTTGGCAGACTGTCACCTACCACGAGGAACAGTTGAGAGTGTGAACAGCTCAGTTTAGATGTGTCTCAAAAGATATGTGTGTGTTTGCACATTTTATTTGTCATACAGTCTCTAAGGACTTGTTGATTTACAAAATAAGTGTCTATAAGCACATGTTCAGTTTTTGGCCCTACAATCTACAACATGTGTATCAGTGTGTCTAACATCTTTCACAACAGCATCAATGACAGCGGAAACTGCTGTTTTTCGTGTACTATCACACAGATTCGCAGTATCTATTTACTCTTGTGAGAGCTTTTACACTATTTCCGTCAATGGGCCATGTGTATAATAACGTCCTCCCCCACCATCAAAATCTTTCTTAAATGCAAGGCCATCTGCTTGTGGATTCAATATAGGAACAAGGGTACACATAAGGATAAATAATTAATGTTATTCTTCTGACAGTTCTTTGTAGCACAAACCAAAGCCTCAGATTAATCTTATGAGTCTTGACACAGAGAGACGTCACATGCTGCAACACTTCACATCAGTAGATGGAGATGAACACACATCAAAGCAACACATGCACCACATCAGAATTTGATGATTTGATGCTCGAGAAACATTTATTGTTCAATGTCGAAAACGGTTGTGCTGCTTGATTTTCTTGTTAAAACTGTGATACGATTCTTTGATATTGAGGGGCATTTATTTGAAATAGAAATCTTTTGTGCTATAAATGTTATTTTTGATCAATTGAATATATCCTTGGTGAATTGTTATAGGCAACAGAATACAATGAATAATTCTCTTAACTACAGCAAATAACACCACACAGACTCACGGTTCAACAACATCTACTTTAATGTCATCAGCCCAACAGCAACACCAGCTAAACCCACCCCTCACTCACATTTATATATGAATGGCACACACACACATTTACGTTCTGAGTCTATACCAAACTAAACAGCTGCAAGAGGTTAAGCCAACCAAAAAATGTGATAAGATATTTATTCATTTACATTTCTAAAATACTATTGTCAAAATGTATAATGTGTAGTTTTAATTACACTAATGTCAAATGAACAGCCAGTGAGTTGTGCAATTACACTGATTGGCTTCATCATTCTCTCCTCTCCACCAGTAAGCTGGTGCGTTCTGGCACAGTATACCACTAACAAGGCTCAAAATAGCCCCACACTAACACAGTAACATAATGAGGGTCCATACATGCAAAACGAAGCATTGAGAACTTTGTACAGACCGTTTAATAAGAAGATACTTTATAAAGACAGTGCACTTGTACAGGCAGGAGCTATCTTAGAATATAGTCTCGATAAGTCGATCCCTGAACGCCGTTCATACAGTTCAGAAGTTCGCTGAACTTCATACAGTTCAGCTCACTCAGCACGATATTCGTGGTTTGACTTGTCGTGACTGTTTTCCAAGATGGCTCCATACACGACGTGAACTGTCTTTATAAAGTATCTTCTTATTAAATGGTCTGTACTCTTACAAAGTTCCCAATGCTTCGTTTTGCATGTAGGGACACTCATTATGTTACTGTGTTAGTGTGGGGCTATTTTGAGCCTTGTTAGTGGTATAAACTTAGTGATTTCTTTTTACTTAGTAAATGCCCCCATTACTAGCGTTATACGCTAAACAGTTTTAGAGAAACTCTTTACATTCAATTATCATGAAAACAAATCTCAGAGAACGGTTGACTAGGTACCGACGTTTTATTTGACCAAAGGTTCATTTTGTGCAGGAGTCCTTTAAATGCTTGAATTTGATTGTTCTAAGATGTCTAATTATTTTCAGGGAAACACACGGCTAAAGTAGTACCAGGCAGGTCTTTATCGCATTAAAGTTCCATATCACTTCACCAAATGATTTCAGTCATTTCAAAGTCTCCTCTGAGGAGACACTTAACAGAGCGATTCAAGTCTTGCTTTCACTACTCACAGCTCATTTCTGTGTGACCGGTTGGCCATTATGGCACCAGGATAAGATTCTCTGGGTATGATCTAGCTCAGTCACACATGTCGAATAGCCACAGACGGCCACACATCAACAGTCTGACTGTGACTGATTCTGTGACAGTGTAAGAAAGCTATATTCTCACACATCCAACTGGCTCTAGCTAGATAGCAAACTGGTCTGTCTTCTTTATTACGTAAACTGCTTTCATTCGAACTGGTGACCCAAATTCTTTTTTTTATGCGACATAAACCTAAATATATTTGATCAGTATGAAAACAAAAATCCAATCTTTTCAAATCCAATTTCCAGTTCATTTTCATATATGGCTGTACAACTAGATGTCTGACCCATGGTCATGTGACTCGACTGTAAACCGTCAGACTGACGAATCTTAATATGTTTTGACATCCCTTAATCCTAGCCAATTCCTAAACTTAACATCTGCCTTATTAACTATGAATATGCAGAACTTAGGCAAAGTTGATAGTTAGTTAATAGTGAGAATTGGACCTTAATCTAAACTAAAGTGTGTCCCAAAAATGTGAATCACTTTGAATCTACATTAAAATACACAATTTTAAATTTATCAATTTACAATGCTGTCCCAACTAACCCAACCGTCTGATTTTTTTTTTTTTATATTTGCCTTTTTTTATTTCTCACCAAATAATATTTTAAAGTTAATTAACAGCAGGCAAGGGAAATGAACAATAGATTGACAGAAAGATTGAAAATAGATGAACTAGCCTGAAATAAACTGACAGCAGACAGATGCATAGACTGATGCAACTTGAAAGTTGCCAGATATAGAACAAGTACCGATATCAGCCGAGAACAATCATGGGTCAGTTTTCAACATGACTACAGAATGCAGCCATTAAGACAGTCTAAAATGAAAAACCAAGAGCTGCAACTATGTGCCAAACAAACTCTATCTACCTCAATGGCTTGAGATGGGCCTCTGATCAATACTTTCATTAGAACTCTCTATTTCTGTCTTTTGTCTTTTAAGAGAGAAAGCCCAGAATGACTCAAATTGGTCCATCCTTCCTCTAGAAATCTTAAATACATCTTGTAAAAACAGAAAAGCAATTTGACCAAAAACTAGTTGCAATTCCGTTTCATTTATTTTATTGTCAGGCATCTTTCAACCAAAACAACTTACCAGAATAAGGTTAAATGATGTTTCTAAAGCATTGTGTAATTAAGGAATTAACTGTCAATCATGAAGAAGAAAGATAAATTGAAAATGTGTCTTTGAGAGTTGTGCAACACAATATATTGTTCTGTTTTGTTAAACCAGAGCTGATTGACAATACAATTTAAATACAATTTAAAGTAACCGTTTCCTATTTGAATATATTTTAAAATGTAATGTACACCTGTCATGTCAAAGCTGAATATACAGCATCATTACTTCAGTCTTCAGTGTCATTCTGACATGATGATTTGCTGCTCGAGACATTTCTGATTATTTTCTATGTTTGGACAGTTGTGCTGCTTAATATTTTTGTGGAAACCAAGTTTTTATTATTATTTGATGTTCAAAAGAACAGCATTTATTTGAAATAGTAAACTTTTTTATATTGCAAAAAATTATCTGTCACTTTAATTTAATGTAATATCCTTACTGAATAAATAAACCCTTAAGTTCACAACATTTCGGTGCTCCTAATACACCTTATTCAGGGCAGCGCCATCTTGATTTTTAATGAGATATGAAAGCGAGGCTGTGAGGGATAGAAACACTGGAAGAATATCTCTTCTAAGAAATGTCATTTGACAAAAAACTCCCGACAATGTAAGCTGTGGAAAATTGTAAGTAATCTAGGAGCTTTATTCAGCTTTTTACAGCTGATGCCATTGGAAACACGGTAAGTCTATCCCTCACAGCCTCACTTTCATACCTGTCATGGCGCTGCTCTGAATAAGGTCTATGGGACCAAATATCAACTTTATCTGTAAATAATATGGTGTCTATCACCATACATTACACTATAATCGACAGCATGTCCTACTATGTCAAAAGAAACTACTTTAAAAGTGAAATTTGACAGACTCTGGTCTCTGGATGAGAACATAATCTCTCATGATGAAGCCAGAGTGAGTCAGGTGAGCTGAGATCGTAGTGAGTTGGCAGAGCTGTAGCTGCACACTGAGACTGATATTGAGGTGAGAGCACTTGTGAGATAGAGAAACACAGACTGTCTTCCCATAGCTGAGGTGGTAATTAATATCAGGGGCTGGGAAGTGTGTTCTGGTGTTTCATTAAGAGCTCAGAAACTCTGTCATGATTTCTGGCTGCCCTCTCTGACTTAAGGTCCCTTTATGAAGTGAAGGAGCAGAGAGCTTTTCAGCTTATGAATGGAGAGGATCTGGGACTTGAAGGAGGTTGGTGGCTGTGTTGCTGTTGTTTCCATTCAGGACTTCACCACACGAGAGCATTTCTGTGCTCCCTATAGTTCACAGTCATCGACAAATGACTGTGCTGACTGATGGCTTCAGTGGAGTCAAAACACAAGTGCATGGATGAGTCAATAAATGTGGAATCAAGCATGCTGTGAATAAGAGAATTGGTAAATGAGAGAGATTTTAGGATATTAAAGCTGCACTGTGTGATTTTTTTTTAACCCCCATCTAGCGGTGAGAAAGGAATATGACCATCCAGTGAATGTTAGTTTCTGTTCCTCTCAATTCCGATTTCGTTTTAACTCCTACGGTGGCCAATGTAGTCCAAGATTAACATGGCTTCCAGTTCAACCTTGTCCATGAGTGTTAACTCAAACGTAAACACAAAGGCGAAGCTTAAATTAATGGGTATGTCCCTCTTTGGCTAATGTACTTTCAAGATGGAGGGGCAACATGGCAACTGACATTAGAACCCCTTACCTGTATGTATTTTCAATGGCATATTATACACTCACGAGAATACTTTATTACTTGAACGAAGTAAATATACATTACTGAGCACATATATTTTGAAAGAACTAAGTGTTTTTATCTAAGAATAAACTAAGGGCTCTATCTTGCACCCGGCGCAAATGACTTTATACACTAACGCATGTCTCATTCCTATTTTGCACGCGCGCAAAGCGGGCTTTTTTCCTCCACAGAAGCATGTTGGTAAACTACGAAATGAACTTGCGCTCCCTGGGCAGATCGGCGCAAAAAGGAGGCGTGTCTCGGCGCAAACATTCCTTAGTGCTATTTTACACTTCCAGAAAACAATTGCGCCACTGACCAGAAAAAACTGGTCTAAAGTCAGTGGCGCGTTGCACGTTGTTTTAATGCTATTTTAAGCGCGCATGCTTGGCCATAATGTAGCGGGTGCTTAACGCACATACACTTTGATTCTCTCATCAACACAGATGCAGCGGTTTTTATTTGTGCAAATCATACATTATAACAAGGAAAAATATTAACACATGAGGGAAATCATTGTGGTTTACATGAAGATGAAAAAACCTAATTACCCAATTTTTTTAAGGCTAATTGTAGTACTGAAGGATCTGACCTGTTTGCCTAATAGTGGCAAGAAACATATGTATATAATGTTTAACCGACGCTGATTTGGGAGGGTTTCTCCCATCCCCATACAACGTCACTTCTGTCTTTCACTGCCCTGACAAGAACGTCGGTCTCCTCGGCTGTGAACGCTCCTGGCGCGCGCCTGGTAAACCTGCCGTTGTAATAACAATCCGTCATGCAACATGCGCACCTGCTCTTAAAGGGTATGTTGGATGGCGCCCAAACCACACCTATGAACAGTGGCGCAAAAAGTAGGTATGCGCTATATGCGGCGCATAGGGGCGCAGCACAATGGGGGGCGCCAAAGCGATGGTAAAAATATATATATATATATATATATATATATATATATATATTGTATTTCTATATGTAGTTGCTGCTGTGCATTTCTAAATCATTTCTGCATTCCTTCAATGTTATATAAAATTTTAGAGGACTTAACAGTCAGGCTAGAGTAGGCGCCCTCATGGAGAAGGGGGCGGGTAATATCGCGAGCGGGCGGGGCGCCGTGAGCGCTGAGCAGCAGGTACGGGTAGTGAGTTGTCGTCGAAAAAGATGGATAAAACAAAATGCTGTCGGGCTAAAAATAGAAAAGAAAGAAAGAAAAGGAGATGGCATGTCAACTTAACGCCGCTTAATCGGCGGCGCTGGGTTAGTGCCGGTGTAATGCATTGGTCAAAAAAAGTCAGCTTTATTTTTATTTTTTTCTGACACACTGGCCATGAAACATGTCTTTATGCGCTTATATCTTTCAAGTATAGAAATTAGTGCAAAACTAATTATGAAAGTTTCCTTTATTTTTCAGTGCATTTGTTTTACAGATAGCTTTTATGGCTATTACTATCATGGGATTAATATTATAACTATTATTATGTAGTAGTGTAATGTACACAGATACTAACTAAAAGAGGTTCAAATTTTTCTTTGTTTAATTTGCACCCTGAATATGGGTTGGAACTTTAAATTTTGAACTCTCAAAGTGCACCAGACTGCTGAATTTAACATTACAGAACACAAAATTTTCTTACGGGGAGCATGCCCCCGAACCCCCTAGTAGAAACAGAGGTCAACCTACCACAGTTTTACCTAAAACCTTGTGAGAAACACTTGTATTGCTGTTCCAATGGAGTTTATAATTTTCTTAGGGGGGTTCATCAAGGTGGAGTAGGCTAGCTATAGTGTAATTGTATTAAATAACAACAATTTTGCACTTATTTAATCTGTTAGCTCTCATTTGTTCCTACTCACTTTTTACACGGCACACTTACATTACAATATAATGTGATGGGGGGGGGCGCTAAAATTGTTGCTGCATACCCCTCTGAAACTGGGTAGTTGCGCCACTGCCTATGAATAATGAAGCTACTTCAGACCAACCTCTTTTAGATTTGCGCCAGGCACAAGAGTCATTTATCCTGCCGGTAAAATAGCAACAGCGCCGGGATCCGCCCACAAAGTTACATGCGCTTCTGAAACTTGCGTTTCAGATCGTTAAAATAGGGCCCAAAATAGTTACACAGTGTAGCTTTAAAAATATAAATTGTCATTAATTCATGGATCATTTAATCACTCTAATTCACATGAAGTGTTTCTGTCGTTGATCATAATGTACACCAGTGACTATCACTTAAAAAGATTTTTTGCTAAGACTCATAATTTGACCTCTGCCCTTTTCACACTCACTTTTACAATGATGTATGACATCAAACAGCATGAGTCATACAGTTCGAAACCCTGCCTGCTGTGACAACCTCACGCTGTGATTCAGAGCAAGTTATGCTATGGAGGTTTGTGGCTGCTGTATGTGTAGTATGTTATTATGTGGATAGTATTATCATTATGCCAATCGTTTTTGTTAAATGCAAGGCAAGGAATGCAAAGCTGAATCCTGTGAGATGGTCTATAACAAATAAGTAGATCAAGTCACTTAGCACCCATTGAACTCCAGAAATATTGTGCCCTGACTATAACACTATAATAAATGACGCCACAAATTTAAATGTAAACTGACTTGCAGAGTGAAAACATAATTTGCCTTTTTCTATGCAAAGTCTGTTAAAAATCATTTAGAAGCATAGTTTTGAAAATCAAGGATGTGCTGCATTCAAAAAAAAAAAAAAGCATCCTCTGATTCATACACAGACGCGCACACACACACACTCAAGCTTTTCAGGTCATGGTAACACCTCCACATTCGCTGTCTTTCCTGCGTATCTGCAAATACTCTAAGCTGTCAGCTCATTTTCAGAGCTTTATGCAGCACAATTTAATACAGTCAACAAATGTCATTTGTTTGTCACACAACCTCACAGTTTTGTAGTACTGCTTAAATATGGGTTGGTATGTTTCTGTAAACTGCGTATACAACAAAAGCTAAGATATTTAAATGTACATTTGTCCCTCATGCCCTCATTAAGGAAGAATTAGCGCTGATTTCATGAGAATCGCGAGCGCAGAGAGAGAGGAGATAAAGACAGAGATGGAAAGAAAAAGTGAGCCACAAGCAGCCATAAACAGCTTGACAAAGCATGAAATATTCATCCCAGATGAACATAGACATCCTAAGGCATGAACTTTAGTACCCTCTCATCTTCAGCACATTTCCACGAGAGGGTTTGGTGATTTTTCTGCTTTTTTCCTCTTTGTTTTTGGCTGAGTGAGATTCGGCATTGTTTTTCAGTTGTTTCTGGATTATTTTGTACGCGCTCTGATCTGATTATAGCAAAGATAGGTCAGCTTACATAATCGCACAGTTCACTACATAAAAACCTCTCCTCCGCGTATACACACACGACATACAGCTTACACCGTAAACATCCATAATAAAGACTGTTAGTATTTGAAGAGTTCAGATGCAAAAGCCTTTTGAAATTTCTTCTAAAATGATCATTTTTATCAAGCTTGTATATTTAAGTTCAGTAATTTCACTTAAATGGCAATGAAGATTTCCTATTAATTGTCATTTAAGTGAAATTACTGAACTTAAATATACAAGCTTGATAAAAATTGTCATTTTAGAAGAAAATTTCAAATGGCATTTAGAGGTTTTTGCATCTGAACTCTTTCATTTCCAGTCTAATGTGACTGATAGCAAATATAGGATTTGATGTGAATAGTCCACTAATGTATGATATTCATAAATCTCCTTTGAAAACTAGACACATATGGTCACTTCAGATTCAGAACCATGCACTTAATGCATTAGAAGTCGTAAAGCTGACAGTCTTTCCGAGATCTCTCACTCCCCCACTCTCTCAGATCTGTCTTTTCACTGGCATATCTGTGCCATGTCCTTGCAGTCAGATGCATGTGAGAGACCCCCTGCAGATCTCTCGCTCACACCCACCAGATCCTTCAATTCCTGTCATTCCACAACTATTCACTCATCTGTCTTCATAGCTTTAGAAGAAATAGCTATTAAATAGCTATATATTTAGAAATAGAAATAGCTAGTTTCTCTATCCTGCTATGTCAATAATGGATAGACGGCTGATATTGGCTAACTCTTTACTTTTTCTTACAATGTTTTCCAAGCGTTTTTTCATCTAAAGCAGTGTTTGCTTTTTTTTTATCATGTACTCCTGTAAGCGCCATCCGTGAGGTCCATGCTTTAAACAAATAATATTCTAGATATCATTTTCTATTAAAAATAATATAGCTTTGTCTCTGTTTAATGAGACACCAGATCTTATTTGTCTGAGCGTTCAAGTTTTGACATTTCTTGGGGGCAACCATGCAGAAAACATTTCTCTGAGAAAGACCTGAAGGCGAATTTATTTACACATCTAATCCAGATGGGACATTTAACAAAAGTCATTTGCAGTCTTTGTAAATACCATAGAAATATTAAATGTCACCCAATTACGCTGTCATTTGAACCACATTTTAACATAAAACTATATGCATGCAGCTTTTGGAACATAAAAGCATCTACTATATGCCCTTGTGGAAAAGAAGTCTGTTCTTGTAGTGTACTTCAAATATTTTCTTTTGAAAAACCGGACTTGCAAAAAATATAACATTAATGAAATAAAAGGCCACTTTAATGTGTACTTTAAGAAAGTCAATTATCATGACTGAAAGTTTCATTTAAGTTCACATTTAAAAGGTCAAATTAAAAGTCTTACATTTAGTTTAAATTGAAATAATGTTTTAATATTTTTTTGTTGTGCACTAAAGAAGTACACTTATCTTTACACACTTTACACACAATTACAAGTAAATTTCAATGCATGGTATACAAGTTTTAATGGAAATTACATTAAAGTATATTTTAGTTTACCATAAATTCAGTACATCCATCAGTACAGTTTAACCATGTTTCAAAGACAATGGTAATTTTGAAATGACATATATAGGATGTATTTAAGTCCTACTTAAAGGGTTAGTTCACCCAAAATTAAAATTAAGTCATTAATTACTCACCCGCATGCTGTACCAACCCCACAAGACATTTGTTCATCTTTGGAACACAAATTAAGATATTTTTGATTAAATTTGAGAGCTGTATCACTACCACATAGGCTGCCTAAGGGACTGGCTCTTGACGGCCAGAGAAAGTCAATGAAGAAAATGTTTAAATATTCCATGTGACTACAGTGGCTCGACTATAAGTTTATCAGAGCGACGAGAATACTTTTGTGCGAAAAACAAACAAAAATAATGACTTTATTCGACTACTCCTTTTCTTGTCGCCTTGCTTTGCCTTGCTTTTGGCTTGCTTAGTTGGGTTTATTTAACATTTAACAATATTATTTATCTGTGTTGTACTACTGTCATGTTATCACTGTGAAGCTGCTTTGATACAATCTGTATTGTGAAAAGCGCTATATAAATAAATGTGACTTGACTTCTTCCTTGTTGGCCTAAAACGAGACTTGGATAGATTTCCACGACGCATGCACAAGAATTGCGATCTCCTTCAACTACTTCAGTTCAGTTCTCGCGCATGCGTCGTGGAAATCGCTTAAAGTCTCGTTTCAGGCCAACAAGGAAGAAAAGGAATAGTCGAATAAAGTCGTTATTTTTGTTTGATTTTTTTCAAAATGTACACGAGTCCATGACAAGACCGAAGTCCATTAAAATATTTTCAAATCTCAAGTGCACAACACTGCCTTTTCTTTAGATATTCTTTAGGTACTCAGTACCTTTTTAAAAGATACTAGTACTTATTCATTAGATTCTAGTCCTTATTTATTAGATAGTACTTATTCATTAGATGTTAGTGCTTATTTATTAGATACCAATGCTTATTCATTAGTTACTTATTCATTAGATACTATTAAATAGATAATAGTACTTATTCATTACATACTAGTACTTATTTTCAATAGTGACTAGTAACTATTCTTTTGTTACTAGTAATAGAGACTAGTAGGAGCATGAAAATAGAGACTAGTGGGATAAAATGATTAAATGTTAAAACGGCTTGCCATATTATGCTTTTAAACTACACTATTCCACAATAAGTTTTTAAAAGTATGTTAAAGTGTACATCTTTTTCAAAATGAATGGTATGGGCTAAAATTCAGCTTGGTCCCCATGTTTTAGTAAAACATGGAAACAGCATCATCCCAGGCCTCGTCATTACAGCTTTTTACAGAGGTGGAGGCCAAATGCAGCCATAATTGGACAAACATGACCTTGTGACCGTCAGCTCAGTCATACAGTCAGATTAGCTTCTCTGGGAACAACAGCACAGCTGCAGGGAGCTTGTGCCGTCACTACAACAGCAAGAGAGATGTACCTTACGCAAGGGCCTGACACACAACACAGAGACCTGAAAGCAGGAAATTCATGATGTCACTCTGACCTGTTTGAGCTCACGCACACACTCATTCTCTCTCTCTCTCTCTCTCTCTCTCTCTCTCTCTCTCTCTCTCTCTCTCTCTCTCTCTCTCTCTCTCTCTCTCTCTACTCACACACACACACAAACAACATGCAGCAGTCTGGGGACTTCATAGTTTGAGTTATACATACCTAATTAAAACAAGAGGCAGCCAATTAGGTAAGAGACCTGATGACAGAATTAACATATCAAAGAGCAGAGGAATGAGGGAATGAGGAGAGAGGAGAGAAAGAGAGATGTGGCAATTAAAAGGTCAAAAGAGGGAAGCAAATAAATATTTTGTGAGAGGTATAGAGATATATTTTAGGGTTTAGGCACCACAAATGTTGAAAATGACTTCCTCTTTGCTCTGATCTTGTGTCTCATGCGGTGCAGAACCCAGCAGGGTCTCAGCACCATTATTTAAAGAAGAGTGCTCAACACACTCCACTTCTGAAGTGCGGAGGACGGCCGCATCTTCAGCCGCATACTAAAACATCAGTTCACAGAGACACACTTGAGAGGCTGCGGCTGGGACTGTTTGAAATGTAGCGAGAGCTTCCAGAGATTATCTGAGGCAGAAAGTTAATCAGATGGCATTCTTTTCTCAAGTCTTAAAGGTGCAAAGTGTAAATATTTCAATGAGTATCTATTAACAGAAATGCAATATGACATCCATAACTATGTTTTCAGTGGTGTATAAACAACTTACTTAATAAACCATATATGTTTTTATTATCTTAGAATGAGACATTTATATCTACATAACCGGGCACCCCTTCTATGAAGATCGGCATATTGTGACGTCATGTTTCTACCGTAGCCGGCAGCGAACAAACAGCGCTACAGAGTGTGTTTTGTCACGACTCCGAAAGAGAAGCCGCAGAAAGATAGAAGCCATAGACACGTGTGGTGACTTTTCCCTGGTCAGTGGTGTAAAATATGTAGTTGGATTGTTTCATGTAACTTCCATGTTCTTCCAAGTTAGAAGAAGTTCTTCTCCCTCGCTGTGTTATGGATTTGCTATGTGGGGATAAATGTGCTCGTTACGTTTGTGAGACAACTGATTAGTACTCTTATCATTGACTAGGGGTGTAACGATACACAAAACTGACAGTTCGGTTGTTTTACACAGAGATTTTGGAAGTTTTACCATTCACTGTGAAGATCTAAACCTATTTAGATATACAGGAAATCGCAATGGAAGACAATTTCGATATATTTAAATATGTTTAGTGAAAGGTAAAACTTCCGAAATGTATGTGTGAAAATGAGTGACGTACACACGCAAGCGAATCACTTCCGCGGAACATTGGACATGGTTCAGTTCGGTTCAGTTGGACATCGGACAACTGATTTGGTTCAGTTGGACATGGCTGTGGTTACACAAGGTAAAATCTATATAAATGCTGTTTGTTTTCTCACACAAACGGCTCGTTTAATGTCTTTAGGCCATCAATGTGTACTTACATTTACGAGTCATTAAATCATGTTTAATTTTGACTTCTCTGTGCATGCTTTTTGACGTGGACCCCTAAACCTGCATTGTATGACTAAAAGACAACAACGGTTTAACAGAAAAATTTCAAAAATTTAAAAAAAAGACACCTACATCTTTGGAATGCCCTTAAGCGAAGCTAAAACATGTCAAAAATTAATTTCAAAGTGATCTATCCCTTTAATTGTCTTGCTCAGGGACACATTGGTGTCTCACAGTGGATTTGAACCTGGGTCTCTCACAACAAAGGCATGTGTCTTATCCACTGCACCATCACCACCACAAGTACACAACTCCAGGAAATATATCACTCCGTGAAGTGATTTTTGGATTTTTTATTTTAAAATCCCTGCATATTGTACCTTTAAAATTTGACGCATGAACTCTTTACTTGATTGGGCTCGTTTATTAAAAATTGCTGTGTGCGGAATAGTGATAAGACTTTCTGGTGTTATGGAGGCTGCCATATTTCATATTTACTTTAGTGACCATAATATGGTTACAGATGTTATTCCTGGCTATCTCAAGAATTGGAAATGGGGTTATTTGTTCATACAGACAGTTTTTTAATAAGCTTAGGTTTGCAGTTACATGTACAAGAATAATTTGAGTTTGTTGTAACTGTTAACAAATTATGCTAGTAGTAGACACACATAATATATTTATAAATAAATATATTATACATTATTTAGTTCTTTTGAAAAATCTTTTACATGTTTGATACATTTAGATTAATGTTCAGGTGTAAGTTTACAGTTTGACACATTTGTCATTTTGCTTTCTCTTACCTATTATTTGTTACTAACATAATTTTTTTTGTCATTGACTAAAATGTTTCTATCAAAATAAATGAACTACAATGAATTAATCAGCCCGTTCTCATCCCAAAGCGCCATGTCACCGCTTTTGCAAAAGCGTAAATATCCAACGCACATGGCACCCTTTCAGCGCCAAATGAGACGTAAAAATAAATCGGGCAGAAGGCGCCTCCTAGTGGTCTAACCTACCCTACCCCATACCTAAACTTAACCGTCTCATTTGGCGCTAAAGGGTGCCATGTGCGTTGGATATTTACGCTTTTGCAAAAGTGTCAGAAATATGGCGCCTTGGGATGAGAATGCGTTGAATTAATATGGTGTTATGAAATCTGCACCCCTTACACATGGAGTACACATAAAACGTGTGCAGAAGAAATAAATGGGGGAGGAAAAATAGATGAGAAGACAAGGGAATGGAGGGAGAAAGCTAGAAAGAAAGTGTCCTGTGATCAGAGGCAGCTTGTCAAAGACTCCCTTGCCAACACTTTAATGATTCCTCACACGTCAGAAACAAACTCCGAAGATGATGATCATCTTTTCATCTGCTGTCTCAGGCCTCATTACTGCCACAGCGCTCTTGGTCAGGAGTGGGGACCAGGAGTAAGAGAAAGAAAGAGACCAGAGCCACAGAGAAGAGTAAAAAGCAAAACATTTTGATCTATAATTTATTTCCAAAGCAATGCCTTTACTCAGCTTCGAAAACATGTTAGGAACATGATGACTGGTTTATGATCATTATTTCAGCAAGTCATATTCAGTCTCCTCCCTCTTGCTCTTATTCTCCTAACATGATATATTATGCGGACATTTATATTTTGCGGATTTTGTTCTGTGGAAATCTTAGTGATATTTGCTAAGGCAGCATTTCTCATTATTAAGGTTAGGGATTTGAATATTAAATATTGTATGTTGTTATGCCTTCCGGACCATTAGACATTGAAGTAGGGACTTTAGCTATATCAATATAATAGCCATCAATATATCAATAGTCAATAGCAAGAGAGATCCTAGACTAGCTAGGATCTCTTTGATGAAGCCTTCCCTGCTTGCAGGACGGCCCTCAGGTCACCCTGCTTTGATTGAGGCTTCATCTAAGAGCACCGCCTATGCCCCCAGGCTCCTTGAGGGGGGGCTCTAGACACGATGCTCTCCTTTTGGGCCTGCCTGTAGGCGGTGGAGCTGGTGGATGCCTGTGGCTGCGGCTGCCCACTGGGGGCAGACTTCTTAGACTTCGAGCGGCGAGGCAGATATTGCTTGAAGGCCGCCGACTGCTTTTCGCCTCTTAAAACCTTTCAACAACGGTATTTACAGGCGTCGCCAGAACAGGCAAACAGAAGGCAAACAGGCCAGAAGGCGACAGATTTAATCATAGGATTTAGTAGCTATCCACCTTAGTTTTATCGTAAGAGCAGGGCACGGCTATTGTAACTAGTATGTGTTGAGACCTTCGTTTGTTACATCTGCTTACTTTTATTTTAACTGTACAAAAATAGCTTACTTTCACGTTGAAAGCATTGAAGTCCATAAGACACTAAGGGCCCGTTTCTGAACAATCTCAGCGCATGGTCTAAAGTGAACGGCACCTGGCAAGTGCACTTAGGGCGTGTTTGAATCCACTTGTCCTAGTTTAACGATGCTAAAATCTGGTCGGCGCACCAGCGCTTGAGTCTAAAGGGGTTGTCTCTATTCTCTTAATGAGTAATGGGTGTGTTTTGGGGCATAACGTGCAATAAATCAATTAGAGTCTCATCTCCCATTCCCTTTAAAAGCCAGTTATGCTCACGCCATGGCGGATTCATTATTTACATTGCGGAATGTGCAGAGCAGAAAAACTGAACATTTCTCTAGCAAGGAAACGGATTTACCCTCTCTCACACAAGCAGAACCATCTACGGGGCAAAGTGTACGTGAGTTGTGGACCCGCCTATAGCAAAAAAAAAAATATTGCGCCATTGACTTTAGACCAGGTTTCAGTTGGTCAATGGCGCAATCTCAGTCGCCTCAAAATAGTAACGCGCCAACAATGCGCCTGAACAAACCTTGTATTACCAATTAAAAGGTTACAATCAGAGTTACAGCCACAGAATGAACCACGTGCAATAAACCAATTGTTTTGCATTGCAAAACAGCTCACAGTAGTGCTGTTTCATCATTCATTCCTGAATGAATCAGTGTTTTGATCGAATTGGTGAATAATTTATTGACTCGCTCAATGTGTTTAGTGCCTGAATGAATTAGCGTTAACATATAAATTCAATTGTCATCACCTCAATAGCTCAATATAGCATATCGCTCCCTTCCTACAATAAAAATGTATGTTAAATTTGTGAAGGAGATGTGCTGCTCTAGTGGACATTAGCTATTTTTTCCTGTCACCTGAGGTGTTATGGAGGATGTACTTGGGACAATCAGTCCCAGGTGAGCCTGATGACCCTGTCCCCTGAGGCGCCCCACTCACCCATAATGGTTGCAGCTGGGTAGTAGACAGAGAAGTAATATCCATTTAAAGCACCCAGGTCACCACACCATCTGGCCCGTTTGGGGAAGCAGAGAAGCCACTGTCCCAATGATATGAATAATTATTCTTTCTCAACTCTGCATTTATTCTCTGTTTGAGGTCTGTTCGCTGGTCCCCAGTTTGTCATTCACTATTCTTAACCATACATGTATTGGAGATGAACAGCAATATTCTCTTATCTTTGTTAGCATTGTCAACTGCTTCAGGGTGCAAACTACGGGGAGCTAGGGGGAGCTCGGCTCCCCTTAATATGGCATGGGCTCCCCTGAAACGTGGTTTGTGAAATTTTGGGGGTCTCAAAATATATTCACAAAGTTTTATTTTGACGTGCAATTTCAGTATTATGTGTAAAATATCAAAAATATTTTTAATTTGTGCATGACTGCAATTTAAACTCTAATTCACTTTAATAAAGATAACTATACATGCTATTCTTGTCATGAGCATCAAGGTATGGTGGCGCTGCAGTGCAAATGGTATTCTTCTGTAACCGACGAGTAATTTAACCCTTGTTCAGGTGAACTCAAACACAGCCTATTTATAGACTATTTGTGGATGGCTGTTTGCTGTTTGACTTATCAATTTGTGTCAATACGATAAATCCTGTATATAGTGCTTGCATACATTTGTAGCTGTTAACTATCTTTGGAAGTCCTTGAAATGAATAGGTTTCATAGCGCATTGCACTTTCTGTCTGAAAGGCGCTTAAATCCTCTGCACGTGCAAGTGCACGAACACCCCCCCAAAAAAAAAAAAAAAAATTGGGCTCCCCCAAAGGACACGGTATAGTTCGAACACTGAACTGCTTATTTGGTGAAAGTTTTGTTTTAAAGGGAACTCAAGCTGCGTTGAGACGCTCTGTGTGATTACGTCGTGAAGCACATGTAAAATCAGTCCAATGGAAGCCTGAAACGTCAAGACGGGTGACGTCATAGACCAGGAAACTATAAAGCACCCCTGAAATCATACTGTGCTAGCTTCTGTACCTTCAGCAAGCGCTTTCTGTGAAATCTGTCCTTATCTATCTGATTTATTCAAGTGCAGGACACATGAACATGAGCAAGAATGTTACACTACAAACAGAGCTCATGTCTTGCATCCGTCAGTACTTGCTATGCAGAGCACATTGCTCCTTTAGTAGGAGTGAAGGCAGATGAAGATGGACAATAAAAAATAGAAGCACCCTCCTGATAATGCTGACATTGATTATACACTGAGTTGTTGTCGACAACATAATCACCTGCCCTGGGACTTGATGATATCCTGCATCTTATCACTGCTTAATCAGGTAATCATTCTCTGTATTCAATTTGAGAAATGCAACTGATTTCCATTCAGTTTAACTGGTTTCCACTGAAACACAATAACAAAAAAACATCTTGTGTTTATTAAGAAAGTGACTGACATGGCTATTTTGTCATGTTTAAAGAAATTAAGGTCTACATAAGGTGAATACTGCAGCTTTAAAGGGATATTTCAGTCTGAAATGAAAGTATGTCATCATTTAATTTTACCTTCAAGTTGTTCCAAACACTGTATGAATGTCTTTCTTTGCTGCACACAAAAAAAGATAAGAGTGAAGGATGTTGGTACATCAGACGTGATGGTTGATGGTAGCCATTGACTTCCATGGTATTTTTTTCCTATGGAAATCAATAGGCCACCGTGAACTTTATCGTTACCACCATTCTTTAAATATATATATCCTATTTTGTGTTCAACGGAAAAAGAACTTCATACTGGGTTGTAACAACTTACAGATGAGAAAAATAATGACAGAATTTTCATTAAGGGCTGAGCTATCCCTTTAAAGAAATGTTCATTGAAAAAAAACCTAAGCTCTTTTATTCTACAAGATAAACTTGTTACTTGAATACTGAGTAGTTTGACAGATGAACTGAGATGTAGTTAATGGCTATAGCTTGGAGGTGTTTGTTCCTCTTCATGACGAGTATAGCTCCAACACACCTGCCTGTAAGTTCTCATTGATCCTAATGACCTTGATTATCTGTTTAAATATTATCTGTTTAACACCTGCTTTCATTTGATATTGAAGCATTAATAGATTTTAGAAAAATAAATTAGAATTAACAATACTGAATAAACAGAATTTAACAATACTGTAATTGTAGTTAGAATATTTGTGCTCAGGAACTTAAAAAAGTGAATCGATCGTGTTTAGTATATTAACATTCTTAAATGTGACTGTATGGATGACAACTGAATTGACTCGTTCTTGACATCATGCTCTCTTTTTCAGATTTCAGTGTAGTCCGATGCAAGACAGATTTTTAAAATCCTGAACCATTGGATCACCTGGACCAAGGCAGAAGTGCTTTTGTCCATTTTTTTTAAAGAATAATATTTAATGTATTTTTGTCATTGATTGAATAAAATGAATTTACTCAACTGCTGGAAATGTCATTTATATTTTAAACAGTTATTGCCAAATTTTGAAATGGTCAAGATTTTGTTGAAGCACAATTGAAGTGTTTTTGAAACATTAACTTGGTACATCAGAAGGCAACATTGTTTGACATTCCTTTTTCATTTGAATTTTCAGTGTTTCAATTAAATGAATTTAGAATCAACATCACATTGTAACATTGATCAAACCATATTAGCAAAGATTATTCTTGTTAATTTAAGAGCTTCTAATTAGCTCTATCAATGTTTTGTACCTGATTTTACTCAGTCATAAGTAATTTTTTTCTTTTTTTCCATTTTATGAAAGTCAATACGCACCAATACTGGTTGGTTACAAGCATTCTTTACAAAATCTTCTTTTGTGTTCCAAGAAAGAAATTCATTGTCATACAGGTTTGGAACAAGATGGGTATGAGTAAATAATGACAGAAATTTTATTTTTGGGTGAACTGTCTCTTTAAGAAATTTCATTAGCTTATTATAAAACTCATTGGGTGAAAACCAGGGATTTTGTGTCTGTGTGTGCTTGTGTGAGAGAGAGAGAGAAATCGGTGCTAAACAAAAAAAAAGTGCAGTCAGGAGTGACAACAAGAGGGAATCCGAGCTGACTGAATGGGAGAGCTAGAAAAAGAGAGAAAGAGCACAAGAGTGAGATATGGGAAGTATTCTCAGTGATAATTCAAATAGATGCTCTTGTGAATGTGACAAGAGGATTGAGTGCTCTTTTAATATCCAACCCTGCTTATGGGAAGCCCTCCAGGATCCGTGCTCTGTGCCCTCTCACACTGAGCAGGAACACACATGTACACTCAGAGGTGTGCACGCACAGCGCTTTCTGAAGGCTATAGGTTTGGTATAGGTTAACGTCAGTCAACCTGTGCAGATGCATAGGTACAAATCCTGCAATATTTATTTATTAAAGGTTTTTCCTCACCATTTGGTACATACTGTACAGGATGTGGTTTGTCACGGTCTCTTTCAGCTAAATTTCAATTTCTCAGCAATCAGACACAATGTGATTCTAATAAGAGGTAAGCTACCTCTTAATGTCATGAGGCAAATATATCAATATATAAATATATATATATTATTTCATAAATCAATTTCAGTAGATCAAATGAATTTCAATGTAAAAGTCATCCTTTTGAAGATCTAAAAATGTCATCTGTAAAAAGTAACTTAGAACCAGTCACATTAAATTTGGTCCGTAATACTTGGAGAAAGCTATCCATTAACATTTCTATTCATCTTAATGGCAGTTGCTCAGTTGAGTACAGACTTCCTGGGATATGCATTGTAAAATCTAGATTGAGGACCTTATGCACAGCTTCACTACTTCCCGAACTTAAGCCAGCTCCTTGTTTCCTGTCTGCCATCATTGGCCGAACTTGATTAATTCAGGTGTGTTTGATTATTGTTGCCATGACTACACAGGTCAGGCACACCTGGATTAATCAATTTGGCCAATAATGGCAGACAGGAAACAAGGAGCTGGCTAAGTTCGGGAAGTAGTGCAGCTGTGCATAAAGCCCATTGTTGAGCCAATCACCTTTCACGTTTTAAATGGAGAGTTTCTTTACTCTTTCATTTCAAACCTGTATGAATTTCTTTTTATGTGGATCATAAAAGACGTTTTGAGAAATGTCTCAGTGTTGTCTTTTTTCTTCTTCTTCTTTTTTGCAACCAAATTTCCCCCTTTTTTCAATCAACCAACATTTGGCATTTTTTAAATTATCACTCATTCATAATTGAAAGGCAAACTTTTTAATACACATTTGTCGTTCTGAAGCATTAATTTAAATTGAACACTATGATATAGCATATATCAGTTTCAGCCCATGCACCATGCTCTTTAGGATATTGGCATTAGAAACTGTTTTGTATATTGAATTCTGTAGCTAATAAATTACATTTAATTATAACTGAAATTGCTACTGTTCCTGTACCATATTTACCAAATTCTACATCAATGCATATAAGATTACATACAAGCACACACCTAGGTCACTGACACAAAATCATATCTTAAGCTTGCAGCTTTCTTTAACTCTTTGTGGGATGCAAACCGTGTCAGAAACTTTTCAGAAAATCTTGCATGCTGAAATCCACAGTATGTTCTGCTGTTGGACTGTATCCAGTGGAAATAGCCAGATATAATAAAAGCACACACAGAGCTCTCTGCAGGACAATCTGAATGTGGAATAAAATGTTTAATTCATGACCACTATAAACACATATCCTTGTACAACAATTTGCTCCACAGGGATCGCTAACAGACGATCCTCTGTAGACCCGTTCGATAATTTGCATTCTGATTGTGTGTGCGTGTGCGTGTTTGTTTGCATTGCACCCCGTACGTCTCACATCTGCGGGTCTCGCCGCTTCTGTGGTTCTTAAACCTCAGAAGCTAGTTTGGTGAGCTACTGTATTATTTGTTATTCCTGTCTTACTTCGCTCTTGCTGGCACGTTCCCCAGATTGGAGACACTAGACTCACATTAACTCCAGGGTGAATTAAGCAACTATGTCTCTGTGCGGGACCAACAAATCTCTTTTCCTCACTCACTTGTCCACCAAGTCCCCCCTCTCCCAATGCAGGGGCTCTTAGTTTTTTTTTTTTTTCAATATAAGAGCCCAGATATCCTAGTAATCCTCCCTTCTCCCCTCCCCAACCTCCCTGGCTGCAACCTCCTGTAATTGAAAAATGGCAGGCGAGGAGATTAAGCATGGCTTATCCCTCTGAGGTGTGTGTTTTATCGCGCAGCAGCAAACAGCATTCTCTCCTCCACCCTTGTCCACAGGAAACTTTTGCCTTCCTTTCTGTTCTCCCGATTTCCAGCCTCCTTGCTCTCTTTCGCACCGTTTGGTTCTGTCGTCATGCTATTTTCGTAGTCAAGAGCCTCTGTTAGCACTGTTGTCAATGAATTCAAATGCCCCATCAGTAAGGCTTAAGTTCCTGTTCGTGAACATCAAATCTGAAATGTGTTCTTTTAAAGTCGGCATGAAAAGGGAAGTTGCAAGAGTCTTTTGTTCCCTATTGTGACATAGAGTGAAACATGTAAATGTAGGGCGGACTTGATTTTGTCCATTGGAAATGGTTTGGATCATTGGATGGTTGTGGTTTGTTGCAGCCCATTCTCACCCCAAGGCATCACCTAACTGACGCCTTGGGAAGCATTTTGACCATGCTTCAATATCTGATGCTTTAGGCGCCCTTTAGCATCAGTTAGATGACAGCCTAGGATCGCGTGTAACCCTACCCCTACCCAGACCTAAGACCCAACCAGCGTCATCTAACTGACGCTTTTCCTTTAGCGTCAGTTAGATGACGCCCTAGGATCGTGTGTAACCCTACCCCAGACCTAAACCCAACCACATCATCTAACTGACACTTTTCCTTTAGCGTCAGTTAGATGACGCCGTGGGATCACGTCAAGTAACTGATGCTAAAGGGCGCCTGAAGCGTGAAATATTGAAGCATGGTCAAAAGTGACGCCTTGGGGTGAGAATGTGTTGCAGCGAGGTCATGTGAGTGACAGGATATCATTTAGCATTACATACCAGTTAGTTCTCGTCCTCCAATTTGATTGGCTGTGTGGTGTTCCTGGTAGACTGTAAGTGTGTATTAGTGGTAAAGGAAAGTTCCAGTTTCCAGGTTCAACCCTGTTCAGCTTCAGTGGTGATCAGGTTAGAGAATTATTTCCTACTGCAACTGTTTTTGGCTGACAGATAATAAAAATCCAGGAAAAAAAAACAGAGACCAGCTGGCAAACCAGCTAAACAAGCAAAATTGGGGTTGGCAGGGAGACCTGTGAAAACCAGAAAAGACCAGTTAACCACCTCAGGCTATTTTTTTTCATGTTATGATTTAGAAGATTCTGACTGCCTCATTTTGAGTGTATTTCTTGAAGTATTTGGTTCATCAGTCTGCACTGGATGGGTTTGATGGGCAGTTGTGTAGGAGGTGTTTGCAGGATGGATTTTCATTGTCTGGCATCGTGCTCAAGACTGTTTATTAAGCTGGTTGGTAAGAACATGCTGTTCTGGCTGTGGATTTCACATCACATTGACTGTGCTCATGGTACATTGGAAGCATTTTTATTGTTTGTTTGTTAATGTAGAGTAGAGGAGAATATGGGTTAAACAGCAGAAGTAGGAGGGGCTTTGTTAGTGAGCAATTTGTCTCTGCTGTTACTGGAGAGAGATTATCTAATGATTGAAGATGTAGCATGTGGGTGGTATATTCCTTTGCCACATATACATGCACATACATAGAGATTTGATATTCTTTTATATTAAATGGATTTTGTGACGATATATGAATCTGAATCCGTTCTCATCCCAAAGCGCCATATTTTGAAAAAGCGTAAATATCCAACGCACATGGCACCCTTTCAGCGCCAAATGAGATGTGAAAATAAATAGGGCAGAAGGCGCCTCCTCAGTGGTCTAACCCTACCCCATACCTAAAACTTAACCGTCTCATTTGGCGCTAAAGGGTGCCATGTGCGTTGGATATTTAGCGCTTTTGCAAAAGTGTCAAAATATGGCGCCTTGGGATGAGAATGCGTTGATGAATCTAGTAGTGTCTCTTTCTGGTGTGTTTCTATGTGGGTGTGGTTACCAATCCCATTCTGATTATCTGCGTCAGCTGTAATCAATCACTGATTTTTATTTATGTGCACTAAATCCATTTCATGTTGTCAGATCGTTGTGGCTTCCCCGGTGTCGTGTTGTGTCCTGTCGTGTCCTGTTTCCTGAGTTGGTCGTCTCTCGTTTTCCTCTTATGGAGTCCTGTTTGTTGTGGACCTTCTTTGTGGTTCATCAACAGTTTGGATTGTTTATTGTTCTGTTTCCTGAGCACGCCAGTCACCGCACTCTTCAACTGTTGCCTATCAACGTCCCTGTGTTACTTTCCATCTGAGTGTTTGTTCCCCGACCTGTGTGTGTGTGTTTATCTGACGGCTAATAAACACCTGTTTTACTTGCAACTGTATCCGTTCCTGAAATCACCACAAATCACCCGTACCCATCCCAATCGCTCATCCCAACCCTCAGGCAGATCTACACTCACCGGCCACTTTATTAGGTACACCTGTCCAACTGCTCGTTAACACTTTAATTTCTAAGCAGCCAATCACATGGCGGCAACTCAGTGCATTTAGGCATGTAGACATGGTCAAGACAATCTCCTGCAGTTCAAACAGAGCATCAGTATGGGGAAGAAAGGTGATTTGAGTGACTTTGAACGTGGCATGATTGTTGGTGCCAGAAGGGCTGGTCTGAGTATTTCAGAAACTGCTAATCTACTGGGATTTTCACACACAACCATCTCTAGGGTTTACAGAGAATGGTCCGAAAAATAAAAACATCCAGTGAGCGGCAGTTCTGTGGGCGGAAATGCCTTGTTGATGCCAGAGGTCAGAGGAGAATGGCCAGACTGGTTCGAGCTGATAGAAGGGCAACAGTGACTCAAATAACCACCCGTTACAACCAAGGTGGGCCGAAGAGCATCTCTGAACGCACAGTACGTGGAACTTTGAGGCAGATGGGCTACAGCAGCAGAAGACCACACCGGGTGCCACTCCTTTCAGCTAAGAACAGGAAACTGAGGCTACAATTTGCACAAGCTCATCGAAATTGGACAATAGAAGATTGGAAAAACGTTGCCTGGTCTGATGAGTCTCGATTTCTGCTGCGACATTCGGATGGTAGGGTCAGAATTTGGCGTCTACAACATGAAAGCATGGATCCATCCTGCCTTGTATGACGGTTCAGGCTGGTGGTGGTGGTGTCATGGTGTGGGGAATATTTTTCTTGGCACTCTTTGGGCCCCTTGGTACCAATTGAGCATCGTTGCAACGCCGCAGCCTACCTGAGTATTGTTGCTGACCATGTCCATCCCTTTATGACCACAATGTACCCAACTTCTGATGGCTACTTTCAGCAGGATAATGCGCCATGTCATAAAGCTGGAAATCATCTCAGACTGGTTTCTTGAACATGACAATGAGTTCGCTGTACTCAGAATGGCCTCCACAGTCACCAGA
This sequence comes from Hybognathus amarus, assembly GCA_030378365.1. Classification (NCBI taxonomy): domain Eukaryota; kingdom Metazoa; phylum Chordata; class Actinopteri; order Cypriniformes; family Leuciscidae; genus Hybognathus; species Hybognathus amarus. The sequence continues at coordinate 2,084 of JAQIUQ010006065.1, read as the reverse complement.
TCTCAATCCAATAGAGCATCTTTTGGGATGTGGTGGAACGGGAGATTCGCATCATGGATGTCAGCCGACAGAATCTGCGGCAACTGTGTGATGCCATCATGTCAATATGGACCAAACTCCCTGAGGAATGCTTCCAGCACCTTGTTGAATCTATGCCACGAAGAATTGAGGCAGTTCTAAGGAAAAGGGGGTCAACCCGTTACTAGCATGGGTACTGGTGAAGTGCCGGTGAGCGATGCTCCAGGCTGGCCCTCACCAGATCTGCCGTAGTTGCTGGATTAGGCTATACTAGGGATACTGGTAGATCCCTTGGATCGAGCAGAGAAACTCCCCTTGCTGGTGGCATATCGGGTATTTCCCTGAATAGTAATTGGCTGGACCTCCTTCACTTTCCCTTGCCACATTCCCTAAAAGGAACCCCTTCTAATTTGAAGCTGTGGTTCCAGGCCCTTGAGCATAGCTTGGGCTATGAGCCGTAGTGAATGCTGTCACTGTATGACCTATCATTTCATTTGAATTGGTTGGTTTTGATAGAGGTCACTGCCACATGGCATGCACTCCAGTTAGCATGGTGGCATTGGTATATCGTTCACTAATGTGTTACGACGCAGTTTCAAGTTCGCTTTTAAAAGGGTAATCTAGGTAACGATTGTAACCTCTGTTACCTGAGAACAGGGAACGGGACACTGTGTCTCTTTGCCTTGCATTGGGGCCTGCCTACCAAACAGTCCCTTCAGACGATAAGGTGAATGTCATGTTTGCAAAGCGCGCCTTTTATACTTCCAGGTGAGCACATTGATGTTATTATGGGTTGTCACAGGTCAATGGGATTGCCATGATACGATAGCAGTTTCAGCCACTTGGCTGAAACGAGTGTCTGCGTTCCCTGTTGTCAGAGAACAGAGGTTACAGTTTACAGGTATTAGTGAGGCCCTCTCATATGCAAATGATTTTATACTTTTTGTAGAATTTGATCAAATATCAGCTTGCTGGAAATAAAACATTTTGTTCAAATGGTATTTACATTGATTTTTTTTCTTTATTTTCATAACGGATCACGTCTCATATTTCATCTCAAGCATGCTTTTTATTTACACTCTTGTTTCTTAGGTAAGCAAAGCAACAATGGAACAAGAGCAATAAAATTGATACTTTTGAAAAGCGGCACAAGTAAACCAAGCCATGATCTTCATTTAACAAAACCATCTAACTTTCACAGAAACATATTGACATTAGGATTTAGATTTGAAGCGTTAGATTAATGAGCATTCCAAATGGTACAGTATACATCAAATGTCTGTTTTTGACATTTCACTCTATTTGTATGGATTTGCCTTCACAAGTATATCCAGAGAGGTCAGAAGTGATTAACTGTGCTGTAGGGTTCAGTGCTTACATCAGATCAAAAACTCTGTGTTATTGGAAGAATAAGAGACTCTGTGTTACTGCATAGAATAAGGTGTTTGTGACCGGGTGAGTGTCAGTATGACATGCATGTTTGCTAATTTGTTTGTTTGAGGTAACCGCACCCGCAGTGTCAGACCCTGTAGCAAAGCAATCTCAGGACAATATGTTACCTCTAAAGGTTTATATGTTTTGTGACTAATCCAAGCATGCAGCCGTTCACACTCTCAGAAAGGTCTCGCTTCATCCCTCACCTCAATCACAACAAACTCAATGCACATTACCTGCCACGGTCTTCTCACAAAGTCGTTTAAACTCTCATGTTGGGCATTATACTCGATTCCTGGGGACTGTAAACTTTAATGTCAGGGTGTGTGTAGCAGTAGCTCTGCAGGTTTTATTGCAGATATGGTTGATTTCTGGGGGTGTGCGGCTCATACGGCAGCTCGCGATCAGTCAGACAGAGCGGATGAGTGGGCTTTGGCTGTCTCAGGACAGGTACTGTACATTTCGCTAAGATGACCCTGATGTCTACCATGACCCTGTTATTGCAGCTGCCTGTCTCAGCAGATGACAAAGCAGCCTTGACCTTTTCACTCAACGTGTAAAATGTCCATGAATGACAAAAGTAAAAATCTCAGCCAATGAACAGGAAGTTAAGTAGGGTAGTCGCTCACTCA